>CM060311.1:75751621-75754121 GCA_030674185.1 Monoplex corrugatus | reverse complement strand
TGTATGTATGATGTATTGTACGTCCGTCCGTCCATCCGTACCTACGTATGTACGTATATGTATGTATGTATGTATGTATATGTTATGTATATGTCTGCTTGCCTGCTGTCTGTCTTGTCCGTCTGTATGTATGTATGCGTGTGTATGTGTGTATGTATGTATGTATGAATGAATGTATGTATGTATGTAGCATGTTTGTATGTATGTATGCATGTATGTAAGTATGTATGTATCTATGCATGTATGCATGTATGTATGTGTGCATGTATGTATGTATGCTATATATGTATGCATGCATGCATGTATGTAATGTATGTATGTATGTATGTGTTGTATGTATGTATGTATGCATGTATGTATGTATGCGTGTATGCGTGTATGTATGTATGTATGTAGGCCTATGTATGTATGTATGTATGTATGTATGATGGCTATATATGTATGTATTATGTATGTATGTAGTATGTATGTTGTATGTATGTATGTATGTATGTATGTTTGTATGTATGTATGTATGTATAATGTATGTATGAATGTATGTATGTACATATATATATATATATATATATATATATATATATATATATATATATATATATATATATATATATGTATGTATGTATGTATGTATACTTGTGTGTGTATGTATGTATGTACGTATGTAGTAGTATGTATGTATGTATATTATGTATGTATGTATGTATGTATGTATGTATGTATGTATGTATGTATGCATGTGTGTGTATGTATGTATGTCTGTATGTATGTGTGGATGGATGGATGCATGCATGACGTGTACGTATGCATGCATGTATGCATGCATGTATGTATGTATATGTATGTATGTATGTATGTATGATGTATTATGTATATGCTGTCATGTGTGGCCTAGTCGGAGCGCCGTACAGATAATGCACAGATCTTGGGTTTAATCCTTCGGTGGGCCACAGGTTTTAAGTGAACCATTGGCTCTGCTTGTTGGAACGTCATAGGGGTAATGTCAGGATCTTGGGTTCAATCCTGCGACAGACCACAGTTTATTTTGTGTGCAGTCAGTGCATTAGAGTTTATTCCGAGCGCGGAGACTCCATCTTGAGATACAAATTAAATTGAAGCTGTGTGCATTTAGTGTGTGTGTTGTGTTTGCGTGTTTGTGTGTGTGTGTGTGTGTGTGTGTGTGTGTGTGTGTGTGTGTGTGTGTGTGTGTGTGTGTGTGTTGTGTTGTGTTGTGTTGTGTTGTGTGTTGTTGTTGTTGTGTTTGTGTGTGTTGTGTTGGCTGTGTTGTTTTGTGTTGTATTTGTGTTGTTTGTGTTGTGTTGATTTGTTGTGTTGTATTGTGGTGTGTTGTATGTGTGTGTGTGCGTGTCCCGTGTGCGTGTGTGTGTGCCTGTCTGTTCAAGTGTGTGAATCACAGACAGAAAGAGAGAACGAGAAGCACGAGAGAGGAGAGAGAGAGAGAGAGAGAGAGAGAGAGAGAGAGAGAGAGAGAGAGGGGAAGAGAAGAGAGAGAGAGAGAGAGAGAGAGAGAGAGAGAGAGAGAGAGAGAGGGGAGAGAGGGAGATGCTACCCTTGTGTGAGAGACTGGAGAGGAACACACAGAATTGAGAAGCTGGCAGGTAAAATTTCAAATGACTGTAATGGAGTTTTCAACAGAGGAGCGGAACTGTACAAATACGATTTTCACGTTGTCTCACCCAAGTGGTATAATGACGAAATAGCTCATTTTTCTGTAATTTTCAAACTCCCAAAGTTTTCCTAGCAGAGGAGAAACACACCTGCCGAATTCGCAGTACTGGTGTCTGAACCATTTCTTGTAGAGCGAACATAAGGATGTCTGTAATAGCTATTGAGACCTCTCTGTTGCTTTGTAAACGGAGCAGATTATAGGCCGACTTTCCCTAAGGCCTTTTGACAAACTTGAATGGTAAGTAACTGGGGAAGGAGCGAACTGTTGTTGCTTAGAAGGGAGCTAATCGCTGTAGGGTAAAAGAGTGAAAGGAGAGGTGGAAAACTCACAGTTTACTACAAGAGAACTTTACCACTTGTCGGAGAAACCGCGCTCGTCTGTCTTTTGAGAAGGTACGTCGTCTGCATGTCGCTGAATGTGGCACTTTAGTGTGTGTGTTGTGTTTGCGTGTTTATGTGTGTGTGTGTGTGTGTGTGTGTGTGTGTGTGTGTGTGTGTGTGTGTGTGTGTGTGTGTGTGTGTGTGTGTGTGTGTGTGTGTTGTGTTGTGTTGTGTTGGCTGTGTTGTGTTGTGTGTTGTGTGTGTTGTGTTGTGTTCTGTTGGTTGCTTTGAGGAGCTTGGTGAACCGTTTCATTAACATCTCTCTCTCTTTCTCATGAGCGCACACACGCACGCACGCACACACACCACACACACACACACACACACACACACACACACACAATGCACACACAAACTGTGTGCTTGTCTGGCCTCTCTGTGGGTTAAAGGTCTATATATATATATATAATATATATATATGAATGCCCTCTCT
>CM060311.1:75741621-75746621 GCA_030674185.1 Monoplex corrugatus | reverse complement strand
GTGAAGTAGGTGGTGGTGAGGCAGCAGGACAAGAGTTCACATACGTCGTCCACTGTGAGAGATGTACGTTGGTGGAGGGTTTGGTCGTTTTGTAACCTTCGGCGTATGATCTCTATGCTTTCTTTCACTGGTACGCTGATAAATAGGGCAGAGACATCATATGACACAAGGAGTTCATCATGAGCAAGGGTGTAGTTACTCAGTTTTTTCACTAGGTCAGCACTGTTGTGGATGTGATGATCTGTGTGTCCTACGAGAGGTGATAGGATGTCCGCCACAAATCTAGCCGTCTCATACATGATGGAACCTCTGGATGCGACTATGGGACGGAGGGGGACTTCTTTCTTGTGGACTTTGGGTAGACCATAGAACTTGGGGACGTCGGACACAGTTGGGTATAATTTCCTGTACTGTTCTAATGACAGGCGGTCCGTCTCTTTCAGGCGTTTCAGTGTGTCTTTCAGTTTGTTGGAAAACTTGGAAGTAGGATCTTTCTTGAGGCGTTCATATGTTGTAGTATCTTCCAGAAGTTTGCTTGCCTTCTCATAGTACATGGGTCTAGGCATGATGACTGTGGCACGACCTTTGTCAGCTGGTAGGATCATCGTGGCGTGTTCGTTCTTTAAATCCGCCAGAGCCCGTCTTTGGTCCGGTGTTAAGTTGGATTTCGGTAGTTTGGCCTGTTTCATGATTCTGACACAGTCTGATCTTAAGTGTGTGGCTTCTTCTGAATTAGGGCCAATATACCTGCAAGCTGTTTCAATGCTTGTGATGAGGTCTACCACTGGAAGCTTGTTAGGGGCTACGGCGAAATTTAGTCCTTTCTCTAGTACTTCCTGTTCAGGTTTAGTGAGTTGGCGATCTGATAGATTGATCACCCACCTCTCTTTGGTCTTTCTTTTTGTTTCTTCCGGTACAGGTGTAATCTCGCTTTTGTCATTCTGTTGTCTCCTGTTGTTTTTTGGTGCTAGAAGTTCGAATTTCTTTCGATGGCGTTGGCGTACTTTGTCCCATTCTATTCGTCGTGTGTTGTTTAGCCACTCTTTGATTTCGGAGAGCATAGCATCTGGTAGTGTGCTAGAGCTCAGTCTTTCCTCGAGGTCTTGGATTTTCCCTTCCAGACAAGTGATGCGGGTGTTGATTTGCTTGATGCGTTCGTTCATGAGTGCTCGTTGTGCCTGATTGATGATATTATTTGCTGCTGTTCCTTTCATCGGAGTTTTGATTTTTAGGCTGGTGGGAAAGACGCCGTGATGTTTGCAGTGCAGTGTGAAGTGTAGATGGTTCCTGAACTTCGCTAGGGAGCGGTTGTAATTTCTCTGATTCACGAAAGGTAGTGATGATCGTCCGATCGTAATCGCGAATGAGACGTAGGGGAAGTTTCAACAGTTGGGGGGTAGACATAATGCTACCAATTTTGAAGAATGTTAACTACAGAACCATTGCCTTAATCAGCCCTGCCAGTAAGATTTTGCTCATAATCATTCTCAACAGACTGAAGCCCAAGATAGAAGAAGAAACATCTGACTGCCAGGCAGGCTACAGATCCAACAGAGGCACAACTGACATGCTATTTGTGGAACAAACACTCATGGAGAAAGTAAAAAGCACTGAAAAAGAAGTTTTTGTCACCTTTGACAGAGTTATCCATCTCCACCTGTTCAACACAATGGTCAGAATGGGCTTTCCCAAACACCTCGTTGCATTAATTGCCTCATTATATAAAGACCAAAAGGCTACAGTTAGATAGAACAATCAGAAATATTAGTTCTTCAACATCCACAGGGGAGTCAGACAAGGTTGTATCCTCTCACTGTATCTCTTTAACATTTACACGGAAAGAGTCATGGGCATAAAAATGGGAGGAAAAAATCTTAAAAACTTGCGCTATGCCAATGACACTGCGCTCTTAGCAGACAACATTACCAGCATAAAAAGAATTCTATACAGGGTAGATGCTGCAGGCTGGTCTAAACTTGAACGCCAAGAAAGCAAAAGTGCTACATATCAAAGGCAAAGACACTGAGACCAATCATGACATCTTAATTAACAAAGTTCCTATTGAAAATGTTAAGGATTTCAAATATCTTGGCCCTGCAAAAAGTGATGATGGAATCTGCTCCAAAGACATCAAAATAGGATTTGGAAAGACAAAGCAAAAATGGTCCAACTCAGCAACATCTGGAAAACCAGAGGCATACCAGATTGCCTGAAAGTTTGACTTTTAAATAGTTTGATCTGGTCAGTTATGATTGATGGCTGCGAAGCCTGGATTCTGAGAAAAACTGATTGCAAAAGAACTGAGGCAGCAGGGATGTGATTTTATCGGAGACTACTACGTGTCAAATGGACAGATAGAAGAACTAATGAAAGTGTCTTGGAAGAACTTGAAACCACCAGAAAACTTCTAGCAGACATCAACAAGAGAAGACTAAAAACGTCGGCGCAACAAGAACACAGACCTCATGGCAACCATCTTTTAAGGAAAACAATGGCAAAAAGGAAGAAAGGCAGATCTCCAGTCTCATACATCGAAAACATAACCAACATCAGTGGCCTAAATATTCAAGAAATTGTCCACAAAAGTCGAGACAGAGTAGCCTTGAGGGAGATGGTGGCATCCAGACGTGCAGCGGCCGGCACCGAACCCGGTGACGCCGACAGGTGAGATAGGTGAGATAAATCTACGATCTGGATAATTACGCTGCAGGAGCCTTTTCAGGCTATCGTCGCAGCGGGTGTTTAGAGCGCTTGATTTGAATAAGTAGTCCTCATTTATTTTATGTTATTTTTTTTACTATAATAACTTAATTTTTCTTATTTATTTATTTATGAGTGAAAATAACTAATTTAAGTGGTGTTTCAACTACAGTTTCTCTTGAGTTTTTAGAACATGACGTTTAGTTTCTTTGCTGTGTCCGACTGGGTGGGGTGGGGTAGTGGGGGGGGGGGGGGGGGAAACTACTGCCCCAACGGACACCCCGAGTTCAGCTCAAAGATGTCCTGTTGCGGCGCTGCATCTCCCTAGTCGGGTGGGGGGAGGGGGAGAGGGAGGGGGGCTGGAGAGGGGGGGGGGGGCTGATTTATTTATGGGAGGCAGCTGAGGCCGCTCTTCCCAGTGCTGCAGAAAATGCGGCGACGGAGCGTGCCTGCACTACCTCCCCCTCCAGCTTATTCCAGTCTTCAACAGTCCTTGTGAAGAAAAAGCATCCATACTGCTCTGTCCTTGTCTGGGGGACTTTGTAGCCACGGCTGTTGTTACATGCGTGTTTGGCGATGATGTTTGTTGCCACGTGGTCTGCATAGGTCTTCATTTTGGTTTTCCTTTTGGTCTTATCCACTGGGGTCAGGTATTTTTCTGGTGGTAGGGCTGGAACCTGACCTTCTGTTATTTTATATAGTGTTACCAGCCTTTGGTGTGTCCTTCGCTGCTGCTGCCATTCTCTGTACTCTCTCCAGTCTATCCTGATCTTTTGCCAAGTACGGGTCCCATACAGTGGCTCCGTACTCCAGGGCAGACCGCACTAGAGAGATGTAGGCTGTACGGCGGCACTCTTGGGGACAGCTGCCCAAGTTACGACGGAGGAATCCTAGTGTATGTTTGCCCTCTTGCAGATGTTTGTTATGTGCGTGGACCACTTTAAATCTGCCGATATTTGTACTCCCAGGTATGGATTTTGCTCTACATGTTGGAGGATCTCCTCATCAAGCTTGTAGTAGAAGGATGAGCGGTTTTGGGTTGGTAGGACGTAACATTTTTTGGCATTAAACCGCATTCCCCATTTTTTCGCCCATTCCTCCAGCTTGGTGAGGTCTCCTTGGAGCAAGGTATGGTCCTGGAACTGGCATATCTCCCGGTACAGTAAGCAGTCATCTGCGAACAGCCGTGCTTTTGATGTACTGCTCACGACCTCAGGCAAGTCATTGATGTAGCACAAGAAGAGCAAGGGACCAAGAACTGTGCCTTGGGGTACACCAGACATAACGGCTGTTTCTTCTGAGGTTTCCCCTTCTAGGACCACTCTCATCGTTCTTTTATATATTGGACAATGTTGTGTGTGTGTGTGTGTGTGTGTGTGTGTGTGTGTGTGTGTGTGTGTGTGTGTGTGTGTGTGTGTGTGTGTGTGTGTGTATTAGTGAGAGAGAGAGAGAGAGACAGAGAGAGAAAGTGTGTGTGTGTATGTGAGAAAGAGTGTGTGTGTGTGAGAAAGAGAGACGGAAAGTGAGACAGAGTGAGAGACAGCGTGTGTGTGTGTGTGTGTTTGTGTGTGTGAGTGCGTGCGTGTGTGAGAATGAGAGAGAAAGAGAAAAAAAGAGAGAGAGATTGAAAGAAGACAGAGAGAAGAGAGAGAGAGAGAGGAGAGAGAGAGAGAGAGTGAGAGAGAGATTTTGTGTGTGTCACACACACACATACACACACAGGTGAGAGACGGGGAAAGACAGCAAAGAAAACAAACGAGACAGTCTTGATGGAGGCAGACACAAGTCGATCACTGATAAGGAAGATTAGGAAAAGACGAGCAACATTTATAGGCCATTTTATGAGGAAGGGGGATTTGGAGCACCTGGTCACAACGGGAAAGCTGGAGGGAAGAGAGCACCGGGTAGACCCAGGGAGAGAATGTTGGACGGACCTACAAGGTGGCTGAGGATGAAGAGGGTGGGGGAGATGCTGGGGGCAGCGAGAGATAGAGATGGTTGGAAGTCCATGGTCGCCAACGCCATGCGGCAGGGCACCTGATGATGATGATGATCATGATGATATATATATATATATATATATATATAGAGAGAGAGAGAGATAGAGTGTGTGAGAGAGAGAGAGACAGTCAGAGAGACACAGAGAAACAGAGAAGAGAGAACGAGAGAGAGAGAGAGAGAGAGAGAGAGAGAGAGAGAGAGAGAGAGAGAGACTATGTAAGAGAGAGACAGAGTGAGACAAGAGAGTGAGAGGAAAGAGAGAGAAAGAAAGAGAGAGCGAAAGAGAGAGAGAGAGAGAG
>CM060311.1:75721621-75736621 GCA_030674185.1 Monoplex corrugatus | reverse complement strand
ATCTACTCGCTCGATGCGTCACATAGATTGTTGCTTAAATCTTCTAACTATATTCTAATCTTCTATCTCTTGAGCCTAATTGATTCCAGGGTATACTATGAAAGTAATGGTAGAGTACACATTTTTATACAGCACACAGTTTCAATTCAGAATGGAATTTCATAACATCGTGATCACTGTCTCCAACGTCATCATCATCATAACATTGTGGAAAGTTGTTCCATTAATTAATGTGCTGTACGAAATGGAGCAGGGAAAACCTGGCGTGCTGTTTGAAAGTGCTAGTGGATTTATAGTAGTTGACCACAGAAGTACGGTGTGTGTGTTTGTTGAGTGTGTGTGTGTGTGTGTGTGTGTGTGTGTGTGTGTGTTGTGTGTGATGTGTGTGTGTGTGTGTGTGTGTGTGTTGTGTGTGTGTGTGTGTGTGTGCACGCGTTTTTGAAGTACCAGAAACCTGAGCGTTGGCTGAAAAAAAGCCTCTATATTGTTGAGGCTAAATGTACAGCAAAAGCGTTTACAGGCAACAACAAACATCATTGATGTGCTGGGTATTCCAGTGTCAATGGACAACTGGTGCAAAATCATCAGCAAGAGACATTTCTGCAGGACTGCTTTCAACAAGTTGGCTTTGGCTCAGAGTGTGTGCAGGTGGGAGAGTTTTCCATATGAGCAGAACTTGATATACACAGTCATGTCAACGCCTCAGATTGCATTAATCATCAGCATTGCCTCAAGAAGGATGAAGGAGAGTGTGCATGTTAGAACGATTTTCAGTGTCACTCCATTCTAACATTATTATTGTCATACTATTATATACTATTAGATCAGGAATAGCACAAACATTAGTCATACCTTGAGAGAGACTATGGCTCGCATGCACATTCAATATCTGCTGTAGTCTCATCCAAAGGCGAAATGCCACATTGCTTGCAAGTGTTGTTTGGTGGCCTGTTCAGAAATGGAAAAAAGAGATAAAAAGTTCAGTTATCTAAAAGAACGAAGTTATCATGCAGACAGTGACAAAGCAGGGAAATCACACATAACTCAAATATATCAAATATATATAAAGATGCCCATACAAGTGTATATATCTATTCATGTAGGGTAGTGTGTGTACGTCGTATATATACATATATCTATACACATAGACATCACACACACACACACACATATATATACTATATTACACACACACACAATGCATGAAAGAAAGAAAAGGCAGATAAGTCGAACTAGAGATACGTTGTGACCTATCAGAGACAGTTATGTAAACACTGATTTTGACTGCAAATAGGCATACAATGCGATTGCCAACAGTTCAGCATAATGACGATATACTTAGAACACTTTTAAAACAGACGAAAACGTTTGCCTCAATAGCATTTCTGTTGATCGTTATAATGTTTATATGTGAAATGGGTTTCCCCATTACCGTGTTTGGAAAAAAAAGGGATGCTCTTTTAGATGGTGCGTCACCCTTGTACAGCATTCCATTTTTGCATGGATTGTAAACATTTCTGTTTGCCTTTGACACCAGATATTAATACAGAACTTTGCCCCAAACCACTCCTTTGTTGTCATGTGTTTTTACGTGCGATAAGTGCAACACATGAAACATTGGATTACCGTCTAATCCAGAAAATCCAACAAAGAGAAGATACAGACGTCTATGCTATGTATATATCTGTATTTTCCACTTTCCTTACATCCATGTTTGTGCGCTCACCCATAACCTGCTGCTCTGTGTAAATGAAATTAAGGTAGGTTGTACTTACGGGTTTGCTGGAAGGAACAAATCTTTAAGGTTCAGTTGTTTTCTCGCTGGACTTGGCTGATCTTGGCCCTGCAGTGTAACTGCGTGTTCTGCATTTGGAAGCTTGCGTGGTGCTAAGGGCTCCACAAGCACTGTGCGTTTTGCGTTTGCAGGTGTCTCTGCCTCCTCAGGCACTGTGCATTTTGCGTTTGCAGGTGTCTCTGACTCCTCAGGCACTGTGCATTTTGCGTTTGCAGGTGTCTCTGACTCCACAGGCACTGTGCATTTTGCGTTTGCAGGTGTCTCTGACTCACAGGCACGTGCATTTGCGTTTGCAGGTGTCTTGCCATACTACTGAAAAATGAAAAACAATTGTAAAAATGAAGCATAATGAACCTGCAATCATTAGTGTAGCAGACTATCATAGAAGGTTGAAGATTCGAATCCCAGCCATGTCAAAATCATATGGGATTTTTCAGCCCCAAATGACTATTACCCACAGCCTACTGTGCTAAAAGCTCAGTGGGAAGACTAGGACCACACAGTCGCGTCTGATTCATTCGACAGATGCGTCAATAAGGTTATTCAGAAATCTGAGCAGCACCGCAGGTGTCAATCTCTCTCGAGCCTGGTTGATGTATGATAGACTATGAAAGCAAGTGCAATCTTGATTTTAGAATAGACGTCCATAGCATCATCATTATCATTGCCATCATCATCATTCATCATCATCATCTCATCATCATCATCATATTATTGTGAAAAATTTCAGAGTCCATAGTCATTAAAGTGGTGCAGGAAATGGAACAGGAGAAAAGTAGTGCGTTTTGAAAGTGTAAGTGGGGGCAGTGATGTCAGACGAAAAATAGTGTGCGTGTGTGTGGTGTGTGTGTGTGGTGTGTGTGTGTGTGTGTGTGTGTCGTGTGTGTGTGTGGTGTGTGTGTGTGTGTGTGTGTGTGTGCGTGCTTGAACTACAAATAATCTAGTGTTGGTATGTTTTATATTATTTTCTAATTTCAGTTAATGTATTTCATCACATCTTCACACACATTTTTAACATCTAACCCATCACCAAGGGGCTTAAAAGACAACGTGCAGTGTCATCTTAGAGTGGAGCTCCACAGTATCGTGGTTATCATAATCATTATCATCATCATGGCTTTGTGAAAAATTGTATCAGCTTCTTGTGGCCATTAAGACGTGAAAATTAAAAAAAAGGGAACAGAGTATAAAATGTTTAGCACAAAGAAACTGCTTAAGTGTGGCAGTCTTATTCAGAACAAAAAACAAATCATGTTTTATTCTCTTGGCTTGGTTTTGTCTGTTTGTATCACTGAAAGGATGATGACTCTACTTTCCTGCAAGCATGGGCACTGGTCAAGCTGAAAACGTCCAAAACTCTAGGCAGCCCGCTATCTATCTCCACCCCCCCCCGTTCACACGCAAACGATTCTTTAGGCATGCATATATACGCTCCATACGTTTCTTGGCTCCAATATATGTGACCTCGCACCTCGAAATCAGTCTTAACTAGCATTTTGGGCATTTTGAGATATACATATCACTGAAAGTGTAGATCTACATTCTGCTGATTATTTTGGTACTTAAATAAAGCTTGCACTCAAAAAAATGTAGAAATTATGTATGTTTAAAGTCATTAAGTTGTATGAAGGCCATTTTGAGAAAACAGCCTCTAAAGTTTTTGTGTGCTCTCCTAAACATTTTCCTTAAATTTCTTTATTTGGTGGCTTTAACCCAGTTTGTTTCTAATTTTCGCTATCATTATCTGAAAGGTGCACAAGAGCTTTCCATCAGTATATTACATGTTGGTTAGGTACTAAACTGACCAAAGCGCACAATTGTATGACGGTTCTCAAAGGAGGAAGAAAATGGTACTTTGGTCAGGAAATGCAATTCTTTCTGTTGCGATCGGTGCATTAAACATACCATTTTAAATGGATTAATAATATTTTTTCAACAGAAGAAAATCTGTCGGAGATAGATTATAGTCTACAGAAATCATTTTGCAAAAAGCAAAAACACACCCAATAGACATCAGTCACGTTTTCAGCACCCTAATGCGTTCGGCTGACTGCGAGTTAGACAGATTTGTGGGGAGGTCACATATTTTCTGGCTGACAAATACAAAAATAGTTCATCGGGCATGGAACCCAATGTTGGCTCCATGTCAGAAACAAAAATTATGTTTATTCCAGTCGTACAATTTTTTTTCAATCATTCTCAATTTGTTCCCTCATCAGCTGAGCTAGATAGCCAGTCTCGTGTCTATATTTTGCTACACGATCTTACTGAATCTCCCGTCTGTTGGACAATCAACGTCATCAATCTTCGACTTTGCTGGACCAGTGCAACAGAAAATGTCCCAAGACATTGTCTATGCCTAGGCCTAATCAAAAGCAACCCTGATATCAACCTTTGCAATCAAGCCATTTAAGGTTAGTCACAGAAGGCATTTGGTTTCAGTGGTTCTGACATTTTTCATCAGAAAAATTGTTATTGGAAAACTGACAAGAAAACGTCTTAAGTCCACCAAAAATCAGACAAGTCCCATCACTGTTCCTCTCTTGGGGCTGTCACAACCAAGTTACAGTTACCTTCCTTGGAAATGTAGAAATCCTTGGCAGTTATTATTTCAAAACTACTAAACCACACAAGACTGCTTCACTATGTTAAAAGAATAATCATCTTATACTTTTCTTCCAAATTCTTTTACCTTCCACTAGGTGCTATAGGTATGGTTTAACAACAATAAGACAGAAAAAGAAGAAGAAAAAGGAAAAAAAAAGAAGATAGAAAAAAAAATTGCAGTGAGACGAGACACAGAACGAAAAAGAAACTGAAACGCAAGTGGCTTGTACTCACCGAATGTGTACTGTGTAACGACTAGTTGTCAATGATACAGCTATATTTTATACTATAGCTGACCGTTGTCAAACACACGCCTGCGCCCATGGCGTGTAAACGTTATGCTGCCTGATTGGCGCACACATCGCATGCGTAAAGCCGATCAGGAAAGAAAGCGTGTGATTGGCCATTACTGATCAATGGAAAGAGTAGGGGGAGGAGCAAGAGGGGAAGGAGGCTAATAGCTGACGACAACCATCGACTGGTAACAGAAAACGTGACCGTGGTTCTCCCCTCCTCTCTCTTACTCTGATCACACACCACACAGACGCACACACACACACACAAGACAGACAGACATACACAGACGCACACACACACGTGTGCGCGCTCACACACACACATGTGCATGTTTGAGTCAAGAGAGAGAGAGAGAGAGAGGGAGAGACAGAGACAGAGAGGGGGAGACCACACACACACACACAGAAGCACAATACCATCCACTAAACAAAAATTAATAAACAATACAATCAAATCAGAAGTTATACCTTGTGGACCATTTTCAACAATTTCTAAAGCACGTTTGTAAATGAACGATAAAAACAACGCTGGACCACATACCTCCCCTTGCTTAACCCCACCTCTGCACAGTGCATAATCTGACAATTTAGCTCCATAACTGGTTCCAGCTGAGATAGTGTTGTACATGCTTTTTACACAGTAGTGTTATTTGCTGCTGCCTCCATTGTAAATAAAACAGGCAAGAAATGCTTCTTGAAATTAGATACAAATGCCTTCTCAAATGAAAACGAAAACAAATGCAACACACACACACAACTTTTGCGTTTCTTAGAAACTGTTTTTGAACATCTGCAAATAAAGTGAACATTTGGTGTTTTGCAGAGCAACATTTCTTATGGCCTGACCTGAGGAGAGACAGGGAGGGAGAGAGAGAGGAAGGGAGAGACGAAAGGAGAGAGAGATAGAGATAATAAGAGAGAGAGAGAGAGAGAGAAATAGATAAGACAGACAGAGAGAGAAAGAAAGAGAGAGAGAGAGAGAAGAGAAAGAAAGAAAGAGAGAGAAGAGAGAGACAGAGAAGAGAGAGAGAGAGAGAGAGAGACAGACAGACAGAGACAGATAAAAGAGACAGCGCAGAGAGAAAGAGAAGAGAGGAGAGAGTGTGAGAGAGGACAGAGACAGAAGAATCAATGAGAGAAAAGAAGAGAAAAAGAGAGAGAAATGGAGAGAGAAGAGAGAGAAAGGACAGAACGACAGAACAGAACAGAGAAGAGAGAGCAGAGAGAGAGAGAGAGAGAGAGAGAAGAGAGAGAGAGAGAGAGCGAGTGTGTGTGTGAGAGAGAGACAGAGAGAGACAGATAGATGAGAGAGAGAGAGAGAGAGAGAGAGAAAGAGAGAGAGAGAGAGAGAGGAGAGAGAGAGAGAGAGAGAGAAACGAAAGAGGGGAGTGGGATTCATCTGGCCATGACAGCCATTCTATTCCCCTTGGAATCATTCTGTTCTGTCCACACCAATGTGTTACTCAATGTTTCACACGCATCTGCTTCAATACAGGAACGAATACATGACTGGATACAAATGAGACGAGTGCGTGTGATGGAGGGGGTAGGACGTGGGTAGGGTTTCAGTGGTCAGGACAGCCAGCCGTTCCATTCATTCGCGGTTAGTTTACTGTTCATTGAACACCCATCCCACTTGCCTTCATGAATGAATAGCTCAATGACTGGGTTTGGAGCCTGTGCTTGAACACACAAACACATACACACACACACACACAGACACACACGCACGCACGCACACACACATATGCAGACACACAAACACTCTCTCTATAACACACAGACACACACAGACATACAGACACACACACATATACACACACTCTGTCTGTCTGTCTGTCTGTCTCTTTTTCACACATAGATATACGCACACTCGCACACACACACACACACACACACACACACACACACACACACACACACACACACACACACACACACACACACAACACACACACACACAAACACTCTCTCTCTCCTCTCACTCCCTATCTATGTCTCTTTCTCTGTCTGTCTTTGTGGACCATTCGAAAACGTGTGTTGTGAATGTGTAGTGTAGAAAATTTCGAATACTTAAAGATCACTGGGAGCAGAGCAGACAACAAGTCTCCAATAACCTTTCATCTCCCTCACCTTCTTCATCAGCTTTGTCCACAGTGTATATAGGAAGGGAAGGAAAATGTACATTACGTTGTAACTGGAGGGTATGGACGAGAGCCAGCTTATTGAATGATGTCCATCCTAAGGATTGGATCACTGGACCATCACCCATACACCTGCCACTTGGTGTAGGTGCCACTTGGGGTAGGTATTTAGCGGTCATAGGTGTGGTAGTCAAGTAGGTACACATAGGTGTGGTAGTCAAATAGGTAAGCATAGGTGTGGTAGTGAAGTAGGTAAACATCAGACTAACAATTGGAAGGTTGGGTGTTCAATGCTCATTGACACCTCTGTCTGATGGGTATAGAAGAAGGTCAAGGTGTGTGTGTGTTGTAGTGTGTGTGTGTGTGTGTGTGTGTGTGTATGTATGTGTGTGTGTGTGTGTGTGTGTGTGTGTGTGTATGAGAGAGAGAGACAGGGAGGAGAGAGAGAGAGATAAAGAGAAAGAGAGAGTAAGATAAAGAGAAATAGAGAGTGAGATAGAGAGAGAAAGAAGAAAAGAAAAAGAGAAAGAGAAAGAAGAAAGAGAAAAACTCAGAACTCAGAATTCAGAAAATATTCATTTTACATCAGCCTTAGGCCACAATACGTGGAAAGAGAGAGAGAGAGGGAGAGAGAGAGAGAGGGAAAGAGGGAGAGAGAGAGGGAGGGGAGAGAGAGAGAGAAAGAGAGAGAGAAGAGGGGAGAGAGAGAGGGAGAGAGAGAGAGAGGAGAGAGAGAGAGAGAGAGAGACAGAGAGGGAGGGGGCAAAGTCAGGACAAGATTGAGGCAGCTGAAACGAGACAGTCTTGAAGGAAGCAAATACAAAGAGAACATTAATGAAGATTAGGAAAGACAAACAACGTTTATAAGACATTTTACCTGGTAAGAGAAATTTGAGCACCTAGTCACAACAGGAAAGCTATAGGGAAAAGAGTACCAGGTAGACCCAGGGAAAATGTTAGTTTTGCAGAATGGATGAGGACAGAAAGCATAGCAGGTATATATGCAGCAAGAAAAGATAGATACGTACGGAGGGCCGTGACGATAAAAGCCATGTGACATGCCACATGATGATGATAATGAAGCAGCTGTAGTGTTCGTAGGAAATGAGAAAGTGTGAAAACTACATAGAAAGTTTTGTCCAGAAATACGACAATGGTTACAATATACTGATCTATAAAATCAGAAAAGAGTAAAGATTGATTAAACTTTGATTCAAGTTTGGCAGGCACCGATATCAATGAAGAAATGGAGTATTATGTAATTGGGTGGAAGAAAAAACATTATTTGAAAAGAAAAATATCATTCAATAAATATAACAAGTCAGGTTGTTGGTCTGATGAAGAGTGTAGGTAACTAGGCAACACTATAAAGTTGAACGGGTTTCAGCGTTTGTCATACCAGTGTGACATTTCTGTTTCAAACTGAATTCTTCAATCTTATTCCAACCACCTCAATTAAGGTAAAGGCTTTCCAAAAACTTATGGAAACCAAAACTTATGGAAACCAGTCAACCACTTCGAAATAAACAAATCAAGACATATTTCAAAACTGAACTTTAATATACATAAATTTGCAATGTTCTAGATCTAGCAAATTTCGGGTGAAAAATCTACACAAAAAGAAAGTTATTCAAAAACGTTTTATTTTTCGGAATCTCATGTCTCTCAAATCTCAATACGATGGTTCAAAATTTGAACACTACAAAAAGAGCAACAGGAAACCCTAAACAGAAAAGTATATGTGAATAAAAATACAGTACCAATTTTCTTCACATGCATCTGTTTTATGACTTTATTCTTGTTAATCAACATAAAAAGAAAGACATTATTTTCAGGCCCTCTGGCAAATTTCTATTTCTTGAGAAATCTGAATTCAACATATCAGCGAAAAAAAAAAAAGCATACGAGATGGAGAGGTGGGGAGCTGAGTGTCACTCTGACTGACAAATGTCACATTCATAGTATTCTGACTGCCTGACATTTCTGCACATCCCTCTTGTGACCACTGTAAGCAGTGAAAACATTTTATGTACAACTATTGCATGCACAAACACACACACTCACGCATGCAAACATAGCACACACTCACACACACACACACACTCACACACACACACACACACACACACACACACAAACACACACACACACAGAGGCGCAGACACAAGCACATGCACAGATACAGACAGACATACTGACACACACATTGGAGAGATACGTTGATTTCCCAGGTCCCACCCCTTGAAGACCAATTAGCCTCCTTGCCTTTCTGAAGTCTTGGTTAAAAAAAAAAGAATATGAATTTGAATCGAGGGAGAGGGGATGGGCGCCACCCTTGTGGTGCTGGCCCGAGAAAAATTGAGAGGTCTCTGTCATCTTGCTCCCCTAGGACCCCAGGGTTAAGGAACTATCTAGCTGGGACCACAGGACCTGCCTATCATGACGGCTTTGTGTCATGTATTTATACATGCTCATGATGACTGCTTCATTTTATGTATAATTATATAACATGCCTATAATGACTGCTTTGTGTCATGCATAATTGCAACATGCCCATGATGATTGCTTTGTGTCATGTGTAATCATGACATGCCCATGACAATTGCTTTGTGTCATGTATAATTATAACATGCCCATGATGACTGCTTTGTGTCATGTATAATTATAACATACCCACAACAACTGCCCACGATGACTGCTTTGTGTCATGTATAATTATAACATGCCCATGATGACTGCTTTGTGTCATGTATAATTATAATATGCCCACGATGACTACTTTGTGTCATGTGTAATTATAACATGCCCATGATGACTGCTTTGTGTCATGTATAATCATAATATGCCCACGATGACTACTTTGTGTCATGTGTAATTATAACATGCCCATGATGATTGCCTTGTGTCATGAGTAATTATAACATGCCTATGATGACTACTTTGTGTTATGTGTAATTATAAAATGCCTATGATGATTGCTTTGTGTCATGTGTAATTATAAACTGCCCATGATACCTGCTTTGTTTTATGCATAATTATAACATGTCTATGATAACTACTTTGCGTCATGTATAATTATAACATGCCTGCGTTGACTGCTTTGTGTCATGTATAATTATAACATGCCCTTGCTGAATGCTTTGTGTCATGTGTAATTATTACATGCCTATGATGACCACTTTGTGTCACGTGTAATTATAACATGCCTATGATGACTGGTTTGTGTCATGTGTAATTATAACCTGCCATAAGGACTACTTTGTGTCATGTATAATTATAACATGCCCATGATCATTGTTTTGTGTCATGTGTAATTTGCCCATGATGACTACTTTGTGTCATGTATAATTACAACATGCCTATGATGACTACTTTGTGTCATGTATAATTATAACATGCTCACGATGACTACTTTGTGTCATGTATAATTATAACATGCCCTTGCTGAATGCTTTGTGTCATGTGTAATTATTACATGCCTATGATGACCACTTTGTGTCACGTGTAATTATAACATGCCTATGATGACTACTTTGTGTCATGTATAATTACAACATGCCCACGATGACTACTTTGTGTCATGTGTAATTATAACATGCCCACGATGACTACGTTGTGTCATGGATAATTATAACACGCCCTTGATGACTACTTTGTGTCATGTATAATTAAAACATGCCTATGATGACTACTTTGTGTCACGTGTAATTATAACATGCCCACGATGACTACGTTGTGTCATGTGTAATTATAACATGCCCATGATGACTACTTTGTGTCATGTATAATTAAAACATGCCTATGATGACTACTTTGTGTCAATGTAATTATAACATGCCCACGATGACTACTTTGTGTCATGTGTAATTATAACATGCCCATGATGACTACTTTGTGTCATGTATAATTAAAACATGCCTATGATGACTACTTTGTGTCATGTATAATCAAAACATGCCTATGATGACTGCTTTGTGTCATGTATGATTATAACATGCCTTGGACGAGGGCTTTCTGTGATGCATAATCAAATTATTGAAATCTATGATTACTTGTGTCATCATCATCATCATCATCATCATTATTCTCCTGCCCGTGATGGGCGTAGAGGAGAGATGAGAGACACTCTTGAAGCCAGCCGTCGCCAACCGGTCCTGTCCTCCGCCTGTCGCACCAGCGTGGGGCCATCCAACCTGGTCCATTCTTTGATGTTGTCCATCCAGCATTTGGCTTGTCGTCCCCTTCGTCTGCCGCCTCCCAGTGTACCCTGGAGGACCGTTTTGGGCAGTGAGTTGTGGCGTGTGACATGCCCGAACCACGACAGCTTCCTGTTCTTGACTGTTGCCAGGAGGGGTTCTTGTGGGCCTGCGAGTGTTGTTATTTGGCTCCACACAAAGTCGTTTGTCTTCCGATCTTGCCAAGAGATCCCGAGCAAGCGCCTGAAGCATTTAGTTTCAAACGTCTGGATTCTCTTGGTGGTCTCTGCTATTATGGTCCAGCTCTCGCATCCATACAGCAGGATGGGGAGCACCAGGGACTTGTACAGCTTCATCTTCGATGGAAAACCGATCTCTCTGCTCTTCCAGATCTTGTTTAGCTTTACCATTGCTGCTGTTGCGATCGCTAGTCTGGTCTTGATTTCTGTTGTAGAGCGACCGTCTTTGGTGAGAGTGGCGCCAAGGTATTTGAAAGCGTCCACTTCTTCAAGCTGTTGCCCGTTCATGTAGATTTCAGCATGGTGTTGGTTGTGCTGTTGACCAGGACTTTGCTTTTTTCTGTGCTCACTTCCATTCCGTGTGCACCTGCACTTTCTTCCAGTCTCATGGTCAGGTCTTGTAGTTCTTCGTTGCTGCCTCCCATCAGGTCGATGTCATCTGCGAACCTCAGGTTGTTGATGGTTCTTCCTCCGATGGAGACAGTGGAGTGGAAGTCATGGAGGGCTTCACGCATGATGTTCTCCAGGAAGAGATTGAACAGCACGGGAGAGAGTAGGCAGCCTTGACGGACTCCAACTGTGGTCTTGAAGTAGTCCCCTATCTGGTTGTTGAGGAGAACTGCGCTGCTGGCAGTGTTATACAGCGCCTGGATGGTTTGGACGAGACCTTCCTCTATGCCAAACTTTCTTAGCACCTGCCACAAACCCTTATGCCACACCCTGTCGAATGCTTTTTTAAAGTCTATGAAGTTGTGGAACAGGTCTCTCTGATGCTGCAGATGTTTCTCCATCATTATCCGGCAGGTGAAGATCTGTTCTACTGTGCTTCTGCCCACCCTAAATCCAGCTTGTTCTTCCGCAAGGTGTTCTTCCGCTTCTTTCTTCAGTCGATTCAATATGACTCTGAGCATGATCTTGCTGGTGTGGCTAATGAGACTTATTGTTCTGTAGTTCTGGCATTGGCGCATATTTCCCTTTTTGGGCAGGGGGATGATGAGTGATTGAGTCCATTCTGTGGGCCACTGTTTTGTCTCCCAGATCTTCTGACAAATCGATGTTACACGAGTGACCAAATCATTCCCTCCATGTTTGAGCAGCTCTGCTGGGATATTGTCTGCTCCAGGTGATTTCCCTGCTGGTAGGCTGCGGATGGCTTCTTCCACTTCTTCTCTCATCACTGGTAGCAGTGAGGATTCCCTCAATGGTGTTGAGTCCCCCTGAAACAAACTGTCATCTGGCTGTATTGGGTAGTTGTATAGTTCTTGGCAGTACTGCGTCCATCTGTTCAGAACAGCGGAGCTTTCTGTCAGCAGCTCGCCTGAGGTATCCTCGATGACTGACGATCTGTTTTGCTGCGTCTTGGTAAGGTTTTTCAGTGTGGTGAAGGCATGTTTGCTGTTTCCTTTTTTCATGCCTTTCTCGATGTTCTCACACTGGTTGTTGATCCATTGTTCTTTGGCTTCAATCATTTTCTTCTTTACAAGGTTGTTGGTTTTACGATACTGTGCGGCTTCTTCAGGGCTGGAGTTTTTCGTCTTCTTCAGTGATCTTCTGTTGTCGCAGAGGTCAAGGATGTCATTTGAGATCCATGCTTGGTGTTTCTTCCTCTGTCGCCCCAGTACCTCCTCTGCTGTTTCGCGGACTGCCTCACCAAAGTTGTTTGTGAGGCCGTTGATGTCGCTGTCCAGGAAGTTGAGTGCCGCGAACCGCCCCCCGAGCTGTGCCTGGAATGCCTCTTCTATCTCTGGATCTTTTAGCTTTTCCAGGTCAAACTTGATGCGTGGCTGCGCAGCTTGGTACTTCTTTTTCAATTTGATCTTCATTGTGAGCAGCACGAGGTCGTGGTCGCTGCCTATATCAGCTCCAGGGTATGTCCTCGTCTTTGCTTTATTAATGCTTGATTTGAAGCGCCGCGGTGTGAGGACAAAGTCGATCTGGTTGTGAGTCTTTCCGTTCAGCGCATGCCAGGTTGTTCTTCTTGACAGTTTGTGGGGGTAGAGTGTGTTGGCCATGGTGAGCCGTTGGGTGCAGGCAAACTCCAGAAGGCGAAGTCCCCTGTCATTAGTTTCCCCTGTGCCAAATTGACCCACTGTTCCAGCCCAGTTTTTGTAGGCATCTGGGCCGACTTTGGCGCTGAAGTCCCCCTGAACTATGATGATGTCTTTCCTGGGGGCTTTTCCGATGGTGTCTTCTATTTTCTCATAGAATTCTTCAACCACCTGGTCTTCGTGGCTGGTAGTTGGAGCATACACTTGTATGATGGTAATGTTCTTTGGTTTGGCTGACACCCGAATGCTGATGATTCTGCTGTTGACAGGCGTGCAGCTCATGATGCATCCAATGACTTCTTTGCGTACGATGAAAGCTACGCCATTTTCATGTAGTGACTCTTCGCCACTGTACCACATCTTGTGTCCTTCCTCTGTGATTGCTTCTCCGAAGCCTGTCCATCTTACTTCCGATATACCCACAATGTCCCATTGGTAGCGTCTCAGCTCGTGTTCTAGTTCTTTTACTTTGCCACACTGATGGAGTGTACGGACATTCCAGGTTCCAATGGTAGCTTTTTCCGTTGGCAGTTTGAATGATGTCTTTGCCCCAGTAGCTGACTTTTCACTTCCACCCTGGTGCTTGTCAGTGGTAAGCGCGGTCGTTTGTAACCCGGGCCCCGACCGATCCGGTATGTTGTTGGCTATAGTGTCTCTCATATCTTTTCTGTGGGCTTAGGTTAATCCTTGGTGGCGCCAATCCCCTCTCCAAGTCTCCTGCTGTTACAGGTAGTACTGGGCTACAGCTTGCCAGTAGCAGACCTATTTGTCTGACCTGACCTTACTTGTGTCATGTATTATCAAAACATATCTACGAAACACACACACGCTCTCTTACATAAACATGCACACAGACTCATAACCATACACATACACACACACACACACACACACACACACACACACACACACACACACACACACACACACACTTACGTAAACATGCACACACACTCATAACCACACACACACACACACACACACACACACACACACACACACACACACACACACACACACACACACACACACACTTAAATAAACAGGCACACACACACACACTTGCGCATGCAAACACACACACATTTACACACACACACACACACACACACACACACACTTACAAAAAACATGCACACACACACACACACACACACACACACACACACACACACACACACACACACACACACACAGAGAGAAACACACACACAGAGAAACACACACACAATTAAATAAACACACACTCACTTGCGCATGCAAACACACATACACATATACATACTAATACACACACACACACTTACAAAAACATGCACACACACTCATAACCACACACACACACACACACACACACACACACACACACACACACACACACACACACACACACACACGCATACACACACACTTAAATAAACATGCACACACACTCATAAACACACACACACACACACACTCACACACAGCCACAAACTCACACACACTTAAATAAACAGGCAAACACACTTACATACACACACACACACACACTCAGAAAAACATGCACACACACTCATAACCACACACACACACACACAAACACACACTCACACAGACACAGACACACACACACACAAGAAGTTTTCTTCAATGCACCCAAATATTTACTAAAAAAAGATTCAGAGCTTGGACT
>CM060311.1:75709121-75714121 GCA_030674185.1 Monoplex corrugatus | reverse complement strand
CACCCTACCTATTCCTTCCCACACCTCCACCCTACCTATTCCTTCTCACCCCTCCACCCTACCTATTCCTTCCCACAACTCCACCCTACCTATTCCTTAAGACACTGTATTGGAGATTTCTGTCTGTGAAAGGTCACTGTTTTCAGGTGGTTCAGGCAATACAAGGCTGACCAACATTGGAAGACTATGACCCTTGTGGTAGATTGACAACAATCTGTACATAAGAAAACGTCTCTTACGTAGAGTCTGTAATTAACCCTTTGACTTCCACACTATGTCCACCAGCATCCTACATTGTCAACCATGCTAAAAAAGCAAAAACTGAATCCTTTGACTCCTCACCCTATCCATCAGCTTCCTGTAGGGAGCTGGTGGATAGGATGACGGAGTCAAAGGTTCAGTTTTGCAGTTGGTGGATAGAGTGCAGAAGTCAAAGGGTTAATGAAGGCTAAGTCAGTAGAAGGCCTCCGTCAGTCGGCATCGACTATAGATGATGTGCCCTACTGTCATGTCGAGTCGAGTTGACGCCTCTGGAGCAGTGTCGGCTGTGGCTGGTAAGGCCGATGCGGGAAAGGCAGTCTCTGTGACAGTGGATGCATGTGTGGATGCTGGCCATGGGATATATTGCCTTCACTGGAGCTTGCTTTCTGCCTGACTCTCTTTTCTGGGGTTGCCTTCACAGAAGCTTGCTTTCCGCCGGATTCACTTCTCCTCACCCAAAACAAGTGTGACTGCCTGTGTTCAAGCAAACAGGAGCCAGAAAAAAAAAAACACACACACACAAGAAAAGAATCCGAACGCGTATTTAATACAACCAGACAAGACAGGTGTAATTTTTCGGCCGGCTGGTCTTTGTCAACCGTAAGATCACAAACAAACAAACAAACAAACACCAAATACAAAAAATTAGGAGAAAAAGACTTGAAACTTCCCTTCTGCTTCGTCCAGTGTGAGAAAAGGACTAAACTGACTAAAATGACATCATAATGTGTTTGTGAGTAAATATGATGTCAGAGCAGAAGTGAGATGAATTCCACAATTTGAAAAGTGGTCATGCCATATTAATATTGTTTTATCCTGAAGAGGGTCCAGGGCTAAATTTAAACCATGATGCACTAGCTAGGATGTTTTTCTTCCTATTCCGAGGTCAGACCGGATTCGTTGCATTAGGCACGATGCATTTACATCAGCCATTATATATATATATATGATTATATTTTTTCCCATTCAGTCGATCATATGCTTATATTTTCTCTTATGCGTTATTTAATAGTAGGATTTTTTACATTCCAAAAACTACTCTTAGCTACTGCCTGCCTTTGTCGATGATCACGTCCACATTGGTGGATCTGAGAGGGGCTGTTCTGCTCTGCGTTGGACCAAGGGCTTTCTTGATGCCCCCATACATACCCCTTATGTTGCCTGCAGCTGCTGCTGTGTGCATGTTGTCACTGAGCTGTTACCAGTACTCGTTGGCACATCTTCTTGCTGTCTGCTGCACTTTGCTCGTGGCAGCTCTGAGAGCTTACAGGGATTCTCTCTTAAGGAGCGCTTGTATTCAGCAAGGGCAGCACGCTTTGCTTCAATAATGGGGTCATCTCACTGGACTTGGCTTCAAACCTGACATAGTTCTTGGAAGCCTTTTTTCCCAAAGGTAGCTGGAGCTATTTTCTGTATGGTCTCCCAGAGGTGGTCCTATTTTTCAGAGGCAGAGTTGTGAGGTTGGTCTGTGGATAGAACATCTCTGAAAGATTTGGCAAATTCCTCAACTTTTTCTGGTTACTGCATCTTGGAGGTGTCAGCGCGACGCTTTCCCTCTTGTTTGGTATGGTAGAGCTTCTTAGGTTGTAGCCTGGTCTTGCAACACACTAGTGAGTGGTCTGTGTCACAGTCTGCACTATGGTATGCGCAGGTGAGAAGCATGAACTTGAGGCTTGTTCGTCTGACAATGACTATGTCCAGTTGGTGCCAATGTTTTGATCGAAGATGTCTCCACGACACTTTGTGTTGAGGCTACGTCTGGCAGTAAGAGTTGGTCACACAGAGGCCATGATAGGAACGAAGCTCCAGGAGGCGCTGGCCATTTTCATTGATTTTACCAACTCCAAAACGTCCAAGGCAGGAAGGTCAAGAGTCGTGATAAGCACCCTCTCTGGCGATGAAGTCGCCAAGGAGGACAATGTGTTCTTTGCTAGGGATATTCTTGATAATGTCACTGAGGTTAGCATAGAACTCGTCCATTGCCTCTGGTGTACATGTTAGGGTAAGAGAATAAGAGTGACCGGGCCATCAAACGTATGGAGATGGAGAGTCAGCAGGCGTTAGATCCCTTGCCGATGATGCTGCGCTGTTAGCAGACAACATTACCAGCGTGTAAACAACTGTATACAGGGTGGATACAGCAGGCAAAAAGGCTGGTCTAAACGTGAACTACAAGAAAAGAGAAGTGCTACACATCAAAGGCAAAGACACTGAAAGCAACCATGGCATCTTAATTAACAAAGTTCCTTTGGAAAATGTTAAGGATTTCAAATATCTTGGCTCTATAAAAACTGATGATGGAACCTGCTCCAAAGACATCAAAATAAGAATTGGAATGACAAAGCAAAAAATGGCCCAACTCAAGAACATCTGGAAAGACATAGGCATACAAAATGGCCACACACACATATATATATATATATACAGAAGAGAGAGAGAGACAGAGAAGAGAGACGGGGATAGCTAGATAGACAAAGAGAGAGAGAGAGACAGAGAGACAGAGACAGAGAGACAGAGAATAGAGAGAGAGCGAGAGAGATAGAGAGAGAAAGACAGAAACAGAGAGAGAGAGAGAGAAACTATGTAAGAGAGACACAGAGTGAGACAAGATAGTGAGAGGAAAGAGAGAGAAAGAAGAAAGAGAAGAAAGAAAGAAAGAAAGAGAGAGAGAGAGAGAGAGACAGAGAAGAGAGAGAGAGAGAGAGAGAGAGAGAGAGAGAGAGAGAGAGTGTGTGTGTATGTAAGAGACAGAAAGTGATACTGACGCTGACACTGACACATGGTTTATTGTGAAGGCCACCGACCCATACACAAACCAGGGATTGTGGGGAGGAGATTACATCGTTAACATACATCTTGCAGACTTTTCATTCATCGTCCGTTTTGTAGAGCAATGTACAAACATTTTTAGACTGTTATCTCTTCTCGAAGCTTTAAAGCACAAAATATTAACATCGCCAATTTTTCTGGAATGTTCTGAATTGTTACGCTTTACGGCGTTACTCCATGAGGGATCAGTGCTGTTTCCAATGATTCCTTGTAAATGCTTATTTCTGAAGTCTTTACAGACAGGACAATCAAACAGAAAATGGGATTCATCTTCTTAAATATTGGGACAAAATGGGCAGCTTTTTCTAGCACGGTTTTCTGTTAAAATATCGATTGTTTACACCCAATTCGTTTACGCCTAATCTGAATCTGATCAGGCAGTCATGGAATTTCTTGCTTAAAAGAAGCCAAGAAATTTGACTTGTTATTCACGCCATTTATCCACACTTCTTGAAATCCGTACTCTTCTAGACACTCTTTAATATTTCTAACAAAGTTCTTATTTTTACTCCTTTGCCCCTATCTAGACTATCTAAAAGCTAGCATGGTGTAAGCTTGTTTTGGTAATCTTAATGCAGGCAATTTAATAAAGTTTTAACCAGTATCGCAGTGCTGCAATGGTGCTGTCAATGTATAAAGGATACTTCCCGGTTTCTCCCTCCATATATCACATAGTTTGGTGTTTTATTGCTTACACTCAAAAGACGTTTGCATCCAAATAAGTGGGCTGTCTCTATAACAGCAAGCCTTGACTTACCCCATATTTTTGTCGCATATAACAACGTAGGTTTAACTTGTACATCAAACAATTGAAAGAAAACGGTAGTGTTCAAGGCACCAGGGACCACATGGTTTTCATCAAAACTAAGATTTTGCTTTTTGCTTTGCTGGAAAATTTGTCGCAAGCTGTGACAAAGGACAGTTTTGTTGAGAGTGTGAAACCCAAATATTTGTAGCGATTTATTATTTCAATTTCATTATTTTCATAGAACCATTTTTCTGTAGCTGCAACATGCCCTCCTTTCTTAAATATAATGACTTTAGTTTTATCTAAGTTTACCATGAGGCCGAGAGATTGTGATGCTTTATGGAGATTGCCTATTTGATATTGTAATCCTGACGGTGTAGATGATGAGTACAATGTCATCAGCAAACAATTGTAAGAAAATTTCATCGAGATTAGGAACCATCTGGATACCATGTTTTCCTTGCTTTTTAACGAAATCAGCTACCTCATATATTAGAAGTGAAAAAAGTCAGGGGACTTAACATACATCCTTGCTTTACTCCATTTGGGCACTGGAAGAAATCTGAGATTTTAGCTCCCTATCTTACACATGCTTTAACTGACTTGTACATAGATTTTAGCATATTTATCATTTTAGTTAATGTTTGTAACTTTTGCAGAATGTTCCATAATTGGACACGATCAACAATATCAAAAGCTTTTTGGTAATCGATAAAAAGAACATAAACCTTCCCATGATGTCTGAGAGAGAGAGAGAGAGAGAGAGAGAGGAAGAGACAGAGAAAGACAGAGAGACAGAGAGAGAGAGACAGAGAGAGAGAGAGAGGAGAGACAGAGAGAGAGAGAGACAGAGAGAGAGAGAGAGAGAAGAGAGAGAGAGAGAGAGAGAGAGAGACGAGAGAGAGAGAGAGAGAGAGAGAGAGAGAGGAGAGAGAGACAGACAGACAGACAGACAGACAGACAGTGTGTGTACGTGTGTTCGTATCGTTCTTTTATTCAACTTTTTTTTTCTCTGTAAGTGGTCACAGACATTGTTGGTATGAAGCTGTGAGGGCGAGTGTGTGTGATATTTTAGTGCTTCTGTATTTCGCTCTGTCGTGTAAATATGTGATGCGCAGTGGGTCAGTATGCCTTTGGGGAATAGCGCTATACAAGAATAATG
>CM060311.1:75676621-75706621 GCA_030674185.1 Monoplex corrugatus | reverse complement strand
TAATAATGAATAATAATAATAATAGTAATGATAATAATAATAATGATAATAATATAATTAATAATAATAATAATAATAAAATAATGTTTATTTGTATAGCACATATTCCACATAAAAACATGCTCACCAGCGCTTTACATTTCGCAAGAAAGGCAAAAGGTGATAAAAAATGTTCACAATTACATACACATAAGATAACAACAAACATTAAGCTAGATTTGATTTTATCAAGATTTTGCGCTATATAAATATTGTAATTATTATTATTATTATACAAGTAAGAAGACACATAAGAAACCACAGAATAATAAATTTAACACTGACTTATGTAATGAAGAAAGATTAACAGATTTTCATATGAAGAAAGAGGCATACTGTGTTTAATTTTGCGTGTGTGTGCTTGCGTACGTGTGTGTGTGTGTAGGTGTGTGTGTGCGTGCTGTCGTTGCTGTGCGCGTGTGTCCAGATGTGCAGCAGCCAACACCGAACCCGGAAAGTGAGACAGGTGAGACGTATTTACAAATATTTGCAGGTGAACGGTAGGCTCATAGTGTCTCCCAGGCAACTACTGGCAGATTTGGGTGAAGAGCATAATGTGGAGATGTCCAGTGAAGTTTCCAGGGAAACGCTGCCTGATTCTGCTCTCTCGTATCATCTGCCACAGAAAGATGGAGAAAACATGTGACAATCAAGCTCAATAAAGTTGCACTGTGGTATAGTGATTAGCACAGCAGGTTACCAACTAGTAGACTGTGGGGTCAAATCCCATTAGTCCAGTGAAATTCTTCGCTCGATTTTTTTTAGCCCCAAGTGGCTTTTTACCCAGAACGGAGTGTGTCACGGGCTCATTGGGAAGACTAAAAACCACACAGTCATACATCATCTACTCGCTGGATGCGTCACATAGATTGTTGCTTAAATCTTCTAACTATATTCTAATCTTCTATCTCTTGAGCCTAATTGATTCCAGGGTATACTATGAAAGTAATGGTAGAGTACACATTTTTATACAGCACACAGTTTCAATTCAGAATGGAATTTTATAACATCGTGATCACTGTCTCCAACGTCATCATCATCATAACATTGTGGAAAGTTGTTCCATTAATATGCTGTACGAAATGGAGCAGGGAAAACCTGGTGTGCTGTTTGAAAGTGCTAGTGGATTTATAGTGGTTGACCACAGAAGTACGGTGTGTGTGTTTTTTGATGTGTGTGTGTGTGTGTGTGTGTGTGTGTGTGTGTGGTGTGTGTGTGTGTGTGTGTGTGTGCACGCGCGTTTTTGAAGTACCAGAAACCTGAGCGTTGGCTGAAAGAAAGCCTCTATATTGTTGAGGCTAAATGTACAGCCAAAGCGTTTACAGGCCACAACAAACATCATTGATGTGCTGGGTGTCCCAGTGTCAATGGGCAACTGGTGCACAATCATCAGCCAAGAGACATCTCTGCAGGACGGCTTTCAACAAGTTGGCTTTGGCTCAGAGTGTGTGCAGGTGGGAGAGTTTTCCATATGAGCAGAACTTGATATACACAGTCATGTCAACGCCTCAGATTGCATTAATCATCAGCATTGCCTCAAGAAGGATGAAGGAGAGTGTGCATGTTAGAACGATTTTCAGTGTCACTCCAGTCTAACATTGTTATTGTCATACTATTATATACTATTAGATCAGGAATAGCACAAACATTAGTCATACCTTGAGAGAGACTATGGCTCACATGCACATTCAATATCTGCTGTAGTCTTATCCAAAGGCGAAACGCCACATCGCTTGCAAGTGTTGTTTGGTGACCTGTTCAGAAATGGAAAAAAGAGATAAAAAGTTCAGTTATCTAAAAGAACGAAGTTATCATGCAGACAGTGACAAAGCAGGGAAATCACACATAACTCAAATATATCAAATATATATAAAGACGCCCATACAAGTGTATATATCTATTCATGTAGGGTAGTGTGTGTACGTCGTATATATACATATATATCTATACACATAGACATCACACACACACACACACATATATGTATACATATATATATATATATATATATATATATATATATATATATATATATATATATATTATAACACACAATGCATGAAAGAAAGAAAAGGCAGATAAGTCGAACTAGAGATACGTTGTGACCTATCAGAGACAGTTATGTAAACACTGATTTTGACTGCAAATAGGCATACAATGCGATTGCCAACAGTTCAGCATAATGACGATATACTTAGAACACTTTTAAAACAGACGAAAACGTTTGCCTCAATAGCATTTCTGTTGATCGTTATAATGTTTATATGTGAAATGGGTTTCCCCATTACCCTGTTGGAAAAAAAAGGGATGCTCTTTTAGATGGTGCGTCACCCTTGTACAGCATTCCATTTTTGCATGGATTGTAAACATTTCTGTTTGCCTTTGACACCAGATATTAATACAGAATTTTGCCCCAAACCACTCCTTTGTTGTCATGTGTTTTTACGTGCGATAAGTGCAACACATGAAACATTGGATTACCGTCTAATCCAGAAAATCCAACAAAGAGAAGATACAGACGTCTATGCTATGTATATATCTGTATTTTCCACTTTCCTTACATCCATGTTTGTGCGCTCACCCATAACCTGCTGCTCTGTGTAAATGAAATCAAGGTAGGTTGTACTTACGGGTTTGCTGGAAGGAACAAATCTTTAAGGTTCAGTTGTTTTCTCGCTGGACTTGGCTGATCTTGGCCCTGCAGTGTAACTGCGTGTTCTGCATTTTTAGGCTTGCGTGGTGCTAAGGGCTCCACAAGCACTGTGCATTTTGCGTTTGCAGGTGTCTCTGCCATATCTACATGAAGAATGAAAAACAATTGTAAAAATGAAGCATAATGAACCTGCAGTCATTAGTGTAGCAGACTATCATAGAAGGTTGTAGATTCGAATCCCAGCCATGTCAAAATCATATGGGATTTTTCAGCCCCAAATGACTATTACCCACAGCCTACTGTGCTAAAAGCTCAGTGGGAAGACTAGGACCACACAGTCACGTCTGATTCATTCGACAGATGCGTCAATAAGGTTATTCAGAAATCTGAGCAGCACCGCAGGTGTCAATCTCTCTCGAGCCTGGTTGATGTACGATAGACTATGAAAGTAAGTGCAATTTTGATTTAGAATAGAAGTCCATAGCATCATCATTATCATTGCCATCATCATCATCATCATCATCACTCATCATCATCATACATCATCATCATCATCATCATATTATTGTGAAAAATTTCAGAGTCCATGGTCATTAAAGTGGTGCAGGAAATGGAACAGGAGAAAAGTAGTGCGTTTTGAAAGTGTAAGTGGGGGCAGTGATGTCAGACTAAAATAGTGTGCGTGTGTGTGTGTGTGGTATGTGTGTGTGTGTGTGTGTGTGTGTGTGTGTGTGGTGTGTGTGTGTATGTGTCAGTGTGTGTGTGTGTGTGTATGTGTCAGTGTGTGTGTGTGTGTGTGTGTGTGTGTCAGTGTGTGTGTGTGTGTGTGTGTGTGTGTCAGTGTGTGTCAGTGTGTGTGTGTGTGTGTGTGCGTGTTGAACTGCAAATAATCTAGTGTTGGTATGTTTTATATTATTTTCTAATTTCAGTTAATGTATTTCATCACATCTTCACACACATTTTTAACATCTAATCCATCACCAAGGGGCTTAAAAGACAACGTGCAGTGTCATCTTAGAGTGGAGCTCCACAGTATCGTGGTTATCATAATCATTATCATCATCATGGCTTTGTGAAAAATTGTATCAGCTTCTTGTGGCCATTAAGACGTGAAAATTAAAAAAAAGGGAACAGAGTATAAAATGTTTAGCACAAAGAAACTGCTTAAGTGTGGCAGTCTTATTCAGAACAAAAAACAAATTATGTTTTATTCTCTTGGCTTGGTTTTGTCTGTTTGTATGACTGAAAGGATGACGACTCTACTTTCCTGCAAGCGTGGGCACTGGTCAAGCTGAAAACGTCCAAAACTCTTAGGCAGCCCGCTATCTATCTCCACCCCCCTCCCCGTTCACACGCAAACGATTCTTTAGGCGATGCATATATATGCTCCATACGTTTCTTGGCTCCAATATATGTGACCTCGCACTCGAAATCAGTCTTAACTAGCATTTTGGGCATTTTGAGATATACATATCACTGGAAAGCGTAGATCTACATTCTGCTGATTATTTTGGTACTTAAATAAAGCTTGCACTCAAAAAAATGTAGAAATTATGTATGTTTAAAGTCATTAAGTTGTATGAAGGCCATTTTGAGAAAACAGCCTCTAAAGTTTTTGTGTGCTCTCCTAAACATTTTCCTTAAATTTCTTTATTTGGTGGCTTTAACCCAGTTTGTTTCTAATTTTCGCTATCATTATCTGAAAGGTGCACCAAAGAGCTTTCCATCAGTATATTACATGTGCGGGTACTGTGCAGGTTACGGTTCATAGGAAGAGACAAAAATAGGTACTTTTGGTAGGAAATTGCATTCTTTCTGTTGCGAATCGGTGCATTAAAATACCATTTTAAATTGATTAATAATATTTTTTCAACAAAAAAAAATCTGTGGGAGATAGATTATAGTCTACAGAAATCAATTTTGAGAAAAAGTCAAAACACCCCAGATAGACCCTCAGTCACGTTTTCAGCTCCTAGTGCTGTTCAACTGACTGCGAGTTAAGACTGATTTCGTGGTGGGAGGTCACATATTTTCTGGCTGACAAATACAAAAATAGTTCATCGGGCATGGAACCCAATGTTTGGCTCCATGTCAGAAACAACAATTATGTTTGTTCCCAGTCGTACAATTTTTTTTCCAATGCATTCTCCAATTTGTTCTTCCCTCATCAGCTGAGCTAGATAGCCAGTCTCGTGTCTATACTTTTGCTACACGATCTTTACTGAATCTTTCCCGTCTGTTGACAATCAACGTCATCAATCTTCACTTTGCTGACCAGTGCAACACAAAATGTCCCAAGACTGTTTATGCCTAGGCCTAATCAAAAGCAACCCTGATATCAACCTTTGCAACTCAAGCCATTTAAGGTTAGTCACAGAAGGCATTTGGTTTCAGTGGTTCTGACATTTTTCATCAGAAAAATTGTTATTGGAAAACTGACAAGAAAACGTCTTAAGTCCACCAAAAATCAGACAAGTCCCATCACTGTTCCTCTCTTGGGGCTGTCACAACCAAGTTACAGTTACCTTCCTTGGAAATGTAGAAATCCTTGGCAGTTATTATTTCAAAACTACTAAACCACACAAGACTGCTTCACTATGTTAAAAGAATAATCATCTTATACTTTTCTTCCAAATTCTTTTACCTTCCACTAGGTGCTATAGGTATGGTTTAACAACAATAAGACAGAAAAAGAAGAAGAAAAAGGAAAAAAAAAGAAGATAGAAAAAAAAATTGCAGTGAGACGAGACACAGAACGAAAAAGAAACTGAAACGCAAGTGGCTTGTACTCACCGAATGTGTACTGTATAACGATTAGTTGTCAATGATACAGCTATATTTTATACTATAGCTGACCGTTGTCAAACACAGCCTGCGCCCATGGCGTGTAAACGAAATGCTGCCTGATTGGCGCACACATCGCATGCGTAAACCGGATCAGGAAAGAAAGCGTGTGATTGGCCATTACTGATCAATGGAAAGAGTAGGGGGAGGAGCAAGAGGGGAAGGAGGCTAATAGCTGACGACAACCATCGACTGGTAACAGAAAACGTGACCGTGGTTCTCCCCTCCTCTCTCTTACTCTGATCACACACTACACACACGCACACACACACACAAAGACAGACAGACATACACAGACGCACACACACACGTGTGCGCGCTCACACACACACATGTGCATGTTTGAGTCAGAGAGAGAGAGAGAGAGAGAGAGAGAGACAGAGACAGAGAGGGGGGAGACACACACACACACACAGAAGCACAATACCATCCACTAAAACAAAAATTAATAAACAATACAATCAAATCAGAAGTTATACCTTGTGGACTATTTTCAACAATTTCTAAAGCAAGTTTGTAAATGAACGATAAAAACAACGCTGGACCACATACCTCCCCTTGCTTAACCCCACCTCTGCACAGTGCATAATCTGACAATTTAGCTCCATAACTGGTTCCAGCTGAGATAGTGTTGTGCATGCTTTTTTACACAGTAGTGTTATTTGCTGCTGCCTCCATTGTAAATAAAACAGGCAAGAAATGCTTCTTGAAATTAGATACAAATGCCTTCTCAAATGAAAACGAAAACAAATGCAACACACACACAACTTTTGGGTTCTTAGAAACTGTTTTTGAACATCTGCAAATAAAGTAAACATTTAGTGTTTTGCAGAGCAACATTTCTTATGAGAGAGAGAGAGAGATAAAGACAGACAGAGAGAAAAAGAAAGAGAGAGAGAGAAAGAAAGAGACAGCGCAGAGAGAAAGAGACAGAGAGAGAAGAGAGAGAGAAGAGAGAAGGGGAGAAGAGAGAGAGAGAGAGCAAGAGAGACAGAGACAGAGAATCAGAGAGAGAAAAAGAGAGAGAAATGAGAGAGAAAGAAAAGGGAAGAAAAATGATTGACAGACAAAACAGAAAGAGAGAGAGAGAGAGAGAGAGAGAGAGAGAGGAGAGAGAGAGAGAGTAGATGATAGATAGATAGAAGATAGAGATGGATGAGAGGAGAGGAGAAGAAGAGAGAGAGAAGAGATGAAAGACATTGATGTACCTGACTGACAATGCACATCATAGTACTGACGCATGACTTTAGACACACACGACACGAACAAAACACATGACAACTAGCAGCACAAACACACACACACAGCAACACACACTACACACCACACACACCACACACTCCACACACACACACACTACACACACCACTACACACACACGCACGCGCACAGCAACGCACACGCACGCACACACACACACGTACACACACACACACACACACGTACACACACAAACACACACACGTACGCATGCACACACACGCAACAATATATAAACACAATATGCCTGTTTATTCATATGAAAAATCTGTTACTTTTTATTTCATAAGTCAGTGTTTAAATTTTAATATTCTATGGTTTCTTATGTGTCTTCTTACTTGTATAGCTTTAATGTTTGTTGTTATCTTATTGTGTATGTAATTGTGAACATTTTTTTTATCACCATTTGCCTTTTTTGCGAAATGTAAAGCGCTGGTGAGCATGTTATTGTATGGAATATGCGCTATACAAATAAACATTATGAACATAATTATTATTATTATTATTATATCATGTTCCCTAGGGTGCATTTTCTACAAAGACAACAGAACAGAATCATGAAGAAGGGTCAAAACTTTACAGATTCCTAGTTTATTTCTTTGTTTGTTTCTTTGTATTATTTATGTTACACCTTTTCGTCTGTTCCTTTGTTGTCTGGGTCTGTCTTCCTTTGTCTTCACCAGTTTTGTGCAGATTGCAGTCTCTTCCTATAGGGACTGGAAGTGATGATTTTCTTCCCTGTCATTTTCTCATTTGTATTGGTATTGTTGTTTGAAGCCCAGCCGACTGCGCAGAGCCATATCAGGGCTATAACCATTTCAAAATAATAATTAATAATTACAATATTTATATAGCGCAAAATCTCGATAAAAATCAAATCTAAGCGCTGAACATACACTACGCACGCGCGCACACACACGCACACACACACTCACACATGGCTATAAATGGGGAAAAAGAATAAAGCAATGGAAAATTATAGAGAGCTATTATATACAAATAATATTACAATGTGATTCCCTCCGAGTGGAGACAGGCTACAGAGGGGGGATGAGTGAGGTCAGGATTTTATGCAGAGAGAAAGGTGAGTTTTGAGAGCGGACTTGAAGGAGACAAAAGTAGGTTGCTGACGGACTGAGAGAGGAAGTTTGTTCAGAAAGTGGACCAGAAACAAGAAGGCTCGTGGACCATAGGTATTGAGCTTAGTGCGTGAAAGCAAAAGTCAGAGGATCGGAGGCAGAGCGGAGGTACGTGAGGGAACATAGATCTCAAGTAGGCTTGACAGGTATCGGGGCTGCGTTATTGAGGCTTTTGTAGCACATGGTGTCTAGTTTGTACTGTATGCGTTTTGATACACAAAACTTCAACAGCAAAACAACAACAACAACAACAAAAAAAGAAAAAAAAAAGAAAATTAAGTACCATAGCAATGCATTGCGCACATAATCTAAAGACTTGCCCTGGTGTTGACCACTCCGTCCAATCTATCGCACAGGGGATTTGAAAAACACACCTGGATACAAATTTAAGCATACCTAAGGACACCAAAACATATATAGAAACGGGCATAAATAACCTAAAATTGCTTCTGCATATCTCACTTCCCTAGAACAAAAAATGCACTTAATACATATACATAGCTATCGGTCCTAAGAAAAAGTGTGTAAGACTTTATGGAACACATACAGGTGAATGGACCATTAAGGCAGAAAATAAGAGAAGAAATGACAGAAAGCAAAGGGACAAGGCAGAAACAAAGCGAGTGACTGAAAAGAGGAAATTTCTAACACAGAATTTCCAGAAGATGGGGATACTATTTATACTGAAAGAATCTCCGGTGTCCCTATGGGGGAATTTTCTCATTTCTGGCACTCACTTATGCAGAGGAAATATGATGGCCAAAGACCGAATTGACAGAACGACTCAGTCGTGATGTCCTCTACAATCTCTGAAAACAGAAAACAAAACTCTCACAGGTTGGCATATACCGTTTGAAGTGTTTGGATTCTTCAGCTGACTTCAAGTTCTGCTGTTTCAAGAGTTTGGATTTCCAGCTGACTTCCATGTTCAAAGTTCAATTAACTTTGGTTGACATTTGGTTAAAAAAAAAAGGAACTGTGGAAAGAGAAGGTGTAACATTTTGACCTGTGACTCGTGACCCACGACCTCCAAACTGTGACCCATGACCTGTAACAAGTATACGTGTGTGTATGTGTGTGCATATGTGTGTGTGTGTGTGTGTGTGTGTTTGAGATAGAAAGACAGATGGAGAGAGAGAGACAGAGAGAGATAATAATAATAATAATTACAATATTTATATAGCGCAAAATCTTGATAAAATCAAATCTAAGCGCTGAAGCAGACACACACGCAAGCACGCACGCACGCACGCACGCACGCACGCACGCACGCACACACCACGCACGCACGCACAACACACACACACACTCACACACACGCATGGCTATAAATGGGGAGAAAGAATAAAAGCAATAAAAGCAAGAATAAAAGCAATGGAAAATTATAGAGAGCATAGCATATACAATTATATATTATAACCATGTGATTCCCCTCCGAGCGGAGACAGGCTGCAGAGGGGGGGGGGGGGGGGGGGTTGAGTGAGGTTAGGATTTTGTGCGGAGGAGAAAAGGTGAGATTTGAGAGCGGACTTGGAGACAAAAGTAGGTTGCTGACGGACTGAGAGAGGAAGTTTGTTCCAGGAGAATGGACCAGAAACAGAGAAGGCTCGTGGACCATAGGTATTGAGCTTAGTGCGTGGAAAGCGAAAAGTCAGAGGATCGGAGGCAGAGCGGAGGGTACGTGAGGGAACATAGATCTCAAGTAGGCTTGACAGGTAATCGGGGCTGCGTTATTGAGGCTTTTGTAGCACATGGTGTCTAGTTTGTACTGTATGCGCTTTGATACAGGGAGCCAGTGAAGTTGTGCCAGGAGAGGAGATATGTGGTCAGCTTTTTTCTTTTTGAGTACAAGGCGTACAGCATTGTTTTGAATGCGCTGTAGGATGTGAATGGTGGAGGCAGGAAGACCAGACAGGAGTGAATTGCAATAGTCAATGCGAGACATTATGAAGGAGAGAACGAGTTTTGCAGTTGTTTCCACAGAGAGATACTTCCTGATCAGCCTTATACGATGGAGATGATAGTAGCAGGATCTGGCAGTTTGAGAAACAAAGTTGTTCATGGAGAGGGTAGAGTCAGTGCAGACACCAAGGTTTTTAGCTGAATCAGAAATTGGGACTGATGTGTTACATAATGGGAGAGAAAGAGGAGGCAGCTGAGAAAGTTTCTGACGGGTGCCAATGAGGATAGCTTCTGTCTTGTCGTCATTAAGCTGAAGTTTGTTGAACGTCATCCAGTTCTTAATGTCTGAGTAACACTCAGTGGTGCGAGTCAACAGGCGCTGTATATTATCAGGTGAGTCACTGTCTTAAAGTTGGGTGTCATCAGCATAGAAGTGGTGTTTTATAGAGTGGGAGTTGATGATGGTGGACAGGGGGGAAGTGTAAAGAGTGAAAAGAACAGGGCCAAGGACAGATCCTTGTGGAACACCACAGTCAGGTATGCAGGTTGAGAGTAAGTGCCATTGATGAGAACGGTTTGTTTTCTGTTTGATAGGTATGAAGTGAACTAAGACAGAGCAATGTCAGAGATGCCAAAAGTATGATGAAGTCTAGAAAGGAGAATACCATGATCAATGGTATCAAAGGCTGCAGACAGATCAAGGAGTGTGAGGAGAGAGACTTTGCCAGTATCAGTTGCAAGGAGGAGATTGTTGAGAATGTGTAGTAGGGCAGTTTCAGTGCTATGGCACTGGCGGTAGGCTGACTGGAAAGGATTGAGGAGATTGTTGGCAGACAGGTGAGAGTTCAGCTGGTTGAGGACGACTTTTTCAAGGAGTTTTGACAAGAAAGAGAGATTAGAGATAGGCCGGTAATTTTTCAGCTCATTTGGGTCTAAATTGTGTTTCTTGAGGAGAGGGTGAACAATAGCAGACTTGAAAGAATCTGGGACAGTTCCAGTTTGAAGAGAAGTGTTGATGATGTCAGTGATGAATGGGAGGAGAGTAGGGAGACAGTCGGCGTAGAGAGAACCTGGAAGAGGATCCAGTTCGCAGGTTTTGAACGACATGGATCTGATTGTGTTGAGAATTTCTTCTTGTGAGACTGGGGTAAAAGTAGTAAGAGGTGTGCCAGAGAAGGAAGGGTCAGGTGGGCATGGTTGACAGGGTGTCCTGTCAAGCCTGTCACGAAGAGTTTGTATTTTGGTGGTGAAATAGTTGGAGAATACAGATGGGAGTTCTTCATTTGTATGTTTTGTTGGGAGAGGTAAATCTTTTCGTGTGCCAAGGAGATGATTCATGGTTGTAAAGAGTTCTTTTGAAGAAGAGGCATTCAGGATTTTGGTTGGGAAATAGCTTGTTTTTGCTGATGCAATGAGGGTGGATACTTTTGTTTTAGAGGCTTGGAAAAGTTGCCTGTGTACAGTGAGTTTGGATTTGCGCCAGCGGCGCTCTGCTCTGCGGCGGGCACGTTTTGCACAGGCGATCTCATGAGTGAGCCAGGGGGTAGGGGGGCGGTCAGGTAAAAGACGGGTTGTGGCTGGAGCATGAGTGTCCAGATGATGGGGGGAGGTAGTATAGAAAGGGATCGGAAGGTAGTGATAGATTTCAGATAGCGAGACGGGAGGATGATGAATGGGAGATGTCGAGAGAATGAGATTGCGGAGTGGTCAGATGGAAGGGGATGAAATGCGAGAGAAAGAGATAGCAGTTGTCAGAGGAATTGGGCTGATCACGGGTGAGAAGTAGACTAAGAGCTGTCAGAGCGGAATTGTGGTGAACGAGAAAGAGAGAGAGAAGGAGAGTCAGAGAGAGAACAGGAGGGAGAAATAGCAGAGTGGTAGATGGAGAGAGAGACAGAGGAGAAGAGAGAGAGAGAGAGAGAGAGAGATGAAGAGATGATAGAGAAGAAGGAGAAATGAGAGAGAGGGAGAGATAGATGGGAGAGATAGGGGCAGAGAGAAGACAGAGAAGAGAAGATGGAGAGAAGAGAAGAGGAGAGAGAGAAGAGAGAGAGATGGATGGAGAAGAAGTAGATGATGAAGAGAGAGGAGAGAGGGAGAGGAGAGAGAGAGAGAGAAGAGAGAGAGAAAGAGAGAGAAGAGAGAGGACAGAGGAGAAGAGAGAGAGAGACGAGAAGAGAGATGAGAGAGAGAGAGAAGACAGAGAGAGAAGAGAGAGAGAAAGAGAGAAAGAGAGAGACAGAGAGAGAAGAGAGAGAGGGAGAGACAGAGGAGAGAGACAGAGAGAGAGAGAGAGACAGAAAGAGAAAGAAGAAAGAGAGTGAAGAGAGAGAGACAGACAAGAGACAGAGAGAGAGAGAGACAGAAGAGAGAGAGAGAGAGGAGAGAGAGAGAGAAAAAAGAGAGAGAGATATCGTGCACAAGATAGGTGAAGTGAGCGAGGTAGGAGACGAACTCAAGGAGCTGAGAATCAGGGAGGTGAAATATCAGGTGGCTGTGAATGGAGTTTTCTACAGAGAGAGTGGAATTTTGTCTCGCAAAATGACGAAAGAGCTCATTTTCTATAATTTTCAAACTCTGGTAATTTTGTTTGCTGAGGAGCGATGAACCCAATGAGTCCCAAGCTTTGATGTGGAACCATTCCTTGTTGGGTGAATACCAGCTGTTACAGAAAGTTTGTGGCAGTAACAGATGTCGATACATCTGTTTGTTTTGCAAAGAGAGCAATTTGAGACCTACTTTCCCTCAGGCCTATTGACAAACCTAAATGGTAAGTAAGTGGGGGAAGGAGCTAACCCTTTCTGTTTGAAAGGAGGACTATTTATCAGGTTTAAAATTATGAGTGAAAGGAGGGAGGAAAACTGGTAGTTTTTGTACAAGGGGAGTTTTAAATCGTCCACCACTTGTGAGTGAAGTCTTTATCGTCACTCTTTGCGGCTGTCGTCTGCATGTTGCTAAACGTGGCAGACCTTATCGAGTTCTGCTGACTGACTTAAAGGAGTTTGGTGAAGCGTTTCAGTAATACCACACACGGACACAGACACATGGAGCGCGCGCGCGCGCGCACACACACACACACACACACACACACACACACACACACACACACACACAAGGTACACGCACAGGCACACAGACAGACACAGGCACACAGACAGACAGACAGACACACGGACACACTCAGACACACACACACGCACGCACGCACGCACACACACACACACACACCGCGCACACACACACACACACACACACACACACACACCACAGGCGCAGACACAAGCACATGCACAGATACAGACAGACATACTGACACACATATTGGAGAGATAGGTTGATTTCCAAGGACCCACCCCTTGAAGACCAATTAGCCTTCTTGCCTTTCTGAAGTCTAGGTTAAAAAAAAAAGAATATGAATTTGAATCGAGGGAGAGGGGATGGGCGCCACCCTTGTGGTGCTGGTCCGAGAAAAATTGAGAGGTCTCTGTCATCTTGCTCCCCTACGACCCCAGGGTTAAGGAACTATCTAGGTAGAACCTCAGGACCTGCCCGTGATGACTGCTTTGTGTCATGTATAATTATACATGCTCATGATGACTGCTTCATTTTATGTATAATTATATATCATGCCTATAATGACTATAACTATGACTATGAATATGACTAGGACTATGACTATGATTATGATTATGAGTATGACTATGACTATGACTGTGAATGTGAATGTGAACATGAATGTGAATGTGAATGTGAATATGAATATGATTATGACTATGACTATGAACATGAATATGATTATGACTATGACAATGAATGTGAACATGTATATGAATATGAATATGATTGTGAGAGTGACTATGACTATGAGTATGAATATGAAATATATGCATATGATTCGAACCCCGATTTCTCGCGTTCTACACATGTGCTTTGACCACAAAGCCACACACTGAACATATACAAAAAATGTCGAACGAAAAGACAGAGATTGCTTTGCAGGCATTTAAAACAATTAGTATTATGATGATATTTTTACACATTGTGTAACTCATGATCAGCTTCGTCATCGTCATCGTCATTGTTTTTATACTGATCATTATCGTCGTCTTCATTATCGTTTTCATCATGATCAGGCGCATCATCGTTGTGATGCAGTCGTCGTGTTTACTATGACTATCATCATCATCGTGGTCGTCGTCATCGCCATCATCATCACCATCAACCCTTTCACTCCCTCACCCTATCCTTCCTGCGGGAAGCTGGAGGATAGGGTGAGGGAGTGAAAGGGTTTAGTTTTTGCAGCTTATGGACAATCTCCGACAATGAAAGGGTTAAAAACTGGTCTGTTCGCCGCCCATCTTAATGTTTCCATCATTCTGGTGGTATCGGCTTAGTGTTTTCATAAATCCTTCCCCCCACCCCCCACCCCACCCCCATATGTCTGTCTCTCCATTTCAAGATCTTTCTACCACACAGTGCTTTGCACGGGGCTCAAGAAGTCTGCCATATAAGTGATGGCAGATTTTGGTGGAGCTCACATGGACCTGCCCGAGTACAGTGAATCCTTCTAGAGAAAATTCAAACTAAACACCGTCCTTGGTGACGTCAGTCTCATCTGTATCGTCGTCTCTGTTGTAGAGTTGACATCAGATAACCACCATCACCCACCCATCCCTCCTCTTCTTGTCTCTTCTTCAGTTCTAGTACATTCGAATCGCTACGTTCAAAAGGTTGGTTGTTACGTGTTACGTCCTCTGTAGGTGTCGCTTTTAAGAGACGGCTGTCATGTTTATTCTTCATTACTCTAGAAACTTTAAAATTTTCAGTAGCAAGAAACTCTGGCCGTCCCCAGAGTTTCTCACAACTAAAACCTGATACTAGTTTCCTCTTACGCGTAACAGGCAAGAAACTTTATGCCTTGAGGAGTTTGTGATTAACTGAAGGTGTTTAGACAAACCGCCCCGCTCTGCCCATCCTGCACCAAGCTAATTCATTTTCCGTTTACGATGTGTGTGATGCTATGGAACACTGAGCGACTTCGAAGGTCTCAAGAGACGGGGAAGCAATTAACGAAACTGATGTTAGAGTGAAAATAACACATCCATGAGGTGTATAGCACGGTGGCGTGTATTCCCATGACGCGTTTATGGCTGTCCGTGTTACTTTTCACAAGTGGACACAGTTTTCGGACTGTGTTAATTTGACATGCGTTCGGGAAGAAAGAAACTAAAGAAAACCCTTTGTAATCTGAAGGGAGGAGAGAGAATGAGATGCGACGAGTCTTGTTAAGCTGTAAAACCAACTGCTACAGAAGGGATAGGGACACAGGTGATGAGCTGGAAATTGAAGAGAAACAAAAAGGGATTACCTGTGTCACTAACGTCGGGTCTGCTTTTGAAGTGGATAGGCTCATGCTTGGTTTTACTGCCTTGTCAAGGCGAAATCGGAAAAGTTGACAGAGATAGTTGGGCTGCCGGTTACAAAAGAAAAGGGGGAAAACTACCGACAAGGACCCTGATGTAACCTACCTGGGCTACTGCTATTGTTGTTTAAAACCCAGCCGACTGCGTATAGCCATATCAGGAGTATAACCGTTTCAAAACAGAGAACAATACTTCAACAGAAACAAAACAAAACAAAACAAAAACAAGGAAAAGAACATTAAGTACACATATCAATGCATACGCGCATACAAAAAATATAAGGAGATGCCCCTGGCGTTGACCATTCCGTCCAATCTATCGCACAGGGGATTTAAAGCACATACCGGAACACAAATTTAAATATAACTAAGGACACTAAAACATAGATAAAAACGGGCCTAAATTACCTAGCATTTCTTCCGCATATGCCATATCCCTAGAGTCAAAAATGCACTTAACACATGTTCCTAATTGTCAATCCTAAGAGAAAGTACGTAAGATTTTATCGAACAAGTATCGGTGAATCGACCGGAAAGGCAGAAAATGATAGGAACAAACGACAGAAAGCAAAGGAGCAAGACAGAGACAAAGAGAGTGACAGAAAAGACGAAATTTCTTGCACAGAACTTCCAGAAGGTGGGGGATACTATGCATACTGAAAGATCCCCCAGCACCCCCACGGGTGAAGTACTTGGGCTAGAGTACCAAAGTACTATTATGAAAAACGATCTGTTTATTGATTATTTTTCAATGAATCAGTTTTACACCAAATTTGATATCTCGACTTCAATCCCAGGCCACAACATTAAAAACTGACGTGCTCTCTGCCCATCTTAACCCTTTGACTCCCGCACTCCTGTCCACCAGCATCATGTGTTGTCAGCTACGCTAGCAAAGCAAAAACTTGACCCTTTGAATCCCTCACCCTATCCACCAACTTCCTGCAGGAAGCTGGTGGATAGGGTGAGAGAATCAACGGGTTAAGATTTTGTAGTTGGTAAATAAGATGCGGGAGTCAAAGGGTTAATGTTTTCATCATTCCGCTGGTGTCAGCTTAGTGTTTCAAATGTCCTCCCCCCCCCCACCTCCCCATTTCGAGACATTGTAAGCACATAGGGTTTTGAGCAGGCTAAAGGAATCTACCCAGGTAATAACTGGCAGATTTGGGTGGAGCGCGTATGGATTTTGTCCGAGTGCAATGAATCCCTCCTGAACAAACTCAAAACTCAAACTGAAACGGGGACGGGGGTAGAGGAGGAGGGACCTATGAAACACTAAACTGACACAACAAGAATGACGGAAATATTCAGATGGGCAGCGACCAGGCCATTTTTTTAAGTTGCAAGCTGGGATTAACCTTTTGACTCCTGCATCCTATCCACCAACCTGCAAAAACTTAACACTTTGATTCCCTCACCCTAGGGCGAGGGAATCAAAGGGTAAAAGTTTTTGCTTTGCTAGTATGGTTGACAATGCTGGATGCAGGTGGACAGCGTTCGAGAATCAAAGGGTTAATCAAGAAATATTATCAGCTGTTTAGCTCATCGCTCTAGCCAAACGAACCAGGCAGCCCGCAAAAGGCAAAAGAGAGGGAAAGAGAGAGAGAGAGACTGAGAGAGAGGCTTCAGACTTCAGCATTTTTATTCAAGAAAGGCCATATCCCCTGCTGAAGGGGTGCTTATAAGTACAATGAAATAATCAGATAGCATATCATAGGATTAACAATAACAAAATAAACATATTACGATAAGGCAATTTCCCTGATTTTAGCTGCTTTGAGCAGGAACAAACCAAAATTCTTAATATAATCGAAACGAGTTGAACTCATTACCAAACACAGTTTAAACATATTAAGGCATCTATGATACTTTTGAGGGATAAACCTTGAACGGATTTCATCTAAAGCTGGACAACACAGGGCAAAATGTATTTGTCTTCTTCAGCTTGCATACATAAGGGACAGAGCAAATCAGGCTCTCTGTGCTACTTGTATCTCAATTGATGGGCTTTCAAAGTTGAGAAACCAAGTCTAAATTTTGCTTTTGTTTTCTTCAAATTAATATCCAGATCAAGGCTTATGTATGGTTTAACACTATGAGAATCTGTGACAGTTCTGTAAAAATCATATCTTCCACTTGTCTGTACTGTATATGGTCATTCCACTTTTGCCATCTACAATTAATCAGTCTTTGCCGAAAATCACGAATAAACTGTCTCTCATCGCCTGCTCCTTCGAAAAACCAAATATCACCAAAGCCATATTCATTCAGACATATACGTATACTAGTTACCCAATTCTTCTTCCCTTTAAAATCTAGATCAAATAGCATCTTATAGGATTTTTTCGGCAGTCTATTGTCTTCCATGTGCAATAGTTTTAACCGAAATTGAATACATCGTACAACTGAATGAACAAACAACGGGTATCTGTTTGTTTCTCCATATACTAAATCATTAGATGTGCAATCATCCAGTCCTAAAAATCTTTTCAAAGCAAATAAGTGTACAGCTTCACAATGCATAACTGCCTTATCTAATCCCCAAATTTCTGTTCCATACAGCAACATTGGCTGTATTTGTGAGTCGAATATTTTGACAAGTAAATCAAATGAATTATTATTTAATATATTCAATCTTTTCCTCACACATAACAAAGCATTCTTTGTCCTGCTAGCAATATCTTTACAAGCCAGAGTAAAACTCAAACGTGTAGAAAAATAAATTCCCAGGTATTCATATACATTTACAACAGGCACAACTATATCATTGTACACCCATCTCTCTCTAGCAGCTAAATGTCCTCCTTTTCTAAACACGATAACATTACTTTTATTCAAATTTACCTTAAGATGCAAAGAAGTAGCCGCTTTGTGTAGAATATTTAACTGCCTCTGCCTGCAAACCTACAACCGTTTCAGATAACAACAGCACATCATCTGCCAACAAAAGAATAAACAATTCTGACAAATCTTTTGGAAATTTGGCCCCATGACGACCATTGCTGATAACCTCCAGAGCAAGCTCATTAATAAACATAGAAAATAACAGGGCTACAAACTTCTCCTTGTTTAACTCCAGTTGTACACTGAATATAATTTGTAAAATGAAGCCCACAACGAATTCGACATTTAACATTTCGATACATTGCCTTTATACATTGAAACAATTTACCATTTACACCGTTCTTCAACAAAACTGGCCAAAGCAAATTTCTGTCAATAGAATCAAATGCTTTTTCAAAATCAATACAAGCAACATGCAATTTTCTATTACAAGAAAACTGTTTCTGAATAAATGAAAGGAGAATAAACATATGATCTATTGTAGAATATCCCCTCTTAAAGCCAGCTTGGTGATCTCCTGTAATGTCATTAATTGCAACCCATTCCAGTAACCTCTTACTGATAATGGTAATGGTACTATTCAATTTACTGCTTTATTACAGAGAGAACTTCCTCTATAATTATTTGGATTACTGGCGTCCCCTTCTTAAATAATGGTAAAATTATTGATTCTGACCAACTTTCTGGAAATATGCCATCATGAAAAAGTTTATTAAATAGCTTCAGGAAAAACTGAATTGTATCTTCTGTCCCATTTTTGAAAAATTCACCAATAATAAGATCAGGGCCTGCAGCTTTATTATTCTTTCAGTTTACGCATGGGGACACAACTTCATCCACTGAAATAGGACGATTAAGATGGCCATCTGTTTCCTCATTGACTTGCATAGTATACTCAACCTCTTGCACAACATCTTTATCTAACAGAGAACGAAAATGTTCAAACCACATGTTAACAGTAATGCAACGTTTTGACTGACTTCTTTTAAATGATACCTTTTTAACGGATTTCCAAAATGCCTGCTGTTCGTTCAATGTGGACTCGAAGCTGGTCAGTAATGCTAGATTGAATGACCTTCTCTTTCTTTTCAGAAGATTTTTATATTCTCTTCCAGCAATAGTGTACATACATCTGACCTCATCGCTTAAAGTTTTCCTTAATCTTTTTAACAATCTTTGGACATTCCGTTTGGCTGTCAAACATTCAAAATCGAACCATCACTATTTGTGTTTGTCTTGTTAGAACGCAAGTATCTTTTAATATTTTCAGTATTATCTTTAATACAGTCATTGAACACGTTCAAAGCATCATGTATATCTACATCAAGGAAATTTACAGCAGACTGAAATTTCAAACGCGTCTCCTCTTTCTGTAAATTTGATCTATAAATATGACCATTTTCATTCCTCTACACAAATTTTTCAATCATTGTTTCACTATCACAAACTTCCGTTCCAAATGTATTTTCATTTGGGAAAGTAATATGTAACTGAACAGGAAAATGGTCCGAATGAATGCGACCAGAGATATATAAGGAACAATCATTAGAAACAAGAAAAATCTTAAGAAATAAGAAAATAATCATTCACGCTGCATCCGTTATCAGATTGAGAGAGAGAGAGAGAGAGAGAGAGAGAGAGAGAGAGAGAGAGCGAGAGAGAGAGAGAGAGAGAGGTAGTAGCCCGCGAGAGATAGATAGAAGATAGATAGATAGATAGATAGATAGAGAGAGAGAGAGAGAGAGAGAGGCAGCCCGCGAGAGAGAGAGAGAGAGAGAGAGAGAGAGAGAGAGAGAGAGTGAGAGAGAGGGAGAGAGAACGAGCTAGAGAGAGAGCGAGAGAGACAGAGAGACAGAGACAGAGACAGAGAGACAGAGGGACAGAGAGAGCGACAGAGACAGAGACTGAGACACAGAGAGAGAGAGAGAGAGAGAGAGAGAGAGAGAGAGAGAGAGAGACAGACAGACAGACAGACAGACAGACAGAGAGCAAAATGATTTTCAATGACAATTTCTATGTCCGTGTCTCTGATACTGTGAGTCAGAAATGGGAAAGGCGGGATCACGCCCCAGTCCTTTGTACAGAAAAACAAAACAAAGTTTGACACTGGTTGACTTGTTTTTCTTATTTTCATTTTCCTTGTCACATCGCAGTCTGCTTGAGTGTTTAGAGACTTGGGACTCAAGATCTGAATCAGTCTCGAGTTCTTTCACACCCCGCAACAGAGAACTGGCCTGTTGGCTGCCCATCTGAATGTTTCTATCATTCTTGTACTGTCAGCTTTGTGTTTCGTAGATCCTTTCACCGTTACCTCATTTCAAGACCTTGCTAGCGTAGAGGGTTTTGCGTACGCTCAGGGAGTTTGTCAGATATTTGCTGGCAGATTTGGATGAAGCACATGTGGAATTACCCGAGTGCGATGAATCTTTCTTGAATAAAATCCACACTCCAAAATCTTTTATCCCTCCTCCCCTGCCTCCAGTTCATGTTTCCAGCCGACCGCAGATGCCATATCAGTGCTGACTGAGATTAATTTGATATGAACTATCAGTTTTCTTGGACAATATCTCAGCGCTCGGAATATTTCCATAAAAAACAATCAAACAAAAAACAAAACAAACAAAAACAAACAAACAAACCAAGAAACAAGAAAACAAACAAGCAAACAAACAAACAAGCAAATAAGCAAACAAACAAACGAACAAACGAACAAACGAACAAACGAACAAACGAACAAACGAACAAACAAAAAAGCAGAAAGAAAAGCAAGCAAGCAAGGAAGCGAGCAAGCAAACAAGCAAGCAAGCAAGCAACCAGCCAACCAACCAACCAACCAACCAACCAACCAACCAACCAACCAACCAACCAACCAACCAATCAATCAATCAATCAACCAACCAACCAAATAACCAACAAACCAACCAAACAACCAGCCGACCAACAAACCAACCAACCAACCAACCAACCAACCAACCAACCAACCAACCAACCAACCAACCAACCAACCAACCAACATCCACCGCATTTGATACCAAAGTTGTTCTAACGGGAAATCTTGTCCTGAAGACATCACATTGCCACTACCAGCCACAAAAAGTCAAGTGGTTAAGACGTCATACGTCCAGTTGTGATGGTCTGGGGTTCGATCCTGCTTGGGTACCTCCCGCCTGGTGGGTAAAGGGTGGAGGTTTTTTCCCATCTCCCAGATCAACATCTATAATAATAATAATAATATATTTTATTTATATAGCGCAAAATCTTGACAAAATCAAATCTAAGCGCTGAGCGTATACATGCATACATACCTACATACATATGAGCGTATACATGCATACATACATGCTTACATACCTACATACATAAATCTAAGCTGAGCGTATACATGCATACATACATACATACATAAATCTAAGCGTATACATACATACATACATACATACATACGTACGCACATGCATACATAATAATTACAATATTTATATAGCGCAAATCTCGACAAAATCAAATCCAAGCGCCGAAAAGACACACACGCACACACGCACGCACGCACGCACACACACACACACACACACACACACACACACACACACACACACACACACACACACACACACACACACATGCATGGCCACAAATGGGGAGAAAAGAATAAAAGCAATAAAAGCAAGAATAAAACCAATGGAAAACCACAGAGAGCACATCATATACAATTATATATTAAAACAAAGTGATTCCCCTCCGAGCGGAGACAGGCTGCAGAGGGGGGTTGAGTGAGGTTAGGATTTTATGCAGAGGAGAAAAGGTGAGTTTTGAGAGCGGACTTGAAGGAGGCAAAAGTAGGTTGCTGACGGACTGAGAGAGGAAGTTTGTTCCAGGAGAGTGGACCAGAAACAGAGAAGGCTCGTGGACCATAGGTATTGAGCTTAGTGCGTGGAAAGCGAAAAGTCAGAGGATCGGAGGCAGAGCGGAGGGTACGTGAGGGAACATAGATCTCAAGTAGGCTTGACAGGTAATCGGGGGCTGCGTTATTGAGGCTTTTGTAGCACATGGTGCCTAGTTTGTACTGTATGCGCTTTGATACAGGGAGCCAGTGAAGTTGTGCCAGGAGAGGAGATATGTGGTCAGCTTTTTTCTTTTTGAGTACAAGGCGTACAGCATTGTTTTGAATGCGCTGTAGGATGTGAATGGTGGAGGCAGGAAGACCAGACAGGAGTGAATTGCAATAGTCAATGCGAGACATTATGAAGGAGAGAACGAGTTTTGCAGTTGTTTCGACAGAGAGATACTTCCTGATCAGGCTTATACGATGTAGATGATAGTAGCAAGATCTGGCAGTTTGAGAAACAAAGTTGTTCATGGACAGGGTAGAGTCAATGCAGACACCAAGGTTTTTAGCTGAATCAGAAATTGGGACTGATGTGTTACATAATGGGAGAGAAAGAGGAGGCAGCTGGGAAAGTTTCTGACGGGTGCCAATGAGGATAGCTTCTGTCTTGTCGTCATTAAGCTGAAGTCTATTGTGTGTCATCCAGTTCTTAATGTCCGAGTAACACTCAGTGGTGCGAGTCAACAGGCGCTGTATATTATCAGGTGAGTCGCTATCTTGAAGTTGGGTGTCATCAGCATAGAAGTGGTGTTTTATAGAGTGGGAGTTGATGATGGTGGACAGGGGGGAGGTATAAAGAGTGAAAAGAACAGGGCCATGGACAGATCCTTGTGGAAACCACAGGTCAGGTATGCAGGTTGAGAGTAAGTGCCATTGATGAGAACAGTTTGTTTTCTGTTTGATAAATACGAAGTGAAAAAGGAGAGAGCAATGTCAGAGATGCCAAAAGTATGATGAAGTCTAGAAAGGAGAATACCATGGTCAATGGTATCGAAAGCTGCAGACAGATCAAGGAGTGTGAGGAGAGAGACTTTGCCAGTATCAGTTGCAAGGAGGAGATTGTTGAGAATGTGTAGTAGGGCAGTTTCAGTGCTATGGCACTGGCGGTAGGCTGACTGGAAAGGATTGAGGAGATTGTTGGCAGACAGGTGAGAGTTCAGCTGGTTGAGGACGACTTTTTCAAGGAGTTTTGACAAGAAAGAGAGATTAGAGATAGGCCTGTAATTTTTCAGTTCATTTGGGTCTAAATTGTGTTTCTTGAGGAGAGGGTGAACAATAGCAGACTTGAAAGAATCTGGGACAGTTTCAGTTTGAAAAGAAGTGTTGATGATGTCAGTGATGAATGGGAGGAGAGTAGGGAGACAATCGGAGTAGAGAGAACCTGGAAGAGGATCCAGTTCGCAGGTTTTGAACGACATGGATCTGATTGTGTTGAAAATTTCTTCTTGTGAGACTGGGGTAAAAGTAGTGAGAGGTGTGCCAGAGAAGGAAGGGTCAGGTGGGCATGGTTGACAGGGTGTCCTGTCAAGCCTGTCACGAAGAGTTTGTATTTTGGTGGTGAAATACTTAGAGAATACAGATGGGAGTTCTTCATTTGTATGTTTTGTTGGGAGAGGTAAGTCTTTTCGTGTGCCAAGGAGATGATTCATGGTTGTAAAGAGTTCTTTTGAAGAAGAGGCATTCAGGATTTTGGTTTGGAAATAGCTTGTTTTTGCAGATGCAATGAGGGTGGATACTTTTGTTTTAGAGGCTTGGAAAAGTTGCCTGTGTACAGTGAGTTTGGATTTGCGCCAGCGGCGCTCTGCTCTGCGGCGGGCACGTTTTGCACAGGCAATCTCATGAGTGAGCCAGGGGGTAGGGGGGCGGTCAGGTAAAAGACGGGTTGTGGCTGGAGCATGAGTGTCCAGAAGATGGTGGAGAGTAGTATAGAATTCATCGGCAAGGTTATGTGACTTTTCAGAAAGGAGACGGGAGGCATCAGATGAAAATGTGGAGAGGTCGATAGATTTGAGATTGCGTCGAGTCACTGTGCGCGTGGTACGGGAAGGAGGAGAAATGTCAAGAGAACAGAGAATTGCAGAGTGGTCAGATGGAAGGGCTGAAGTTAGACGGGTAGAAAGAACTAAGCAGTTGTTAGTAGCTGAATTGTGGTGATCACGAGAAATGATCCAGTCAAGAATGTGACCTTTTTGATGGGTTGGTTCAGAAATGTGTTGAGTCATATTGTGATTGGACAGAGAGTTGATGATATGTCTTGTGTCATAACGGTGAGTGTTGTCATAGTGGACATTGATGTCACCTAGAATGATGAGATTTCCAGGTAAGAGGCAGTAGTGGTCAAGCAGTTGGTCAAAGTCAGAGAGAAACGTGGATGTGGTGAGTTTGTTGGCAGAGCTAGGTGGAGGTCGATAGACACAGGAGAAGGTGATGGGGTGAGGGGTGGATTGGAAGGATACTTCAACGTGCTCGAAAGAAGGATGGGAGAAAGGCAGAGACTGCGAGAAAGATAGGCGGGGATGGAGTGAGTCGTTGTAGAGGATGGCGATACCGCCACCTCGAGATGAGCGATGGAAAGAAGCAAGCCTGTAACCACTCGGAGTGAGGCTAGCATGTATAGGTTCATGACCAAGGGGGTTAAGCCATGTCTCTGTAATAAAAGCAATGTCAACGTGCTCATCAGCGATAAAATCGGCAATGACCTCAGCTTTGCCATCTTTGCATATTGATTGAGCGTTAAAAAGGCATAGTTTAAGTTTATCATATGGCGGCGGCCGAGGTGGCGAAGAAGGCGGCACCGACGGGACAAAAGACGAAGGCGACACCAGCGGGGCAGAAGACGAAGGCAGCAACGACGGAACAGAAGAAGAAGACAAAGGCAGCACCGGCGGGACAGAAGACGAGGGCAGCGCCGGCGGGACAGAAGACGAAGGCAGCACCGGCGGGACAGAAGGCGAAGGCGGCACCACCAGGACAGAAGGCGAAGGCGAAGATGGCAGAGGAGGAGACAAAGCCCGCAGCAGCGAGGTCGAAGGCAGGGGCAGCAGAGGAGACGAGGAAGCAGAAAAAGAAAAGTGGCGTCGGGCTGGCACAGCAGGAGGCAGGTTGTGCCAAAGTCGGTGGAGACGTCCACCACGACAGGATCGTGCAGTGCGGGGCTTGCTACACAGCCCCAATGTACGTATGCGCTGGTAGACGCCTCCACCGAGGTAGCATTTGCTGTGTTTAAAAAGTGTCAGTCCAATTTGTTTAAGGACGGACGGATCCATAATTGAGAGCCAGTCAAGAGAGGATGATGTTTGCAGAGAACAACGAAGGTTTGGGAGCTGTAGCGTTGGGCGAACACAGTAGGCTAAAATGTTAACACAGTTCACAGGTTAAATGTCCGACCTAAACGGCAGAATTAAAATGACGAAAAGTAGGCATACGAAACTCTAAAATCAGATTATCCGGTAAAATATTCAAAATTTAAAAAAAAAAATTTACATCACCATTTGTCGGGACCCAAGAGGAATAAACTGATATAAAATTCAATGTACAAAAACAAATAGAACCACGATAAAATCACTGTAAAATACCACACACACTTTTGCTGCCTGCTGGCGCGACATCTACTCACACACAGACTTGTTAGTGACTGTACCACTTTTCGTGTACGAACGTGTGTATATATATATATATATATATATATATATATATATATATATATATATATATATATATATATATATATGCGCGCGCGTGTGTGTGTGTGTGTGTGTGTGTGTGTGTGTGTGTGTGTGTGTGTGTGTGTGTGTGTGTGTACATGCAGACCTTCAAATAAGCACGTTAAAGAATCATGTAAGTCATACCTATGTGCTGTGATTTATGGAAACACGAACACACCCAGACTGCATGCCCAACATCATCATCATCATCAGGTGCCTTGCCGCATGGCGTTGGCGATTATGGACTTCCATCTGTCTCTATCTCTTGTTGCCTCAAGCGTCTCCTCCACCGTCCTTGTCTTCAGCCACTCTGCAAGTCCGTCTAGTATTTTCGTTGTGACCAGGTGTTCCAATTCCCCTTTCCTCATAAAATGACCTATGAACGTTGCCTGCCTTTTCCTAATCTTCCTTATGAATGATCTACTTGTGTCTGCCTCCATCAAGACTGTCTCATTTGTTTTCTTTGCTGACCATGGAACTCTGAACATCCTTCTTAGAAACCACATCTCGGCTGACTCAATCTTGTTCTGGCTTTGCTTGTTGACTATCCATGCCTCGCAACCGTACAACAGTATTGGTTCTATATAACATTCAAGAACTCTCTTCCTGATGTTAATTGATAGGCATTTGTTGGTAAGATTGCTTTCCATCTTCTTGAATGCTGTTTTGGCTTGGCCGATTCTGCCGGCTATTTCTGATGTGCATCTGCCGTCTGATGAAATGATCGTTCCCAGGTATTTAAATTCATCAACCTGTGTCAAGGTTGTGCCGTTTGCTGTTATTTTGCATGAGGGGATTTAGTTTATGGAAACATGAACACACCCAGCTTGCATACCCAACATGGTTTATGGAAAGCTGAAGACACGCAACTTGCATGCCCAACGTAGTTTATGGAAACATGAAAGCATCCAGCCTCATGCCCAACATGGTTTGTGGAAACATGAAAACACCCAGTTTTACATGCCCAACATGGTTTGTGGAAACACGAAAACACCCAGCTTGCATGCCCCACATGGTTTATGGAAACATGAAAACACCCAGATTGCATGCCCCACATGGTTTATGGAAACATGAAAACACCCAGATTGCATGCCCCACATGGTTTATGGAAACATGAAAACACCCAGATTGCATGCCCCACATGGTTTATGGAAACATGAAAACACCCAGATTACATGCCCCACATGGTTTGTGGAAACATGAAAACACCCAGATTGCATGCCCCACATGGTTTATGGAAACATGAAAACACCCAGATTGCATGCCCCACATGGTTTATGGAAACATGAAAACACCCAGATTACATGCCCCACATGGTTTGTGGAAACATGAAAACACCCAGCCTGAATGCCCAACAAACATTGCAGTATGAAAGACTTGTGCAACAACGCACCACCAGCACAGTGTGGGCAAAACAGTGTGGGTCCTGGAACGTAATTTCATCATCTGGGTCCTGACAGGTAATTTTGTCATCTGGGGTCTGTAACGTGATGTCATCATCTGGGTCCTGGAAAGTAATTTCATCATCTGGGTCCTGACAGGTAATTTTGTCATCTGGGGTCTCTAACGTGATGTCATCATCTGGGTCCTGGAAAGTAATATCATCATCTGGGTCTTGAAAGGAAATTTCAACATCTGTGTCTTTAGAGGTAATTTCATCATCTGGGTTCTGGAAGATAATTTCATATCTGGGTCCTGAAAGGTAATTTCATCATCTGGGTCCTGAAAGGTAATTTCATCATCTGGGTCCTGAAAGGAAATTTCATCATCTGGGTCCTGGAAGATAATTTCATATCTGGGTCCTGAAAGGTAATTTCATCATCTGGGTCCTGGAAGATAATTTCATCATCTGGGTCCTGAAAGGAAATTTCATCATCTGGGTACTGTAAAGTATATTCATCATCTGGGTCCTGAAAGGTAATTTCATCATCTGGGTACTGTAAAGAAAATTCATCATCTAGGTCCTGAAAGGTAATTTCATCATCTGGGTCTTGAGTGGTCATTTCATGATCTGAATCCTGAAAATTAATTCCATTGCCTGGATCTTGGAAGGTAATGTCATTATCTGGGTCCTAAAAGGTAATTCCATCATCTGGGTCCTAAAAGGTAATTCCATCATCTGGGTCCTAAAAGGTAATTCCATCATCTGGGTCCTAAAAGGTAATTCCATCATCTGGGTCCTAAAAGGTAATCCCATCATCTGGGTCCTGAAAGGAAATTTCATCATCTGGGTCCTGAGAGGCAATGTCATTATCTGAGTCCTGAAAGGTAATTTCATCATCTGGGTTCTGAAAGGTAATTTCATCATCTGGGTCCTGAGAGGCAATGTCATTATCTGGGTCCTGAGAGGCAATGTCATTATCTGGGTCCTGAAAGGTAATTTCATCATGTGGGTCCTGAAAGGTAATTTCATCATGTGGGTCCTGAAAGGTAATTTCATCATGTGGGTCCTGAAAGGTAAATTTTTTTATCATCGCACGTTGAGAGGTTTCCCGTGTGTTCACTTTTTTGTCCCATTTTCTATGGCCACAGAAACTGGCGCAGTTTTCACAGTTTGATCATGATGATGACGATGAGGATGATAATCATGATGCTATGGAGTTCCACCTAGGCTTACGACTGCGTGACAGGGCTGTACTCTACGTTTACTATCATAATGTATTCTGGTCAATGCTGGAGATCAACATGTGTGCTAGAAGAGCACATCATAAGCTATCGTGAAGTCATTGTATTCTGGCGTCAATAAGGGCTGAGAGATACAGACACTTGTGGTGTTGCTTAGAAATTTTGAGCAACAATCATAATGTGAAGTCGATGAGACTCGATTATGTGGTCCCAGTCTTCCCAATGAGCCCACAGCACGCACAAATCTGGGAGGGTTGGAGCCAAAGTAATTGTTGAAGGGACTGACAGGGGATTCGGACCCACAGTCCTCCAGTCGGTAGGTAGTCCGTTGCGCTAACACTAGACCACGGTAATTGCTTGAAAGGTAATTTTATATCTGGGTACTAAAAGTTAATTAAATAGCTTTTCATCATACACAATTTCATCATCTACAGTTTTGAAAAGGTTGGGTTAGTGATGAGCAATTTGACGTTAGGAAAACAGCCATCGTGGTACTAATTCTTAATTGACTCCCGCACTCTATCCATCAACTGCAAAAACTTTAACCCTTTTGACTCTCTCACTCTATCCACCAGCTTCTGCAGGAGTTTTTTCCTGTTATACAAGGGATGTTTCTTAATTAACCCTTTGATTCCTGCACCTTGTCACCAGCATCCTGCAGCGACAGCCATGCTAGCAAAGCAAAAATGTAACCCTTTGACTCTCTCACCCTATCCGCCAGCTTACTGCAGTTCGTGGATAGAGTGCGGGAATCAAAGAGTTAACAAAGAGGCAACAGTCACATAAACACAGACACATACACACAACAAACAACAAACAAACAAACAAACACACACACAAACAAACAAATAAACATACAAACAAGTAAACAAACAAACAAATAACACAGAACTCATACGCAGAAAACACACACACACATATATACATACACACACGCGCACGCAAGCATGCGCATACAACACACACACACACACACACACACACACACACACACACACACACACACACACACACACACACACACACACACACACACACATACAACATACCCGCCCACCTACTGTGCACACACACACACACAACACACACACACACTCTCTCTCGCGCGCGCTCTCTCTCTTTCTCTCTCTCTTTCACACTCACACACACTCACACACACACACATACACACACTTACACACTCTCTCTCTCACACACATACACACACACACACTCTCTCTCTCTCTCTTCCCACACATACACACGCACGCACGCACACCGCACACGACACGCACGCACACACACACACACACACACACACACACACACACACACACACACACACACATATGCACGCACAAAACTGTAAGGGACCGAAATTTTCTGTCCCGGAGCTCCACCAATTCACACGGCCAGAATGTCTGTCCATTGTCAGAATGTCTGTACATCTCTCTCTCTCTTACCCCCCAAACACCCCCCCCCCACCCCGGTTCATCTCTCCTCATTGTGTGTCTCCTCTTTGTCCCTGTCTCTCTCTTTTCATTGAACTCTTCCTCATGTCTGAAAGATCTCTCTCTCTCTCTCTCTCCTCTCTTCTCATCCACACACCATTCTCTCTCCTCGTAAATTCTTCTTTCTTCCGTCTATGAGCGTACTTTCTGTGACTAACATTTCGTGATGGTCGATACTTTTCAAAATTCCAC
>CM060311.1:75659121-75669121 GCA_030674185.1 Monoplex corrugatus | reverse complement strand
ACAGTGACTTTGTCAATGATTATGAGGCAAATATGGCTTTGTTTGTGGCTTTACCGTCCATACACAATTAGCCACAATAGTGGCTTTATTCGTACCTCCAGTTGAATACTGTCCAGTCTATAAAACCAATATAAACCAACCAATCAGAAGGCTTTTGTTTTTGCGTGACCTCTGCCTTCTTCCTTTCGCATGGTCGCCGTTTTGCTGTTCTTCGATTGATTTCTAGAAGTTATTGCTCAAAAATGAAGAGATTGGGATTGACCGTGAGGTTGACAAGTTGGGACTCTTGTTGACAGTGACTCTGTCGAAGATTATGAGGTAATATGGCTTTGTTTTTGGTTCTAAATGAACAAGAGAGGTTCAAGCACATGATGAAGGGTATTTTTAGCACATCAGTCATTGATGGACAGCGGGTTGTCATTCAGTTTGGCTTGTTTACATTGTACTTTTCATCACACGTGCAGGGATGTGTTCATTATTCTAACACGCTGTAATTTCACTTTCTCCTGCAAACAGGTGTTTAGTTTACTTTTATTGAACTGAAATATATGTATACTTTTCCAGGCAGCAAAAATAAACAAACAAACAAACAAACAAAAAAATAAACCAGTACCTGTTGACAAAAGTTGGCTTCCATAAGTTCACGCCATTGTCTTACAGTACACTTTTAATTAAGTATTGTCCCCCCGTGAGGATGCCGGGGCTCTTTCAGTATAAATAGTATCCCCACCTTCTGGAAATTCTGTGCTTGAAAGTTTCTTTTTTTTCTGTCACTCTCTTTCTTTCTGCCTCATTCCTGTGCTTTCTGTCATTTCTACCTATCATTTTCTGCCTTGCTGGTCCATTCAACTGTATGTGTTCGATAAAGTCTTATGTACTATTTCTTAGGACTAATAATTGGGTACATGTATCGAGTGCATTTTTGTCTCCAGGGAGGCGAGATATGTGGAAGCAATTTCAGGTAATTTATGCCTGTTTTTATATATGTTTTTGGTGTCCTTAGGTATGCTTGTATATATATATTAATGTTTTTTTTAAATCCCTGTGCGATAAATTGGACGGAGTGGTCAACGCCAGGGGCATGTCCTTAGATTATGTGCGCGAATGCATTGAATGTGTACTTAATTTTCTTTTCTTTTTTTCCTGTTGAAGTTTTGTATTTTTGAAGCAGTTATAGCCCTATGCACTCGGCTGGGCTTTAAACAACAATAACAACACTAACAATTATGTATCGTGCCAAGGGGGTTGTAAATTAGGCAAACCAACACGAAAGTATGAGGGCACTTTCAACCTTTCTATTGTGAGCACAAATCTCTGGTAATCGGGTGATGAAGGGGTGCATTATGACAGTCTTAATACAGTTCCATTTTCCCCTTGGAACAAAAGTTCTTTTCTTTTCGATAAAGATACCACAAAACTGAAACAAACAACAACCAGTAAGTAATATAACTCTTGAGAGTCACGGAGTTATCTCCCATGTAGAATTTCTCAAACTCAAACGTGACTCTCAGGAGTTATGTTACTTAGTTGATATTTAAAATTCTCCCTGCTTCCCTCTTATTTCCTTTGGTAAAACAACAACCAGGAAAACAAGATGTACGGTTAACATTTTCTGTAAATACACATAATTCTACTTTACTCTGACTGCAATGGATTTTACGCTATGTGCTGTAACAACACAGGTATACACTCCCATCCCCTTTCTGTTCCCTCTGGTTAACCCTACACATACACTGGGATTCATGTCCAGGCACATCTGTTAACAAAAAAGTGTTATTGCCATAAATGTTAACTTTATTCAATAACATAAAATACTATAACAATTTTTTGAAGAAAGAAGGAAACTTGGAAACCCTATATTCTATTAAGATATGGCCCTCATTGTAGGTACACGGGAAAAAAAATCTTTTTTTTCTTTCTTTTTTTCTTTCTTTTCTTCTCCTTTTTTTTTTTTTTTGCAAGGTGCTATACACTACATTGTCTTTTGTATCCGCTTTGTGCATTCAGTTATCAGACAGAAGGCCAAGTTATCCATAAACATTCGCTCCCCTTCTTTCTCTACCCCTATATGTCCCTGTCTTTTCCCTCTCTCTCTGTCCCTCCCTCTCTCTAGTGCTATTTTCATTGTTTGAATTTCCTTACATTTGATTTTAAGATATTTTGATAGGCGAAGAGCCCTCTGTGGGGATGCCGAGGGGCTCTTTCAGTATAAATAGTATCCCCACCTTCTGGAAATTCTGTGCTAGAAATTTCCTCTTTTCTGTCACTCTCTTTGTTTCTGCCTTGATCCTTTGCTTTCTATCATTTCTTCCTATCATTTTCTGTCCTGCTGGTCCATTCACCTGTATGTGTTCGATAAGTCTTATGTACTTTTGCTTAGGACAATCAGGATAATAGGGTACATGTATTAAGTGCATTTTTGGCTCTTGTGAAATGAGATATGTAGAAGCAGTTTTAGGTAGGCCTACTTTATGCCCATTTATGTATATGTTTTGGTGTCCTAAGGTATGCTTAGATTCGTATTCAGGTGTGTTTTTTAAATCCCCTGTGCGATAAATTGGACGGGATTGTCAACGCCAGGGGCGCATGTGCCATTGATGTGTAATTTTCTTTTTCTTTTTTTTTCTTGCCTGTTGAAGTTTGTAGACCAAAACAAGTGTGACAAAGCAGCAGAGAAGTTTGGGTCTTTTTGTCCTAATTTTTGTATTAGGTATTTTGTTGTTGTGATCTTACGCTCGACAAAGCCAGTTGGCCGAAAATTTGCGCCTGTCTTGTCTGGTTGTACTAAATACGCGTTCTGATTCTTTTTTCTTGTTTTTTTTCTGGTAGAAGTTTTGTAGGTTTTGAAGCGGTTATAGCTCCGATATGACTCTATGCAGTCAGCTGGGCTTTAAACAACAATAACACATCAACACAATTGGTGAAGAAATTTGTTTATTTTTCTGGCTGTATTGGTACACATTTTACCCGTAGTATCATTTTGTTAATTCATTTTGTATGTCAGCATTCTGTTCTCGGCGTTGAATGTCAAACAATACATCATGTAAAGATAGATTTACGTGTATTCAAGTACAACTATCACCTAGTATATATTTTTCTACTCTTTTCCGAATACGGCAAACAAAAAAGCACCTATACAAAAAATGCTCAATGTTGTCTGTTTCATGTGGACAAAATGACCGTTTGTTGCTCTCGTTCTTTTCGTTTTATGCAACAAGATATTGGTAGGATTATTTTGTAGGGTGGGTATTTTTCACTGCAGATCACTTGATGCAGTTTCTTTTGTGGTGGTACGTGGCATGGTCTATGTTTTATTATTGATAGCTGTATCAAATTTTCTGAACCGAAATCCATGAGCATACGCTTTGTTTATATTACTTCTGGGTAATTTGCTTTTCATAATCCTTAAGATTGTTGCTGAATGTTTGTTTTTTTTACAGAAAACACTTGCTTCACACGGTCTTTTGCAAATGTATTAATTTGGGTTTCTTGATTTGTTATCTGTTTTTTCCAAGAACTTGGTATTGCATTATCAAAGCATTGCATTCGAACTTGACGGCTTGAAATGTATTTTATTCGTCACTTCTTTTAATGTTGATATTCTATTTTCGTTATCAAGAATTGTGTCTTTCATTGTCCTAATTTCGTTTTTTCACAATGTGTGTGTCTTCTGTTTTACTGAATATACTGTTTTCCATGATAACTATTTCGAAAGGCATATGTTTTCATTTCATTTGATTTTGTCTGTTTCTGTTTTTTAAGTACTAATCAGTTCTGTTGCCCCCAAAACACTATCTGCTTTTCCATACATGTTTAGATTGTCTGGACGATAGTTTGTTTCAAAAACACTGAGACCCCCTGAGCACTTCATGTACAAGCCTCCTCACAGTTATGCACACACAGACATACACACAGGCACAGACAAACAGACTGAAAGACAGATATAGGGCCTACATATAAACAGACTGTTGCACAGAACCTGGCCAGCTCATAGCTTTACGTGCGCCATGATCATTTTGGATCTTTTCCATCACATGGCATCGGTGACGTAAGTGCATATGGAATTCATTCTGAGCGTGAAGACGTCATCTTGAGAAACTGAAACTGAAACTGATACACACGCACACACACACGCACGGACACACACACACACACACACACACACACACACACACACACACACACACACACACACACACACACACACACACACACACACACACACACATGTATACAGAGAATGTTAAACTGCAGTACCGCTCTATATAGAAGAGTCACAACTGTTAAATTATGAATTTTGAAGATATTTCTGAAAGGGATGTATTTTAGGTGCTTTGTGAAAATAAGCGGACAACTGCTTTGTCTTAAAACATTGGGAGGGGATTCCTTGTTGTTGGGCCAAAAACAGAAAGATTTCTTTCCACAAGTTGTTAGAGAGAAGCTCCTTGAGAATTGGGACCTTTGGAAGGGTAGTAAGGCTGGAGAGATTCTGATCTATAATTATGTTGGCGTGGTATTCAAACTCAGACATTAAAAGCAGAGTGTAGCAGTTTTACACTCTGTTCTTGCTTTGACTGGAAGCCAATGAAGTTTTTCGCAGGAGTGCTATTGAATAACACTGTATGCTCTCCCGTAGTACGCGTTCTGGATTGAGTAGAGGATAATTTTGACAGCTTTTCATCAGTCCTTTTCTCCCACTGGACGAAGAAGCAGGGAAGTTTTAGTCTTTTTATCCTAATTTTTGTATTTGGTGTTTGTTCGTTACGCTTGACAAAGGCCAGTTGGCCTAAGATTTGCATCTGTTTTATCTGGTTGTATTAAATGCGCGTTCTCGTTCTATTTTCGTGGTTTTTGTTTTTTGTTTTTTGCTCTGGTTCCTGTTTACTTGGACGCGGGCAGTTGCACTTGTTTTGGATTTATCATCAGAAAGTTTAGCTGAGAGAGAGCTACATTATCCTAGTCTGAATAGAAGAAAAGATACACACAGTTTGTGGCTTCAGCAGAAAGAAATGGGTACATATTGCTCATTCCGCATGGTTGGAGATACAGGATTTTACTCAGGGTGTTAACATGAGCTTCTGTGAACAGGGATTTATCATGAAAAACACTGTACTGTCTGAGATAACCATAATCTTTGAGGTTACTTTCTCGTTTGATTTTATACCACTGTGCATTAGTTCTGCTTTTTTTTTCTTCATTCATTTTCAGTTTCTTTGTTTTCAACCAGGCAGCTTTGTTCTCAGTGGTGTTTCTAATTTATCTAGGAGTGCTTGTGATGTCTCTTGGGAAAGCAGAATGGTGAAGTTGTAAATCATTCACAAAGAAATTGTAGAGGGCTCCTGATAGTGAAGAAATCAGGGCCAAGAGCAGAACCCTGTGGGACACCATACTTCAGTAGAGATTCAGCTGACCTAATGTCATTGGTGGAACAGATTGAGTTCGACAAGAAATGTATGGCTCGAACCACTCTGGAACAGTTTCAATGCAGCGAAATGTGGATGACACTCGCGAGATCATGATGCTTTGTCAGTGGTGTCAAATGCAGCTGAAACATCTGAAGTGGCAGAAGGGATACGTTTCCATTATCCAGAGCCTGCAGAAGATCATTAACAACTTTTAGCAAAGCAGTTTCTGTCCTGTAGGTTTTACGATAGGCCGACTAAAAAGGTTTAAGGAGATTATTGGCTTCTAGGTGACACATCAGCCGTGAAAAGACGATAAGCCCAAGAAGTTTTGGACATGAATGGAAGATTTGAAACAGCCTGATAGTTTGTTTTTTTTTGAGGGGGGGGGGGGGTGTGTTTGTGTGTGTTTTTCAAGATTCTTGAGATCAAGATTGGACCTTTTGAGCAGGGATTTCATTGGGGCATGTTAAGGTTCTGTGAAGACACCTATGTTTAAAGAAATATTCATAAGTTCACTTATATTTGGAGAAATTTCTTCATTGCAGCCAAAAGACCGGCAGGATGGGGTCAAGACTCCTACTATATCTCACCGTCCATTTTTTCTGTCTGTCTTTGTGTCTGCATGTGTTTCTTTGTGTCTTTCGCCTACGTGTTTCTTTCAGTCCCTCTTTGTGTCTGCGTGTGTTTCTTTTCTTCTTTGTCTGTATGTGTTTCTTTCTGTCTTTGTGTCTGCAGGTGTTTCTTTCTGTCTCTGTGTCTGTATGTGTTTCTATCTGTCTTTGTATCTGCATATGTTTCTTTCTGTCTTTGTGTCTGCATGTGTTTCTTTCTGTCTGTCTTTGTGTCTGCATCTGTCTTTGAGTCTGCATGTGTTTCTTTCTGTCTGTCTTTGTGTCTGTATGTGTTTCTTTCTGTCTTTGTGTCTGAATGTGTTTCTTTCTGTCTTTGTGTCTGAATGTGTTTCTTTCTGTATTTGTGTCTGCATGTTTCTTTCTGTATTTGTGTCTGCGTGTGTTTCTGTCTGTCTTTGTGTCTGCATGTGTTTCTTTCTGTCTGTCTTTGTGTCTGTATGTGTTTCTTTCTGTCTGTCTTTGTGTCTGTATGTGTTTCTTTCTGTCTGTCTTTGTGTCTGTATGTGTTTCTTTCTGTCTGTCTTTGATCTGTCATGTTTGTTTCTTTCTGTCTTTGTGTCTTGCATGTGTTTCTTTCAGTGTCTTTGTGTCTGCATGTGTTTTCTTTTCTGTCTGTCTTTTGAGTCTGCATGTGTTTCTTTCTGTCTGTCTTTGAGTCTGCATGTGTTTCTTTCTGTCTGTCTTTGAGTCTGCATGTGTTTCTTTCTGTCTGTCTTTGAGTCTGCATGTGTTTCTTTCTGTCTGTCTTTGTGTCTGCATGTGTTTCTTTCTGTCTGTCTTTCAGTCTGTATGTGTTTCTTTCTGTCTTTGTGTCTGAATGTGTTTCTTTCTGTCTTTGTGTCTGCATGTGTTTCTATCTGTCCTTGTGTCTGCATGTTTCTCTTTCTGTATTTGTGTCTGCATGTGTTTCTGTCTGTCTTTTGTGTCTGCATGTGTTTCTTTCTGTCTGTCTTTGTGTCTGAATGTGTTTCTTTCTGTCTTTGTGTCTGAATGTGTTTCTTTCTGTCTTTGTGTCTGCATGTGTTTTCTATCTGTCTTTGTGTCTGCATGTTTCTTTCTGTATTTGTGTCTGCATGTGTTTCTTCTGTATTTGTGTCTGCATGTGTTTCTTTCTGTCTTTGTGTCTGCATGTTTTCTTTCTGTCTTTGTGTCTGCATGTGTTTCTTTCTGTCTTTGTGTCTGTATGTGTTTCTTTCTTCTGTCTTTGTGTCTGCATGTGTTTCTTTCTGTCTTTGTGTCTGCATTGTTTCTTTCTGTCTTTGTGTCTGTATGTGTTTCTTTCTGTCTTTGTGTCTGCATGTGTTTCTTTCTGTCTTTGTGTCTGGATGTGTTTTCTTTCTGTCTTTGTGTCTGTATGTGTTTCTTTTCTGTCTTTGTGTCTGCATGTGTTTTCTTTGTCTGACTTTGTGTCTGTATGTTTTCTTTCTGTCTTTGTGTCTGCATGTGTTTCTTTTTGTCTTTGTGTCTGAATGTGTTTTCTTTCTGTCTTTTGTGTCTGCATGTGTTTTCTATCTGTCTTTGTGTCTGCATGTTTTCTTTCTGTATTTGTGTCTGCATTGTTTCTTTCTGTCTTTGTGTCTGCATGTGTTTCTTTCTGTCTTTGTGTCTGCATGTGTTTCTTTCTGTCTTTGTGTCTGAATGTGTTTTCGTCTTGTTTGTGTCTGCATGTGTTTCTTGTCTGTCTTTGTTTTGTATGTTTCTGTCTGTCTTTTGTGTCTGCATGTGTTTTCTTTTGTCTTTTGTCTTTGTTCTGTATGTGTTTCTTTCTTGTCTGTCTTTGTGTCTGATGTGTTTTTCTGTCTTGTCTTTGTTCTTTGTGTTTTCTTGTTTCTGCTGCTTGTGTCTTCTGCTTTGTCTGTATGTTCTTTCTGTCTGTTGTTCTGTATGTGTTCTTCTGTCTGTTTTTGTCTGTATGTTTTCTTTCTGTCTGTCTTGTGTCTGCATGTGTTCGTCTGTCTTGTGTCTGTATATTTCTTCTGTCTGTCTTTGTGTCTGTATGTTTTCTTCTGTCTTATTGTTGATGTTTCTTTCTGTCTTTGTGTCTGCATTTTTTTCTGTCTGTTTGTGTCTGCATGTGTTTCTTTCTCTGTCTTTGTGTCTCATTGTTTCTTCTGTCTGTCTTTGTGTCTGTGTGTTTCTTTCTGCTGTCTTTGTGTCTGCATGTTTTCTGTCTGTCTTTGTGTCTGCATGTTTTCTTCTGTCTTTGTGTCTGCATGTTTTCTTCTGTCTGTCTTTGTGTCTGCATGTATTTCTGTCTGTCTTTGTGTCTGTATGTTCTGTTCTTCTGTCTTTGTGTCTGATGTTTTCTTCTGTTGTTTGTCTGATGTTTTCTTCTGTCTTTGTGTCTGATGTTTCTTCTGTCTTTGTGTTCATGTGTTTCTCTGTCTTTGTGTCTGATGTTTTTGTCTGTCTTTGTGTCTGTATGTTTTTCTGTGTCTTTGTGTCTGTATGTATTTCTTCTGTCTTTTCTGAGTGTTCTTGCTTTGTGTCTGATTTTTCTTCTGTCTTTGTGTCTGCATGTTTTGTCTGTCTTTTTCTGTGTTTCTGTCTGTCTTTGTGTCTCATGTGTTTCTTTCTGTCTTTGTGTCTGATGTGTTTCTTCTGTCTTTGTGTCTGCATGTGTTTTCTGTCTGTCTTTGGTCTGCATGTGTTTCTTCTTCTGTCTTTGTGTCTGCATGTGTTTTCTTTTGTGTCTGTATTTTTGTCTGTCTGTGTCTGTCTTTCTGTCTTTGTGTTGCATGTTTTTGTCTGTTTGTGTCTGATGTGTTTCTTTCTGTCTTTGTGTCTGCATGTGTTTTCCTTTGTCTGTTCTTGTCTTTGTGTCTGATGTGTTTCTTTCTGTCTGTCTTTGTGTCTGATGTGTTTCTTTCTGTCTTTGTGTCTGATGTGTTTCTGTCTGTTCTTTGTGTCTGATGTTTCTTTCTGTCTTTTGTGTCTGCATGTGTTTCTTTCTGTTGTCTTTGTGTCTGCATGTGTTTCTTTCTGTCTGTCTTTGTGTCTGTCATGTGTGTTCTTTCTGTCTGTCTTTGTGTCTGCATTGTTTCTTTCTGTCTGTCTTTTGTGTCTGTATGTGTTTCTTTCTGTCTGTCTTTGTGTCTGTATGTTTCTTTCTGTCTGTCTTGTGTTCTGATGTGTTTCTTTCTGTCTGTCTTTGTGTCTGCATGTTTCTTTCTGTCTGTCTTTGTGTCTGATGTGTTTCTTTCTGTCTGTCTTTGTGTCTGTATGTTTCTTCTGTCTGTCTTTGTGTCTGTATGTGTTTCTTTCTGTCTGTCTTTAGTCTGCATGTGTTTGTTTCTTTTCTGTCTTTTTTTGTCTGTCATGTGTTTCTTCTGTCTTTGTGTCTGATGTGTTTCTTTCTGTCTGTCTTTGTGTCTGCATGTGTTTCTTTGCTTTGTGTCTCTTGTTCTTTCGTTTGTGTCTGCATGTGTTTCTTTCTGTCTTTGTGTCTGCATGTGTTTCTTTCTGTCTTTGTGTCTGCATGTGTTTCTTTCTATCTTTGTGTCTGTGTGTGTTTCTTTGTGTCTGTCTTGTGTCTGCATGTGTTTCTTTGTGTCTGTCTTGTGTCTGCATGTATTTCTTTCTGTCTTGTGTCTGCATGTGTTTCTTTCTGTCTTTGTTTCTGAATGTGTTTCTGTTTGTCTTTGTGTCTGTATGTGTTTTTTTTCTATCTACACACACACACACACACATATGTATATACATATACATGTATGTATGTATGTTTGTATGTATGTATGTATGTATGTATGTATGTATGTATGTATGTATGTATGTATGTATGTATGTATTATATATATATATATACACACATCTCTCTCTCTCTCTCTCTCTCTCTCTCTCTCGCTCTCTCTATACGCACATGGTTTTCTGCAGGCGCAGGAAATCTGCCAGATATTTGCAAGCAGATTTGGGTGGAGCGCGTATGGAATGTCCGAATGCGGTGAATCCCTCTTGAACAAACTC
>CM060311.1:75649121-75654121 GCA_030674185.1 Monoplex corrugatus | reverse complement strand
CTTTTCCATGCTTTCGATAGAACTAATTATTCCATCTGACATACATAAAATGAAACGGAAGATCCCTAAATATTCATTTGAAGATCGAACTCTATTCGATATCTCGGACCCAAAAATATCGGATGCGTACTCCGGTCTGTGTAGAGTGACTGACGTGCCCGCCTTCTGTGATAATCACGTCGATATGGAAAAACAAACAAACAAACAAACAAACAAACAAACAAACAAACAAACAAACAAACAAACAAACAAAAACCCCAACGCCTAACAAACTTGTTACCGGAGAGTATGCAGTATGGTAACTTCAGCCTGTCTATGTTGGTCGAGTAGCATGTTATAATTAATAATATGATGTTACAATAAAGACAATTTCTCGTCTCGAGTTCAATCAGCTGAACTGAGATTGATTGATTCGGTTCAGTTTTTTTACGTCGACACCCACCTCAGGTGATATGGGCGACGGGGATAACCAACCAGCAGAACAACAATGATGTTAAGATGGGACAGAAAGAAGGCCAGTTTTAATGTAGCGCACCCCGGGATTCAAACCCACAACCGTTAGCATGCGAATCAGACACTGAAACCAAGTGAGTTACTAGGGCCTGCGAGAACTGACTATGTTTCTGTGGGTTTATATATAGGCCTACATGTTTGCTAAAAATAGGAAGGGGGGGGGGGGATAAATTTGTCATACGCGCAATTTATCCCCAGTAAAATTCTGCGTAATTCTGGCTCGAACACCAATTTTACTCCCAGTAAAAATTAGCGCACGTGATTTTTTTTATTCCGGTGTAAATTTGGCGGTGGGTAAATTTCTCGTGGTTCACCGGGACAGTATTTACACTAGCCTTCCACAGCGTTACTGGACCCTGTTATACTGTATCGTACATACTGGGCCGTTCCGGGCCAGTGAACAAGGTGACCGATGACTGGGCCCGACTGGACGCTGCACGCTTGTGTGATGCCCTACTGGCTTGGCGAAAATGGCTACCGCTTGGCATGTGGCGTTTGGGGTTGGGGGGAAGGCGATTGTTGTGACTGGTGGTGATGCATTGTTGTCCTGGGTCCCAACCACAGACCTCTTATTGTAACAGGTCTGTGTGTTCCCATCCAGCATCCTCGTGACCCAGTCGGCCATAACCGGCTAGCAGCTCGGGGGGTGGAGGGTGGGGGGGGGGTAGGGGTGGGTGGTGGGTGGACAATGTTTACATTAGGCTTTTCCCAGCGTTACTGGACCCTACTCGTGTGGTTTTCTATTTCTTGTCACCAGCGATCAGCTGTTTTGCATTTCCACGTTTTATTTATTATTATTATTATTATAATTATATTATTATTATTATCATTATTATTATTATTATTGTTGCTATTAGCAGTAGTAGTAATGGTAGTAATGGTAGTAGTAGTAATAGTATCATCATCGTCATCATTCTTCTTCTTCTTCTCCTTATTATTACTATCATTCTTGTTGTTGTTGCTGTTATTGTTGTTGTTATCATCATCATCATCATCATCATCATCATCATCATCATCATTATTATTGTTGTTGTTGTTTTGTTATAATCGTCGTCGTGTCATCATCATCATTGTCGTCGTCGTCGTCGCCGTTTTCTTATTCAAATTGTTATATTATTGTTATGATTATGATGAAATTGATTATTGTTATTATTATTCTTGTAATCATTACCACTATTACTATTATTATTATCTCAGTAGTTTTCGCGGCACTGACAGAAGAACCAGACCAGTTTGGAAAAAAAACATGGCAAAGAGATCGGTGCTGTTTGAAAGGACGATGAAACACAAGCTCTAGTTCCAGTATGGACAGATGATCACCATGACACCACACAAGTCTAAGCAAAGGTTCAAACGTATTCGCTGACTAAACTCACGTTTGTACTGTGTACAGCAGCAACAACGAATTCGTAAAAGAGTATACGGATGTACGTGCGTGCTTGCATGCGTGCGTATGCGTGGTGCGTGTGCGTGTTCGCACCAACGTTCGTACGCTAGAAGAAAGAAGAGAGAGAGAGAGAGAGAGAGAGAGAGAGAGAGAGAGAGAGAGAGAGAGAGAGAGGAGAGAGAGAGGGAAGGGAAGAGTGGGAAAGAAAGAGAGAGTGAGAATATGTTTGCGTTAGTCCGTTCTTGGCTACATCCATCAGCAATTTATATTAATTTTCCACGTTGTTTACTTAAAAACAAAAGAAAATTACTGTGCATGAGAAAGAAAATGGGAGAGAAAGAGAGAGGAGAGAGGGAGAGAGAGAGGAGAGAGAAGAGAGAAGAGAGAGAGAGGAGAGAGAAAGAACGAGAGAGAGAGAGAGAGAGAGAGATAGAGAGAGAGGGAGAGAGAGATTTAGTTAGTTTAGTAACTTTTTAAAGTCCTATCACTCTCAGAGTATATGAGGACTAGCGAAAAAATTTTCTGAAGAAGCCTTAAAATTTTTTTTGTGCGTTGCGAGAAACCGATGCTTTTTTCGGTTCTCTGATCCACCCTGGATGGCAATCGAATGGGTGAATGAATGAGAGAGAGAGAGATTGATTGATTTGGTTCATTTTTTACGTCGGCACCCACCTGAGATGATATGGCCGACGGGGATAACCATCCCAGAGAAGTGGGGGAAGTGGGACCTGTATAATCCTATACTGACACCACCACCAGAACAACAATGATGTTAAGATGGGACAGCGAGGAGGCCAGTTTTAATGTAGCGCACCCCGGGATTCGAACCCACAACCATTAGACGTGAATCCGACGCTCAAACCAATTGAGCTACTGGGGCCCGCAGAGAGAGAGAGAGAGAGGCTTCTACAATTTATGCTTCACTGCACGATCGTGGCTGGTAGGCGGTGGGAGGAGGGAGGGAGGTTTATGACAATACACAATTGACCTCATTCACGATCAGTGTCTGCTTGATACTAGATCGTGTTTAGTCTTTGGCCAAAGAGTAAGAGTACGGTTGCGATGTCATAGTGTCTGACCACAAAGTACCGTTAGAGTGTCATGTTTCAAGACACAGAAAACGCATGCATCCATGAAAACGGAGTTTGTATTGCGTTTTCTTGGGCACCGAAAGCACACATCATTCCATACGCATTCCACTAAACTTTAAGTTCCAATACCTAAAAATTGTCGTGTTTCAAATCAAGTCTTTGGTATTCCAAAAGCTTACTCTAGGATACAAAAACAAACAAACAAACAAACAAACAAACAAACAAAAAACAACAAAAACAACCCCCCAAAAACAACAACAACACCAACCAACCACAACCAACCAACCAAACAACACCCCCCAAAAAAAACCCCCACACCAAAACAAAACAAAACAAAAACAAAAACGAAAAAACACGAAAATAAAATCAGAACGCGTATTTAATTAACAACCAGACAAGACAGGCGCAAATTTTTGGCCAGTGGCCTTTGTCAAGCGTAAACGTAAGAGCTGTCCCCCAACAGTGTGCTTCTTACACGCAGCTTTCACGGTGATGATAGTGACACAGACCAGTCGATGGATGGTGTACAGCAATGTCTGACTGAAACCAAAGAGGATCCGCCACGTTGAGCAGAAAGGATGCCCATGCATAACATAAAGCCGAGTAACATGCAAATCAACACCCTAACACAAAACCGAGTTACATGCTAGGGCTGTTGTCTTGTTCCTCTGGGCCAAATCGCTGGGAACTAATTAACAGGCTTTATTCTGATCAGACACTGAGTGCGTGCGCATGCACGATCGTATGCGTAAGTGTACGCAGAGTAGGGAAAGGGGTGCGAGTACATGCGTCGTTTTTGTTGTGATAAAATCTCGTTTGCAAATGTCATTAAATCATTCACGTCTCTCTCTCTCTCTCTCTCTCTTTCTATTTCCCTCTATTTCTCCCTCTCTCTTTCTCTCTCTCCTCCTCTCTCTCCGTTCTGTCCACGTCTCTATCTTCCTCTCTTTCCCTCTCTCCCTCTATCTGTTTTCTCTCCTTTTCCTCTTCTCTCTCCCCCTCTCCCTATCTGTCTTATTCTCTTTCCCTTCCCACCTCTCTGTTTCCATGTCTGACCTTATTGCACAATTGCATCGGTGTAATGTACTGTTAACCCTTTGACTCCCGCACCCTATCCACAGCTGCAAAAACTTAACCCTTTGACTCCCTCAACCTCTGCACCAGTTGCAAAAACTCAATCCTTTGACTCCCTCACCCTCACCTCTCCACCAGCTTCCTTGCAAGGAAGCTGGTTGAGAGGGTGAGAGAGCCAAAGGGTTAAGGTTTTGCTTCGCTATCACTGATGACGATGCAGGATGCTATTGGACAGAATGAGAGAGTCAAAGGGCGGTGGTTGTCGTTATTGTTGTTTAAAGCCCAGCCGACTGCGTAGAGCCATATCAGGGCTATAACCGCCTCAAAACATACAAAACTTCAACAGGGAAAAACGAAAAGAAAATTAAGTACACATATTGCATTCGCGCACATAATCTAAGGACATGCCCCTATCGCACTGAGGATTTAAAAAACACACCTGAATACAAATTAAAGCATACCTAAGAACACCAAAACATACAAAAACGGGCATAAATTACCTAAAATTGCTTCCGCATACCTCACCTCCCTAGAGCCAAAAATACACTTAATACATGTACCCAATTATCTATCCTAATAAAAAGTACGTAAGACTTTATCGAACACATACAGGTGAATGGAACAAGCAAAGCAGAAAATGATTGGAAGGAATGACAGAAAGCAAAGCAACAAGGCAGAAACAAAGAGAGTGACAGAAAAGCGGAAATTTCTAGCAGAGAATTTCCAGATGGAGGGGATACTATTTATACTGAAAGAGCCCCCGGCATCCCCATGGGGGGTGAGTCAAAGGGTTAAAGTAGTACGTACATTTTGTGTCATGAAATCTGTAGGTGTCACTGGATTATTAACAATCTGAGACGTGCTCTGACGGGTGTAATAGTCAAGTGATAAAGACGTTGGACTTGCAGTTGGAAGGTGTGGGTTTGATCCTGCAT
>CM060311.1:75629121-75631621 GCA_030674185.1 Monoplex corrugatus | reverse complement strand
ACATTAATTAAGAGATCTTCACTTTCCCGTTCTCTCCCTCACCCTACTCAACGGAGCATGGAAACTGGAGTTAGTCAGTTCACACGGTTGGGATGGTGGGACTGACACTAGTCGTTGGTTTTAACACTAAGAGAGTGGTATCACCCTTCATAAACGGTCACCTGCAGGCAAGGCAGACGTCCTTAATGTAGAACTCCAACACCTGGACGAACACTTGTCGCGTAGCACCCTTCAGTATCTATTGTCACCTGCTGGCACGGAAGGACGATTTTCAGGTAGAACCTCACACCTGGACAAACACTTGTCGGTAACACCTTTCAGTACGTATTGTCTGTCACCTATTTTCACCTGCAGGTAAGGCAGACAACTTTTTACGTAGAACCTCACTCTTCAACAAACACTTGTCACGAGTCCTCTCCTCTCCTGTCTACCTCTCTTCCCCTCACCAATCCATTTTCCCACTGTTCTCATGCAGCATGCACTTTCCCTTCGTTCTCATGCAGAACCTTTCCTTCGTTCTCATGCAGAATTTTTTTTTGTTCTTACGAATTACTTGTCCTTTGTTCTCATGCAGCACTTGTCCTTTGTTCTCATGCAGCACTTGTCCTTCGTTCTCATGCAGAACGTGTCCTTTATTCTCATTCAGTACTTTTCCTTTGTTTTCCTGCAGTGTTTTTTCTTCTTTCTCATGCAGCACTTCCTTCTTCTCATGCAGCACTTTTCCTTCTTCCTCATGCAGCACATTTCCTTCTTCCTAATGCAGCACTTTTCCTTCTTCCTCATGCAGCACATTTCCTTCTTCCTCATGCAGCACTTTTCCTTCTTCCTCATGCAGCACTTTTCCTTCTTCCTCATGCAGCACTTTCCTTCTTCCTCAGGCAGCACTTTTCCTTCTTCCTCATGCAGCACTTTCCCTTCTTCCTCAGGCAGCACTTTTCCTTCTTCATCATGCAGCACTTTTCCTTCTTTCTCATGCAGCACTTTCCCTTCTTTCTCATGCAGCACTTTCCCTTCTTTCTCATGCAGCACTTTCCCTTCTTTCTCATGCAGCACTTTTCCTTCTTCCTCATGCAGCACTTTTCCTTCTTCCTCATGCAGCACTTTTCCTTCTTCCTCATGCAGCACTTTCCCTTCTTCCTCATGCAGCACTTTTCCTTCTTCCTCATGCAGCACTTTTCCTTCTTCCTCATGCAGCACTTTTCCTTCTTTCTCATGCAGCACTTTTCCTTCTTCCTCATGCAGCACTTTCCCTTCTTCCTCATGCAGCACTTTTCCTTCTTCCTCATGCAGCACTTTTCCTTCTTCCTCATGCAGCACTTTTCCTTCTTTCTCATGCAGCACTTTTCCTTCTTCCTCATGCAGCACTTTTCCTTCGTTCTCATGCAGCACTTTTCCTTCGTTCTCATGCAGCATTTTTCCTTCGTTCTCATGCAGCACTTTTCCTTTGTTCTCATGCAGTTCTTTTCCTTTGTTCTCATGCAGCATTTCCCCTTTGTTCTCAGGCAGCACTTTTCCTTTGTTCTTGTGCAGCACTTTTCCTTTGTTCTCATGCAGCACTTTTCCTTCGTTCTCTGCAGCACTTTTCCTTCGTTCTCATGCAGTGTTTTTCCTTCGTTCTCATGTAGTGTTTTCCTTTGTTCTTATGCAGTGTTTTTCTTTGTTCTTATGTAGTGTTTTCCTTTGTTCTTATGTAGTGTTTTTCTTTGTTCTTATGCAGTGTTTTCCTTTGTTCTTATGTAGTGTTTTTCTTTGTTCTTATGTAGTGTTTTTCTTTGTTCTTATGTAGTGTTTTCCTTTGTTCTTATGTAGTGTTTTTCTTTGTTCTTATGCAGTGTTTTTCTTTGTTCTTATGCAGTGTTTTCCTTTGTTCTTATGTAGTGTTTTTCTTTGTTCTCATGTATGTTTTCCTTTGTTCTTATGCAGTGTTTTTCTTTGTTCTTATGTAGTGTTTTTCTTTGTTCTTATGTAGTGTTTTCCTTTGTTCTCATGTAGTGTTTTCCTTTGTTCTTATGCAGTGTTTTTCTTTGTTCTTATGTAGTGTTTTTCTTTGTTCTTATGTAGTGTTTTCCTTTGTTCTCATGTAGTGTTTTCCTTTGTTCTTATGCAGTGTTTTTCCTTTGTTCCTATGTAGTGTTTTCCTTTGTTCTCATGTAGTGTTTTCCTTTGTTCTCATGTAGTGTTTTCCTTTGTTCTTATGCAGTGTTTTTCCTTTGCTCTTATGCAGTGTTTTTCCTTTGTTCTTATGTAGTGTTTTCCTTTGTTCTCATGTAGTGCTTTTCCTTTGTTCTCATGCAGTGTTTTCCTTTGTTCTCATGTAGTGTTTTCCTTTGTTCTTATGTAGTGTTTTCCTTTGTTCTTATGTAGTGTTTTCCTTTGTTCTTATGTAGTGTTTTCCTTTGTTCTCATGCAGTGTTTTCCTTTGTTCTCATGTAGTGTTTTCCTTTGTTCTTATGCAGTGTTTTCCCTTTGTTCTCATGTAGTGTTTTCGTTTGTTCTTATG
>CM060311.1:75611621-75616621 GCA_030674185.1 Monoplex corrugatus | reverse complement strand
CGTTCATATTGGTCAACAGCGTAGGAGAGGTTAAAAAACAATGATGTTAATAATTTCATCTACATAGCGTAAATGGTCCATTTCAATAGCATGCATGCATTTTACGAGAATGGAACATAGTTAAACTTTGAATCCAGCAAAAACACTGACAAAACATGCAATGAACATAAGTAGAACCATAATAACGTAAATACATCAATCGCTGTCATAATTACCGTCATAGCCGGTACTTTTCCATAAGCCAGAGTATTCGGTGAGCCTCATGCAGGGATCCTGTGAGAACAGCCCCCAAAACGAGGCTTTCGTGTCGGTCGACAGCTAAAGAGAGATAACTACTTCAAACGCTGTGATATTGTGATAGCCTTCTCTCCCTTGAAAAAGACTAGAGCGCAGAACTCGTGCACTAAATTATGTGAAAATAACCTCGTTCATATTCATGATGTTTTAGTTTATATCTGTCTGGTTATCAGTCAGCCAACCAATCAACCAAACAAACAACAAGTAAAAACAAAAATCCATATAAAATTAAGCCAGACTGTGGGGCAATATGGAAAGGGATCTCGCTACTCTTGGGTCAGTGTTTTGAGTAAAGATGGGCCTTACTCCTCTCACTCAGTGATTTACTTTCTCAAGTCTGGAGCAGGATCAGTAATCATTGATAGCTGAGTCGATTGTAGACCACAAGCGTGACTTTTTTTTTTGAGGCAGACTCGAACCCAATCAGTGCTGTCAAACTGAAAAGGAAAAGTTGTATCTGTGCCAACCAAGCATTTAATGTTGCTGCAGTGGAGATGGGTCGACAGATTCAACCCATATTTCTGTCTTTCTTTTCGATTTCTTGTTGTTGTTGTTGTTTTCTTGTGTGTGTGTGTGTGTGTGTGTGTGTGTGTGTGTGTGTGTGTGTGTGTGTGTGTGTGTGTGTGTGTGTGTGTGTGTGTGTGTGTGTGTGTGTGTGTGTGTGTTTCGCAAGTTATTTTCCTAGAGTGCGCAGTTTGTAACCCTCCAGCATGTTAAAATCTGTCCTGGTTTTGCACTCAGCAGTTTTCCTACAAGATGACACAACACACATAGCTCTCATGTTCGCCATGACAGTTTCAGTTTTTCAAGACGATGTCTCCGCGCTCGGAACGAATTCCATATGCACTAACGTCACAAGTGCCATGTGTGTGGTGATCATGATGCAAGCCTTAAGCCTGCACATAAACCCATGAGCTGGCCAGGTCCTGAGGTCCTACCTAGCTTATGTTTTACCTAATCTATATATGTTTCTTTAGTATTATATCAGCCTATCATTGGAACAATCTTGTAAATGACACGTGCATCTGTGTATCTTATCTTCAAGAAAAGAACAGACATATAATGTAAATAAACAAATAACTTTATATGACAGAAGACAATAACCCCACCGGAGACATCGCAGCCGGTAACAGCTGCTTTCCTCATCAACTTCCCAGGGCTCCAACTGTCAGGGTAAACACCACACCAGCTATCAAGCAGAAATGGAGAGACTCATGCAGCAGCTGCCACGATGATATGTAATACAGATGATGCATACTATCAAACTGTCTCCCTCCTAAACCCCCCTTGTTCTCTAAGCCCTGAAGAATGACATACTCCCATAGTGTACTATAACTAGAAAGTACCAGAAGATCCGTTTTAGTCCTCTAGCGAATCCCTGCCCACTGTAAAATACCAGCCAGAAAACGATGTGACAGACGAAATAGCAAAATGAGGAGCCCGGAAGACAAACCAGAAAACAATGTCAGGTAGAGCAAGAAGACGAGCATCACTCCTTAAGTCAAAGATAGAAAGAGATGACCTCCACGTTCTGTGCAGTTACAGTATTTATACGGCGCCAAATCTTGACAGTTCAAATCAAAGCGCACTCACGCATCAGGTACACGCATACAATCGACAAAGACCACCTTACAATATTTAATACACAGACTGAGGGAAAGAAGTTGTAGAATTCATTGTTCAGAAAAGAGGTGCATTTTTAAATTGCATTTAAAAGCAGGAAGAGTAGGTGTTAGATGAAGACAGAGCGGAAGTCTATTCCACGCTGACGGTCCTGAGACAGCAAAAGAACGCTGGCCAACATTTGATAATTTGAATCTAGGGACCTTCACTGGTTGCCTGTCCTAAAAATAATTGAATATAAGCTGGATATCTTGTGTTAAAAATCTAGTCAAAAGTCTGCTCCATCATATCTTTGCGACAACATCAATATTTAAAAGCCGACTCGCACCTTACGATCAGCTTCAGAAACCCTTTCCCTTCAGGTCCCTAGATTTAAACCATCAATCAAGTGTTGGCCAGCGTTCTTTTGCTGTCTCAGGACGGTCAATTCTACAACTACTTCTTTCCTCAGTTTGTGTATCTTTTTAATATTAAATAGTGTAAGGTAGTCTTTGTCAATTGTATGCGTATGCCTACTGCGTGGGTGCACTTTGATATAAATTGTCAAGATTTGACGCCCCATAAATACTGTACGTGAATTGAATGGAATTTGCACAGAGTATGTGTGAATATGCATATATGTATGCGTGTATGTGTGCTTGTATGATTGTATTTTCATGCGTGTGATTGTTGCTGATAAACTGAAAAAAACATTTGCTGTTGTTTTTGATGAACCATGTTTATCTTGCGTTGATGTATCGGTGTATGGTGTTCGTCTGTCGTCGTCGACAATGACCACGGCTTCGTGAAGTTGCTTTGAGTCAGTGTGTCCGGAGGTGACTGATCAATCCGATCCGGGCACTGAAGTAACGTCAACAAGTTGGACATCTGGTCGGTTACTGTGGTTGAAGGGTTTGCAGCCCTAGCTTTCCGTGCAGCTCGTTTTTCTTGTGCAGATTCGATACGAGACACTTCTGAAGTGGTACATCCAGTTTCGATTCGGTGTATACATGTATCCCGTATGTTTGTACTGCATTATCATGTACTGGCATGGAAATGTTTATACTGCATTGATGTAGTAGCTCATGTATCCGATTGTTGTACAGCATCACTGTATGAACATGGCCATTTTTTTTCATGTTTGTTAAATGCAACGAGCATTCTCTGACATGTACGTTCGCTCTAAATAGATAAAATAATAATAAAAATGATAATGATTATAATAATGATTATATTATAATGATACGACGACGACTACTACTACTAATGATGATGATACTACTACTACTGCTAGTACTACTAATACTACAACTCCTACTACTTTTTGTTATCCTCTTCCTCCTCCTCCTCCTCATTATTATTATTATCATTATCATCATCATCATCATCATCATTCATCATCATCATCATCATCATCATCATCATCATCATCATCATCATCGTCGTCGTCGTCGTCGTCGTCCTTGTCGTCGTCGTCATCATCAACATTATCATCATTATTATCATCATTATTGTTATCATTGTTATTATTACTGTTATCATTTATCATCATCATCATCACCACCACCACCACCACCACCACCACACCACCACACCACATCATTATCATAACTGATATGCTCCTTGCCCTATCCATTTTCCGTTACGATTGTGAAAGATGGGCTGTCACAGCTGACGTAGAGATTAGGATCCAAGCCATGCAGATGGAGGTGCTATCAAAAGGTTCCATGAATCTCACACACCGACAGTATCACCACAGGGACTACGCAGTAGCATCAAACAAACTGTTGGCCCACTTCCATCCTTTCTGACCGCAGTAAAAAGACACAAGGTGAAATGGTGCAGACATGTCGCAAGATCCTCAAGCCTTGCAAAGACTATCCTGCGCACAGACACAGAGACACACATGCATACACACACACCACACAGACACACGCGCACGCACATACACACACACGTACGCACGCGCGCACAAACACATATACACAGACACACACATGCGCGCGCGCACGCACACACACACACACATGTACGCACGCGCGCGCGTGCACACACACAAACACACACACAGACACGACACAGACAGACAGACACACACACAACACACACACACGCACGCGCGCATGCACGCGCGCGCGCGCACACACACACACACACACGAACACACACATACACACACACTCGACACAGACAGACAGACAGACACACACACACGACACAGACAGACAGACACACACACACACGCACGCACACACACACACACACACGTACGCACGCGTGCGCGCGCGCACACACACACACTACACACATACATACACACATACATCACACACACAAATACACACACATACCACATAGACACAGACACACACGCACGCGCACGAGCACGCGCACCGTCAAACACACAGAGCACATAAGCACGCACACTTACACACACACACACTCACACGCCCGCCAGCACGCGAGCGTGCGTGCCACACACACACACACACTGCATCTATCGGTTGGATAGAAATATTCTCCTTTCACACATAGCATGCATGTACACACGCACGCACGCATGCATACACAGACAGCACACACACACACACACCACACACACACACACACACACACACACACACACACACACACACACACACACACACACACACACACACACTATGGTGCAACATGTCGACTCGCCCTTGCGTGGACTAAGAGAGGCCACTCGCTTTCCAAATCCCCTCCCGATTTCATGAAGAGTTATTTCCCTTACTCCAACCATTCGCTTTTCGCGTGTTCGAGAATTCTTGATCATAAAACGTATTTGGTTGTTTGACATTTGTAATCTTCTTTCTTTCTGTCAGAAGAGATCTACCTTGTGAAATTCAGGTTGTTCTCTAGTGCGCATTGCCCTAGGACAGTGCCTCATGTTTCTAGTTTTTTGTTTTTGTTTTGTTTTTGTTTTTGTTTTCGTTTCGTGTGTGTGTGTGTGTGTGTGTGTGTGTGTGTGTGTGTGTGTGTGTGTGTGTGTGTGTGTGTGTGTGTGTGTGTGTGTGTATGTGTGTGTGTGTGTGTGTGTGTGTGTGTGTGTGTGTGTGTGTGTGTGTGTGTGTGTG
>CM060311.1:75594121-75604121 GCA_030674185.1 Monoplex corrugatus | reverse complement strand
ATGCTGGTGAACAGGGTGCGGGAGTCAAAGGGTTAAAGGGTGATTTGATGAGGATGTTCCTCTTCTGGCTGTGTCTGACGCTGTTGTCTGGTTGTCTTCCTGGCCTCCTCTTCATGCTGGTTCATCTACCGTCTGGTGTCCTGGTCATCCCACAGTGACATGGATCCACTGGAGACCACTCTTTTTGGTTGTTCAGACTTTTTTTGGATCAACACACACTCACTATATCCACTTACTCACACATCTCACACTACACCACACACACACACATACATACAACACATCACATCATACACAACATACAACACACATACACACACACACATATACACACACATACATACACACACACACACCACACATACATACACACACACACACACACACACTCACACTACAACACATACACCACACCCCCACACTCACACACACAACACACACACAACATACACACACACAACACACACAGACACAACACACACACACATACACACACATACACACACGTACACACACACACATACACATACACACACACACATCACACACATACACACACAACACACACATAACACACACACACATACACACACTCACACACACACACACACACACACACACACACACACACCATACACACACACACACACACACATACACACACAGACACAGACACACACACACACACTCACACACACACACACACACACCGGGGGGGGGGGGGGTGTTACCTTATGTGCTCACCTTTTTTTTCGTCCCATTTTCTACGCCACAGAAGTTGGCACAGTTTTTACAATGTGATGATGATGTCAATGAGGATGATAATCATGATGCTGTAGAGTTCCATCTAGGATAGAGACTGCGTGACAGGGCTGTACTCTACGCTTACTATCGTAATATATCCTGGCGTCAACCAGGCCCGAAAAATATAGACACCTGTGGTGCCGGTCATAAGATTTGAGCAACACCCTCAATAACGCATCCGTGAAGTGGATGAGACTTGATTATGTGGTCCCAGTCTTCCCATTGAGCCCTTATCACACCCAACACTGGGTAGGAGCCGGTTAAAGCTGAAAAATCCATTCAATGATTTTTGAAGGGACTGGTGGGGATTCGAACCCACAACCTTCCAGTCGGTAATCCGTTGCGCTAACCACAACACCGCGGCGACTGGTTGGTTGTTCAGACTTGCTGTGAGGTCTTAGATGGGGGAGTTTGGCATTTTCAACGGCCGGGAGAACAGTGAGGGCATTTGTGAGGAAATCTTGATAACATATGTCATGTTTGTCTGAAGTATGGAGGCTTCTTGCATGAACGCTTGTTATTTCTCCTGTTAGCTGGTGCAGTGTTCGCCCGTAGGAAACACTGGCAGTAGAGGTTTGAGATCCTGGGAAGTTGATGAGATACCAGCTCCCCCGCTGGTTACGGCATTGGTGACTGACTCATCAGTGTATACATTTGTCCTTGCCTCTGTGGGTAACGCTCTTCTATCATACCGACATGACATGACAGCCTGGCGTGCTGTGTCATCTCGTACTTCTGCTCATGTGACATGGGGACATTAGTGTGGATACCAGAGTCTATCTGTCCTGGTGATATACGAATAAGAGAAAATTTTCGCTGCATAAACATAATATTAGTTACCAAGCAACAGTCTTGAATATATTTGAGTGATGTTTCGAATTATAAAAACGTTGATAAGACTTTACAAGAAAGACTGGATGCAACTTGGGGGAAATCTGACCTCGGAGCCAAACTCTTTGCCACAGAGATTTGAGCGAGAGGATTTGCAGGCACATCTGCCTATGTCCTCATAGAACAGCTCTCGATTTTTGGCAAGGAGCGGACTTGAGCCCTCCCGGCACTGGCAGAAGTAACTGGAAAGAGTTCCAGCTGGATTTGGTCAAGGAGGAACAAAACTGGACTTCACAAAACATAAAGTTTTCATATGCACAGCAGGTGTCCATTATTTGGCAGGATCAACCAGAATAAGTTACCCAGAGTCACCAGAGAACGGGCAGAACCCGACTGGTTTTGAACTGATAAAAGCGCTCTTTCTCCCATTGGTCGGAGCTGGTAAGCATGTATTAACTCTAGAATTACCACAGTACAAAATATAGACTTGGTAAAACATAGGCTAGGTAGGGCCTCAGGACCTGGCCAGCTCATGGGTTTATATGCAGGCTTAAGGCTTGTGCCATGATCACCATATGCATGGCACTTGTGAAGTTAGTGCATGTGGAATTCGTTCCGAGCGCGAAGACGCCGTCTTGAGAAACTGAAACTGAAACTGAAACTGAAAACTGTCCATTATCTAAGTGGTTAAGACAACTCCTCTAAGGGTGGCTTGGCATTGAGATGCCCGACCACCTTGGGGACGCGAGTTTGAACCCGAATGGAGGGGGAAAAAACTGGCAACAACAGAGGGACATCCAGGAGTCTTAATAATAATGATAAATACAATATTTATACAGCGCAAAATCTTGATAGAAATCAAATCTACGCGCTGAACTGACACATACGCACACATGCACACACATGCACACACACACACACACACACACACACACACATGGCTATAAATGGGGAAAAAGAAGAAAAGCCATGGAAAATTATAGAGAGCATATTATATACAAATATATATTACAATGTGATTCCACTCCGAGCGGAGACAAGCTGAGTGAGGTCAGGATTTTATGCAGAGGAGAAAAGGTGAGTTTTGAGAGCGGACTTGAAGGAGACAAAAGTAGGTTGCTGACGGACTGAGAGAGGAAGTTTGTTCCAGGAGAGTGGACCAGAAACAGAGAAGGTTCGTGGACCATAGGTATTGAGCTTAGTGCGTGAACAGCGAAAAGTCAGAGGTCTTGACGTGAATGCAGTCCAGTCCCCTTAAAATGTTAGGACTTCAGGGCCGACACACTCGCTTGAGGGGGGCTTCTTTTCTGAGGATCTTCTACTGTCCAGCTCTTCCCACAGTTTTTTGTTGTTGCTACCAATGCTGAGTATGTCATAGGCCACAAGTTTGTTGACTTGCCCTTGTCTTTTATCTGTCTGTCGCACACACACACACACACACACACACACACACACACACACACACACACACACACACACACACACACACACACACACTCACACATACATACACACTCACACACACACTCGCATTCACACTCACACACACACATACACACACCCACACTCACACACACACACACACACACACACACACACACACACACACACACACACACACACACACACACACACACTCTCTCTCTCTCTCTCACACACACACACACACATACATACAGAGAGAGAGACACACACACACACACGTACACATACACACAGACAATACACACACAGACACACACCCAGAGATACACACAGACACAGATACACACACATACACACAAACACACACAAACACGCAGACACACACAGACACATACAGACAGACAATAAGACAGACAACAGACAGACACACTAACACGCACACACACACACACACACCACACACACACACACACACACACACACACACACACACACAACACATTCGAGCAGCACTAGGCAACAGGTCGGACCGAACCATACCACCCTTATCAGCAAAAAGCCTTAATGGACTCTGGGGATCAGTGGGGAAGCCAGCTTTCCCCCCCTCAATGTAAAAAAAAAAAAAGAAGAAAGAAGTGAGAAAGAAGTAGTCTGTAAGATTTCTGTGGTGATTGGAGCAGGTCGAAGGTCACAGCCCCCCCACCCCACCCCGCCCCGCCCCCCATCACCCTCCCACCCCCCATACCATCCAGACTTGGCGTTCAATGGAGCTGCAGAGTGTTTTCACCCCCACAATAGCGCCTGCTTGTTAATAGCGTTATCGCCTCCGAGTCGTTGAAAAGATCAGACTCTCGAATAGCGTGTGTGCGCTGGTCCATACGTTTGACAAGTGTGTTAGCTCGCTTGTTTGCTTAATGGGTTGTGTAAGCTGTCGTCTGGCAGCCGGCTTTTTTGGAGTTTTGGAGGCCCAGACATCCTGAGAACCAGACTGAAACAGTCGTCTGTCTGTTTGTTTCAGTTCGTGCAATATCGGAACCATCTGCCTATAGCTGGGGTCGAACATTTTACCTGACTGTACTCTCGCTAAATTACACTGCTGGTATTTTCACCACTCTTCCCCTCCTCCCTCTTCCCTCTACCTACCCCCTCCCCTGCTTGTTAGCTTTTCTTTTAATTCGAGTATTAATCTACTGCAATAGACTAAAAATCTTGTTATAACGAACGTCCACAAAACTGATGTTCAATATTTACAGTAAAATCAACTAAAATTCTGGGTACAATGAATGTAACGGCCTGCATTATAAATTTAAATCATGCAATTAAAAAAAGAGACATACACGTACATAATATCACAAAAAGTGCTAATCTGACAGTATACCTGTGCATGCTCACCGTTAAGCACAAATAGCAATGCATTCGCACAGAGACCACTGCTTAACAGTTTCATCCAAAAAGCGACGTGTGTGTGAAGGACGATTTGAAGCACTAGTAAGCAGAATATATATGAAAAAAAGAAAAGAAAAATGTGGAACATCAGTTTTGTGGACGTTCATTATAATAAGATTTTTAGTCTATTTCATTGTATATATGAATATGAATTTGAATTGATTATACCGCATACTTTGCAGTTTTGTCATATATATAAAAAAAAAGAAAAAAAAGATTGAGACTACCTTGCATGACAGATTTGTACTTTACAGTTGATTGTTATCTACTACAAGAACAACCCCCGGCTTTGTTGTTTTCCTATCTTCTTGAATCTTTCTCTGATTTTATTTTTCTACCTACTGGTCTATTCACCTATGTGTCATTTTACCCCAGACAGTCTCATTTACAGTCCGTGAGATAGCTACCAACAGACGCCTATCAATTAACATCAGGAAGAGTGTTCTTCAGTGTCATGTAGAGCCAATACTGTTGTGCGGATGCGAAGCACGGAGAGTCAATACGCAAAAGTCGGAACAAGATTGAGGCAGCTGAAATGTGGTTTCTAAGAAGACTTTAAGGAATCCCATGGACAGCAAAGAAAACAAACGAGACAGTCTTGAAAGAGGCAAACACAAAAAGAACATTGATGAACAAAATCAGGAAAAGACAAGCAACATTTATAGGATATTTTATGAGATAGAGAAATCTGAGCATTTGGTCACAACAGGAAAGCTGGAGGGAAAGAGAGCACCAGGTAGACCCAGGGAGAAATTATTGGACGGACTTGCAGAGTGGCTGAGGACAGAGAGGGTGGGAGATGTACTTGCAGCGACAGGGGATAGATTCGTATGGAGGGCCATGATCGCCAACACCATGCGGCAGGGCACATGATGATGATGATGATGATGATGATATGATGATGATGATGATGATGATGATGATGTATGGTCTTCTCTGTCTCTGCAGAACCCGTTACCAGTTGGTCCAGGACCACTTATTTGTCCAGACCAGCCTGGCTTGTTTCGTAGCAAATCTGAAGGTTATCCGTCATTCGCCATCTGCAATTGGATAGGCTGGGGATGATGGCCCCACTACCGCGTTAGGGACAGCCTTTACCAGGTCCGTATTTAACCCTTTGACTCCTGCACCCTATCCACCAATTGCAAAAACTTAACCCTTTGACTCTTTCACCCTATCCACCAGCTTCCTGTAGGAAGCCGGTGGATAGGGTGAAAGAGTCAAAGGGTTAAGTTTTTGCTTCGCTGGCATGTTTGACAATACAGGGTGCAGGAGTCAAAGGGTTGTTAAAGCAGTAGACCTACTTTCGGCGCATTGTTGTAACATGTAGGCTTGTGTGTACCCTACCTCAGCATCTTTGTGTGTATGCGCGTGTGTTGTGTGGTGTGGTGTGTTTGTTTGTTTGTTTGTTTGTATCTGTGTACGTGTGTGTTTGTGTGTGTTTGTGTGTGTATGTGTGTGTATGAACTAATTAATGTAAGGCGCAGTGAGTCCTTACCTATGTGTGGGAGAATAGCGCTATATAAATGTGATTTATTATTATTATTATTATTATGTCAGCATCATCATGTGCCTTGTCCCACAGCATTGGCGATCATGGCCTTTATACGAATCTATCCTTTTGTTGCTGCATCTGTACCTCCCACCCTCTCTGTCCTCATCCACTCCGCAAAACCGTCCAGTATTTTCTCCATGGGTCTACCTGGTGCTCTTCCCCCCCCCCCCCCCAGCTTTCCTGTTGTGACTAAGTGCTCAAATTCCTCTCGCCTCATAAAATATCCTTGTACTGTTGCTTGTCTTTTTCTAATCCTCTTCATTAATGTTTCTTTTTGTGTCTGCTTCCTTCAGTACTGTCTTGTTTGTTTTCTTTGCCGTCCATGGAACTCTTAACATTCTTCTTAGAAATCACATTTCAGCTGCCTCAATGTTGTTCTGACTTTGCGTGTTGACTGTCCACGCTTCGCATCCGTATATTGGTAATGGTTCTATATAACACTGAAGAATTCTCTTCCGGATATTAACTGACAGGCATTTGTTGGTAAGAACAGGCATTTGTTGGTAAGAACAGGCATTTGTTGGTAAGAACAGGTATTTGTTGGTAAGAACAGGCATTTGTTGGTAAGAACAGGCATTTGTTGGTAAGAACAGGCATTTGTTGGTAAGAACAGGTATTTGTTGGTAAGAACAGGCATCTGTTGGTAAGAACAGGCATTTGTTGGTAAGAACAGGCATCTGTTGGTAAGAACAGGCATTTGTTGGTAAGAACAGGCATTTGTTGGTAAGAACAGTATCTGTTGGTAAGAACAGACATCTGTTGGTAAGAACAGGTATTTGTTGGTAAAAACAGACATCTGTTGGTAAGAACAGGCATCTGTTGGTAAGAACAGGCATCTGTTGGTAAGAACAGGTATCTGTTGGTAAGAACAGGTATTTGTTGGTAAAAACAGACATTTGTTGGTAAGAACAGGCATTTGTTGGTAAGAACAGGCATCTGTTGGTAAGAACAGGTATTTGTTGGTAAGAACAGGCATCTGTTGGTAAGAACAGGTATTTGTTGGTAAGAACAGCATCTGTTGGTAAGAACAGGCATCTGTTGGTAAGAACAGGTATTTGTTGGTAAGAACAGGCATCTGTTGGTAAGAACAGGTATTTGTTGGTAAGAACAGGTATTTGTTGGTAAGAACAGGCATCTGTTGGTAAGAACAGGCATCTGTTGGTAAGAACAGGTATTTGTTGGTAAGAACAGGCATCTGTTGGTAAGAACAGGCATCTGTTGGTAAGAACAGGTATTTGTTGGTAAGAACAGACATCTGTTGGTAAGAACAGGTATTGTTGGTAAAAACAGACATCTGTTGGTAAAACAGGCATTTGTTGGTAAGTAACAGACATTTGTTGGTAAGAACAGCATTGTTGGTAAAACAGACATTGTTGGTAAAACAGGACATTGTTGGTAAGAACAGAATTTGTTGGTAAGAACAGGCATTGTTGGTAAAAACAGACATTTGTTGGTAAGAACAGAATTGTTGGTAATAACAGAATTTTGTTGGTAAGAACAGAATTTGTTGGTAATAACAGACATTTGTTGGTAATAACAGACATTGTTGGTAAGAACAGGATTTGTTGGTAAGAACAGACATTCTGTTGGTAAAACGGGTATTTGTTGGTAAAACAGACATTTGTTGGTAATAACAGACATCTGTTGGTAATAACAGACATTGTTGGTAAAACAGACATCTGTTGGTAAAGATGTTGGTAAAACAGACATTTGTTGGTAATAACAGACATTGTTGGTAAGAACAGACATTGTTGGTAAGAACAGACATCTGTTGGTAAAACAGACATTTGTTGGTAATAACAGACATTTGTTGGTAAGAACAGACATCTGTTGGTAAGAACAGACATTGTTGGTAAGAACAGACATCTGTTGGTAATAACAGACATCTGTTGGTAAAACAGACATTTGTTGGTAAGAACATTTGTAAAAGACATCTGTTGGTAAGAACAGACATTTGTTGGTAAAACAGACATTTGTTGGTAAAACAGACATCTGTGTAAACGCATTTGTTGGTAAGAACAGACATCTGTTGGTAATAACAGACATCTGTTGGTAAGACAGACATTTGTTGGTAATAACAGACATTGTTGGTAAGAACAGACACTTGTTGGTAATAACAGACATCTGTTGGTAAGAACAGACATTTGTTGGTAAGAACAGACATCTGTTGGTAAGAACAGACATTTGTTGGTAAGAACAGGTATTTGTTGGTAAGAACAGACATTTGTTGGTAAGAACAGGTATTGTTGGTAAGAACAGACATTTGGGTAAATGTGTTAAAACAGACATTGTTGGTAAGAACAGACATTTGTGTTGGTAAGAAAGACATTGTTGGTAAGAACAGTATTTGTTGGTAAGAACAGACATTGTTGGTAAGAACAGGTATTTGTTGGTAAAACATGGTGTAATAAGACTTGTGGTAAGAACAGTATTTGTTGGTAAGAAAGATTGGAAACAGGTATTTGTTGGTAAGAACAGGCATCTGTTGGTAAGAACATTGTGTAAACAGTTGTTGGTAAGAACAGGTATTTGTTGGTAAGAACAGGTATTTGTTGGTAAGAACAGGTATTTGTTGGTAAGAACAGACATCTGTCGGTAAGAACAGCATTTGTGGTAAGAACAGGCATTTTTTGGCTGAACGGCATTTTTTTTTTCCATCTGTGTGTGTTGTGGTGTGTGTGGTGTGTGGTGTGTGCGTGCGTGCGTGCGTGCGTGTGTGTGTGTGTTGTGTGTGTGTGTGTGTGTGTGTGTGTGTGTGTGTGTGTGTGTGTGTGTGTGTGTGTGTGTGTGTGTAAAATCACTATTGTGAACAGACATTAAATAAAGTTTCCATTCCATTCCATACAGGCATTAGAACGGGCATTTGTTGGTAAGAATTATTTGCTGTTGAGAAAACACTCACAAATCACGCTGATACAGCAGTCTTGCCGGAAACACGCTCATATGGTACTTCTTTCTTGTTAAGAGCAGGTGGGTTAGAGAGGTCAAGGGTGACGAGAAAGAGATATCTCGGAGGAAAGGAAGGAAGGTTAAGGAGAGGAAGACATAGTGGCAGACCCATATGTCTTCTTACTTTCGCAACACGTCTGAATTGTTCCACATCAGATAGCCCCGGGCAGTTTATTTTGTTAATTATGTTAACGTTACCAGACTAGAGTCCAGGGGGGGGGGGGGGGGGGTGAGAGAAGGAAAGAGTTGGTGGCGAAACAGATCTGGCGTACGCAAAATAATTCCTGGGCTTGGCAGATTTACAGAAATAGCTTGCAGAGAACACATCAATCGTAAAGATTATCGGATGTTCCACATCGTGGGGACGCTCTCCGCTGCCGAGAAAGGCACAACCTTAATTTCATAATGGAAATTTACTGTGTGGCAGTATATTAATACGATGCAGTTAGAGTGTAAAGAGTTAAAGGCCGAAACACTTGCCTGACGGAAGTTTCTCCTGTGAGGACCTTCTGCTGTCTGGCTCTCCCAGAGGTTTTTTGTGCTACTGCACAGCAGAACACAACACACACAAAACAACACAACACAACACAACACAACACAACACAACACAACACAACACAACACAACACAACACAACGCAACGCAACGGAACGCAACGCAACGACGCAACGCAACGCAACGCAACGCCACACAACGCAACGCAGTTTAACACAGCACAGCACAATGCAACACAACGCAACACGACACAACGCAACGCAACACAACTCAACCCAACGCAAAGCAATGCAATTTAACACAGCACAACGCAACACAACACAACACATCACAAACGCAACGCAACGCAACACAACACAACACATCCTCACAACACACACAACACACACAACACAACAGCACCACAACAGCAACAGCACCAACGCAACGCACGAGCAACGCAAACGCAACGAAACGCAACACAACACAACGAAACGCAACGCAACACAATACAGC
>CM060311.1:75576621-75579121 GCA_030674185.1 Monoplex corrugatus | reverse complement strand
ATCATCATCATCATCATCATCATCATCATCATCATCATCATCATCATCATCATCATCATCATCATCATCATCATCATCATCATCATTTGCCCTGACGCATGGCGTTGGCGATCATGGCTCTCCATATGTATCTATCCATTGTTGCCACAAGCACATCTTCCACCCTCTCTGTCCTCAGCCACCCTGCAAGTATGTCCAATATTTCCTCCCTGGGTCTGACTGGTGCTCTCTTTTCCTCCAGCTTTCCTGTTTGTGACCAGGTGCTCTAATTCCCCTTTCCTCATAAAATGGCCTATAAATGTTGCCTGTCTTTCCTATTACGCAAACCTCAATCTTAGATGGAATTCCACCTTGGACTGAGACTGCGTGACAGGGCTGTACTCTACGCTTAAGATCATAATATGTCCTAGCGTCAACCAGGCTCGAGAGATACAGACACCTGCGGTGCTGGTCAGAAGATTTGAGCAACACCCTCAATGACGCATCCGTGAAGTGGATGAGACTCGACCGTGTGGTTCCAGTCTTCCCAATGAGCCCATGGCACGCCCAACTCTGGGTAGGAGCCGGTTAGAACCGAAAAATCCCACAATGATTTTTGAAAGGACCGATGGGGATTTGAACCCTCAACCTTTCAGTCTGTAGTCCGTTGCGTAAACCACTGCTACACGGCGACTGGTCATGATGTCAAATATCTTGGAGTTGTTCTTTCCTGTCCAGTTTCTGACTTTGTCTGTGTAGCTCATTGAAGGTCTTCCTCTCTGTTTTCTTTTTCATTTTCTTTTTGCCTCTAGTTTTCCTTGTATCACTTCTCATGAGCGAGCAATTCTTATTTCTGCGTACATGTAATTTTTCTTCTATTTATGATGTTCCACAGTTCTCTTTGGGCATTCATTTCTTGGACGATGCTTCCATTTGTTCTTTTATTATCCCATTTCACTCTAAAAACGCGTCTATAAAGTCACATCTAAGCACCGTTTATTCTGTCAGTGTCTGTTTTTCCCAGTGGCCATCCTTCTGCCCCTATGTGTCATCATGTCCATACTAGACCTTTCATTATTCTTACTTTTAGATCGAGGTTTAATGCTGTCTTCGAGGTTTAATGCAGTCTGACTCAGCAACCGAAAAATTAGTGTCGTTAATAGGGGGCCTAGTAGGCAATGTCCTTTGCTAGTTGGATCAGATCAAGACCCCCCCCCCCTCCCCCATCGGGATGTCGGGGGCTCTTTTAGTATAAATAGTATTCCCATCTTCTGGAAAATCTGTGCTAGAAATTTCCTCTTTTCTGTCTTTGTTTCTTTCTTGTTCCTTTGCTTTCTGTCATTTCTACCTATAATTTTCTGCCTTGCTGGACCATTCACCTGTACGTGTTTGATAAAGTCTTAATTAAGTACTTTCTCTTCGGATTGATAATTGCGTACACGTAATAAGTGCATTTTGGCTCTAATGAAATGAGATATTTTAGGTAATTTAGGTCCTCTTTTTTAGTGTGTTTATTTATGTTTAGATTTGTAATCAGATATATTTTTCTAAAACCCCTGTGTGATATATTAGACGAGTGGTCAACGCCAGGGGTATCTCCTTATATTTTATGCACGAATGCATTTTTATATGTAGGTGGTTTTCATCACCTTTCATTTCCTGTTAAAATATTGTGTACGATATGGAACGGTTATAGCCCTGATACGGTTCTACGCAGTCGGCTGGGCTTTAAACAAAAATAACAGTAACAGTTTCAGTTTCTCAAGATGACGTCTCCGCGCTCGGAAGAATTCCATATGCACCAACGTCACAGATACCATGTGTGTGTTGACCGTGGCACAAGCCTTAAGCTTGCACATAAATCAATGAACTGGCCAGGTCATGAGGCCCTAACTAGACTATATTTTACCTAACTGGTATTTTATTTCTCTAGAGCCAAAAATCCACTTAAAAGCTTATACCCAATTATCAATCCCAAGAGAAAGTATGTAAGACTTTATCGAACACATACAGGTGAATGGACCAGCAAGGCAGTAACAGTAACTGCCGACTGAGCTGTTGAAGCCTGCTCACTGAGCAGCCAATCTATGTCTTTGATTTATTTATTATTTTTAACATGTCTATGGTGGTGTCGGGAGACGAGGATGGGGTCTAGACATTGGTCGATGTGGGTCAGGGCGACAATCTAATTGTTTATGACCCTTTTGTGGAGAGCTCTCCTACCCCGTCTGCCGACTCCCGTCATAAATTTGTGATCTGTTGAATAAATAGGTCTTGTCTGATCTCTGTCTCTGTCTCTTTCCCTCTGTCTCTCTCTGTGTCTCTGTCTGTCTACCTGTTTGTCTGTCTCTCATTCTCTGTCTGTCTGTCTGTCTCCCTCTCTCTGTCGCTTTCTGTCTGTCTGTCTGCATGTCTCTGTCTCTGTCTGTCTGTCTCATTATCTCTCTCCTCTGTCTCTCTGCCTCTCTGTCTTTGTCTCTATCTCTGTCTCTATCTCTATCTATAATAACATCTATCTATC
>CM060311.1:75554121-75556621 GCA_030674185.1 Monoplex corrugatus | reverse complement strand
TGACGAAGAGTGGAGTTCCCACCGTAGTCCACGGCAATGGAGATGGATGATGATGAAAAAAAGGGGAGACCCCCCCCCCCCACTTTGTTGCAAAGTTACTGTTTACGAGAGGTGACTGAGTCTTTATAAGGTGACAGCCAACCATCTCAGATGATACTCCTAAAGGGAATGACCACCCAGCTGGACAGAGCAAAAAAAAAAAGAAAAAAAAAAAGACATTCGTCTAAACGACACTGATCCCACTAGGTGTTTTTGTTTTTGTTTTTTTTAGTATGAAGTTTATTCAAGAGAATTTAACCTGGTTGTTGTTCTTGACGTGGTCTTACCCTGATGTGGCTCTAGTAGTCGGCTGGGCTTTAAGCAATCATCATCATCATCATCATCATCATCATCATCATCATCATCATCATCATCATCATCATCATCATCATCAAGTGCCCTGTCGCATGGCGTTGGCGATCATGGCCCTCCATATGCATCTATCCCTTGTTGCCGCAAGCACATCTTCCACACTCTCTGTCCTCAGCCACTCTGCAAGTCCATCCAATCTTTTCCCTAGGTCTAACTGGTGCTCTCTTTCCCTCCAGCTTTCCTGTTGTGACCAGGTGCTCTGATTCCCCTTTCATCATAAAATGGCTTATAAATGTACTGCGCTCTCGGAACGAATTCCATATGCACTAACATCACATATGCCGTGTGTATGGTAAAACAGGGGGGGGTGGGGGGAGCAGCAACCCTACAATCATTACCAGCAACCCTACAATCATTACCAACAACACAGACACAGACACCATAGACACACACACACACCAAAACATACATCTATGCAAGTGTCCTTTACCTCTGGGGATGGCAGAGCAAGGGTGTGGGAATGTCTAGGGAGTGTGGTTGTAATGGGAAGAGCAGGATTGACAGGAGTTAGGGCCAACACGACATTCATATTTCTGGAAAAGCGCTAGTTTTCCCTTCACACAGCGAACTACCAATGAGAAATGCTAATGAAATTCTGCTTTTTTTAAAATTTGTCGTCCGTTACTTCTCTGTTTTCTTCTTTTGTTCGACGTTTGCATGGTCAGGTTATTGTTACTGTTATTGTTGTTTAAAGCCCAGCCGACCGCGTAGAGCCTATCAGGGCTATAAAGCCATATCAGGGCTTTAACCATTTCAAAACATACAGAACTTCAACAGGCGGCGGGGCAAGAAAAGAAAATTAAGTACACATATCAATGCATTTGCGCACATAATCTAAGGAGATGCCCCTGGCGTTGACCATTCCGTCCAATTTATCGCACAGGGGATTTAAGAAACACACTTGAATACACATTTAAGCATACGTAAGGATACCAAAACATATATAAAAGGGGCCTAATTACCTAAAATTGCTTCCACGTATCTCACCTCTCTAGACCAAAATGTATTTAATACATGTATTCAATTATCAATCCTAAGAAACAGTAGGTAAGACTTTATCGAACACATTTAGGTGAATGGACCAGGAAGACAGAAAATGATAGGAAGAAATGACAGAAAGCAAAGGAGGAAGAAAGAAACAAAAAGAGTGACAGAAAAGAGGACATTTCTTTGTCAGAATTTCCAGTAGGTGGGGGATACTATTTATGCTGAAAGGCCCCCGGTATCCCCACGGGGAAGCATGGTCAGTAAATCAATACGTCAACAAAGACTGCGCTTCGCGGGACACTGCTGGCATAGCAAAGAAGAACTGACGGGGTATGTTCTACTATGGAGACCCAGCCACGGCAAACAAAGACCAGGACGTCCAAAGAAGACCTTCATCGACCAACTGATGGATGATACGGGCTGTCAGTATGATGAACTACCTACTGCAATGTCTGACAGAGGATGGAAGAAACGTGTCATGGATAGTGGAGCAAGCTCGACATGATGAAGCATGGTCAGGTTACAACTGGTGATGAATGTGACCGTTTTTTTCCCCCAGTTCCAGCCGGGTGCTATGGAGCTTGGTGGTCAGAGGAGTTGTAGTCGGCCATGTCTCCTGTCTCTCCACTGGATAGAGGCCACATCGGTGCAATGTATGTCTTCGGCTGTCTGGTCCTCTTGACCATAGGGACAGAGGAAGGTATCAGTTTGAACTTGCTGTGCATTTGCTACGCAGCTTTTGTTTTCATTCAAGTCAAATGTATTGACAAAAGGTGTATAACCACAAAACACAAACACAAACACATGGATGTATACACACACACACACACACACACACACACACACACACACACACACACACACACACACACACACCCCACCTTATATATATATATAATAGATTACATAATATATATATGTATGTATACTTTCATACAGACCAAGCACACATAGCATTATTCGTTATATGCTAACATTGCAAACAGTTACACATTACACAAACAGAACGTAAGCAGCATTGGCATGAGGCCAGATGTACATGTAGTTCTCCTCTCTCATTCGTTAAAACAAATAATTCTGATAGAACGCATTGTGCTCTGGT
>CM060311.1:75536621-75546621 GCA_030674185.1 Monoplex corrugatus | reverse complement strand
CACCCACGCACTTGGTCGGCTGACCGGAACTCATTTTCTAAATGAAAGAAACAGTTCCAAAGTGTTCTCGCGGCGTACCGGAAATAGCTGTTAGAGTGTACCGGATATAGATCTAGTTCAACTTAAAGGGAGATAAATGAGGTGCAGGCTGCGCGTGCCGCACGTGTTTCAGACAGCGTGACGCTATGTCTGTGTCAGCCAATGGGATCAGCCTAATTAGTATAACGGCTTCTGACGGTACCAGTCATAGTTTAGGCCATGACGAACGTATCGTAATTAATGATAATTGATACAAGTCTGGCTGGGTTGAATCATTCAACACAGAACCAGACAAAAGCCCAATTTCCCCACAGGGGCTGAAAGTTCATGATTCAAATAGCACGCCATAATTATGATATTATCGTTGCGAGCAGAGCAAAAATTTGTAATAAGGAGCAAGCATGTCAAGTTGAAAAGTTCAGTGAACTTTTTTGTTTGTTTGTTATTGTTGCTTAAAGCCCAGCCGACTGCGTAGAGCCATATCAGAGCTGATTGTGAACTAGACACACAAAGAATTGCTCCTATTTTGCCATGGGCATAATATATCAAAAATCGTCTTCTTCACTACTACTCTAACACTCCCCCCTCCTTCCTCCATGTGGGCAACAATTTTTTTTTTTACGCCGGATGGCTAAAAGTTTTGTTCTTTTGAGAGAACCAAAAAAAAAAAAAACAACAAAAAACAACAACAACAACAACAACAACAAAAATGGACTCAGGATATGTCTTGAGTTCAATCCCACGTCTGAACTGGAAAGTTGGCTCGTCCACTGTTCATCATAATGCTCCAGTCATTCTGGTGGTGTCGGCGTTTCATAGTTACCGATCCCCTCCCCATTTCAAAGACCTTTTCCCGACGCATATCGTTTTGCACAGGTTCAACGGGTCTGCCAGATAGTACTAAAATGGCAGATGTGAATGAAACGCATATGGAACTGTCCGAACGCAATGAATCCCGCTAGAACACACCCCAAACTACCAAATTCCAGCACAAACCCAGACGAGTGTAGAGCACAAACTGAACTTTCTGAGCGCGATAAATCCCTCAAATTCCAAACATTCCAGTCTCATATCGCAGGGCTTCGGGTATAAAGCAACACTGCCATCATGATGAAGTGTCAAACTGACCAAGACTATTAATCTCAGAGATCAAGACAGTGGTGGTAAGCAGGCTGGAAATGAATTCACATGGCAGGCAAGCAAGCATATCACAGTCGGTCAGGCAGGACACAACGGGGTAGGTAGACCGTAGGCCTAAATGAATTCACAGCGTGAGCAGGGGCCAGCCAGCCAGTCAGACCATTCTCATAACGGGACGTCTGAGAATGTTGACGACCACTGACAGGAACCGACGTCCAACCTGCTGGGGAAACTCCTCAGAAACGGTACATTCCTTGTCTTTTGCGTCGTTAACCCATTTGTTTCCTCGATTCCCTATCCACCAGCTTCCTACAGATCAGGAACTTGGAAGAGTTCCAAGTTCTCTGGCAGAACCTTTATAGTGGACGGGGAGAGGTATGAGGTGACTACTTCCGAAAGACTGTACACCAAAAGCAGTGGAATACTTCTGCCGCTTTCTGTCATGTCCGAGTCTTCGTCGTAGACTTTATTCCTGGCCTTCACTGTCAGCAAGAAGGGTTGTAATTCACAAGCAGTCCCAGTGCAGTGCCTAAAAGATAACGTTGACCATTTTCTTCGACCAGAGATTGATTGATTGATTGATTGATTGATTTGATTTGATTCAGTTTTTACGTCGACACCCACTCAGGTGATATGGCCGACGGGGATAACCATCCCAGGGAAGTTGGGGAAAGGGGACTTATCTAATCCTACACTGACACCACCAGAACAACAATGATGTTAAGATGGGACAGTGAGAAGGCCAGTTTTAATATAGTGCACCCCGGGATTCGAACCCACAACAATTAGCATGTGAATCCGATGCTCAAACCAACTGAGCTGCTGGGGCCCTCTTCAACCACAGATGTCATTAATCATTCTTATATACCATGTTCGCTAAACTTATTTGGGTTCATTCTACCTAATGCGCGGGTTCGATTCCTGAAGGAGGACAAATTAAAAACAATAAATGGCGACAGCAGAAGGGCATCCAGAAAGTCATGACCTGGATGCGGCCTGGCCCCTCTTAGAGTGTCAGGAGTTAAGGCCGAAACACTTGCTTAACGGGGGTTTCTCCTCTGAGGACCTTCTGCTGTTTGTCTCTCCCCAGAGTTTCTTACTACTAATGTATCTATCAAGCCATTCTAACAGTCTCCCATTTAATTAAAAACAAATGCTGTAGAACATCCAGACTATGTACATCTGAACATCACTGTGACTTGGGAGGAATATTTCGTTGTTTGAAGTGCATGGAGGACAATGAATGACTGTTAAAACAGTGGAAACAGATCTGAAATATTGCAGAAGTTTTTCAAACAGTGCTGACTTTAGGTAGTTTGCTGGGTCCACAAACCTTAACCTTGGAACTTTGTCTTCCACACCTATGTTTTCACGATTCTGTGAGGGTCCACAGTTTTCACCCAAATTTGTTAAAAATAATCACCAATGAAAATTTGGGAAATCCGGTTTATACATTTTGGCATTCACACATTAAAGAGAGAGAGAAGAAAAGAACGAGACAGACAACAGAGCAGAGAGAGACAGACAAACAGAGAGAGCAGAGAGAGAGAGAGAGAGAGAGAGACGAGACAGACAGAGACAGACAGATAGACTAGAAGATAGATAGAAGAGAGTAGAGATATAGAGATAGATAGAAGAGAGAGAGACAGAGCAGAAGTAGAGAGAAGAAGATAGATAGAAGTGACAGAGAGACAGAGAGAGACAGAGACACACCACACAACAAAAGAAAGAGAGAAGAGAGAAGAAAGAAAAGAAGAGAGAGAAAGAGAGAGAGAAAAAGAGAGAGAGATGATGATGATCATATATCATATGATGATGATGCTGGGCGTGCGTGTATGTGTGGTGCGTGTGTGTATGCTCTTGTGTGTGTGTGCACGTAGAACTCCCCTCCTTGGAAATACAAACACTGCAATATCCCCATCATCATCCACCCATACTCTCTCTCCCCCCTCTCTCTCTCCCCCAACACACACGCACATACACATGCACAGGAACACTATGCACATACACACAGATACATGACACACTCACACATACACACACGAGAGAGAGAGAAGAGAGAGAGAGAGAGAGAGAGAGAGAGAGAGAGAAGAGAGAGAGAGAAGACGCACAACAGACGACAACACAGACAGATAACACCCACACACACACACACACGCCGCGCGCGACACACACACACACACACTACATTCCCATCTACATACTCTCACAGGGTGAAATAACCTTCCAGGGGAGGTGAGGGGTAGGAGCGACAGAAATGTGCACCTACTGCACTGTTATTAAGAAAAGTCAAGGATGCACCACACCCTGTCATCTCTGCCGCCTTAACAAGTAGTGCCTAGCTGTCCTCCCTTCTTTCTCCTCCCCTCTCACTCCCCCATCCCCCACCTCCACTCCACACCGTTTCCCCTCCACCTGCATCCCCACCCCGTCCCGTCTATCCCGTCCATAGAGCATAGAAGGAAAAGCAGCACAAAAAAATTAGAACGACTGTTGAAGGAACACAGCTGAATTTCTTTTCAACCTTGTTTACGCAAAATGTTTTGCTGTTGTTGTCGGCCATCTATCTATCTATCTGTCTGTCTGTCTGTCTGTCTAGTCTGTCTTCTATCTTCTACCTATCTATCTATCGATCTATCTATTATATATCTATCTGTTATATATATATATATATATATATATATATATGTACATACATATATATATATATATACATACATATGTTATATATATATATAATATATATATATATATATATATGTGTGTGTGTGTGTGTGTATGTCTGTGTGTGGGCATGTGGGTATATGCATGTATTTACTGTTATTTGCCATTTTCATTTACTTGTTTATTTATCTACATACTCCATAGTTTTTATGTTTATTTATTTATCTATTTACGTACATGCACACTTACTTACTTACTTACTTACCTACTTACATACACTCACTCACTCACTCACTCACTCACATAATATTATTTCCTCTTTTCTTTCCTCGGAAGTGAACGACAGACTGGCGGGGCTACGATTGAGGAAATATTGCCTTCACCTTGATGATAGACTGCTGGTAAAACGAAGTTGTCCCTTGACCGTATGCTCGCGCCTCACTGCTTTGGTAAAAACCAACGAGAGTAAGCAAGTGCTATTCTCTTTGGTCTCATTTGTCCTTTGACCGTATCAGTGGGGAGCCAGTTTGCAGAGACCTCAAAAATCGCGATAGTTCTCCTTTGTTTTATCTATCTATCTATCTATCTATCTATCTATCTATCTATCTATCTATCTATCTATCTATCTATCTATCTATCTATCTATCTATCTATCTATCTATCTATCTATCTATCTATCCGCTTGTAGTAGAAGTTAAACAGAACCTGCAGAAGTTGTATCATCATGAGTGTAGCGGGTGTGGGGTGGTGGGGTGGTGGTGGTGATGGTGGGGAGAAAGAGTTGGAGGGTCAGCAGCAAGCTGTAAGGTCTGAGATATCATCATCATCATTCTATCTCACCATCATCATCATCATCACTCATCACATCATCATCATCATCATCATATCATCATCATCCTCATCATCATCATCATCACATCATCATCATCATCACATCATCATCATCATCATCATCATCATCATCATCATCATCATCATCATCATCATCATCATCATCATCATCATCATCATCATCATCCACATCATCCATCCATCACATCCACACACCACACCAACACCACCAACCAACCAATCAATAACCAACCAACCAACCAACCAACCAACCAACCAACCAACCAAACCAACCAACCAACCAACCACACCAACCAACCAACCAATCAACAACCAACCAACCAAACCAACCAACCAACCAACCAACCAACCAACCAACCAACCAACCAACCAACCAACCAACCAACCAACCACCAACCAACCAACCAACAACAACCAACCAACCAACCAACCAACCAACCAACCAAACCAACCAACCAACCAACCAACCAACCAACCAACCAACCAAACCAACCAACCAACCAACCAACCACCAACCAACCAACCAATCAACCAACCAACCAACCAACCAACAACAACCAACAACAACCAACCAACCACCAACCAACCACCAACAACCAACCAACCAACCAACCAACCAACCAACCAACCAACCAACCAACCAACCAACCAACCAACCAACCAACCAACCAACCAACCAACCAACCAACTAACCAAATTACTTTCACATTTTCCGTTTTGAACATAAAAATGAAGATTACGCCCGAAGTAAATTCGGCAATATGGAAAGCCCGCCACAGCTTCAGACAACAACAGAATAGCTACGGAAACTTTGCATTTTGTAGTAAACAGACGATCCAACCAAAGATTAAACCGGGCAGTTGTGATAATTTCCATTTTCAACTCAAATGCAAAGTCACTGATGCACAAGATGCAGTTCTTACCTGCACGTATAATATTGGCATTTATAAACGTAGACTTTCAGATTTCTGTTTGTTATTTCTATTTAAAGCCCAGCCGACTGGGTTGAGCCTTATCAGGGCTATAGCCATTTCAAAACACAGTTGCAGAATATTTCAACAGAAAAAACGGAAAAGAAAATTAAGGACACATATCAATGCATTCGCACATATAATCTAAGGAGATGTCGCTGGCGTTGACCACTCCGTCCAATTTATCGCACAGGGGATTTAAAAACATACCTAAATACAAATTTAAACATGACTAAGGACACTACAACATATAAAAATAGGCCTAAATTACCAAAAAATTGCTTCCGCGTATCTCATTTCTCTAGAGCCAAGAATGCTCTTAATACATGTAGATCTACCTAATTATCAATCCTAAGAGAAAGTACGTAAGACTTTATCAAACACATTCAGGCGAATGGACCAGCAAGGCATTAAAAATGATAGGAAGAAATGACAGAAAGCAAAGGAGGAAGAAGAAAGAAACAAAAAGAGTTACAGAAAAGAGGAAATTTCAAGCACAGAATTCGCAGAAGGTGGGGATATTACTTATAGCGAAAAAGCCGTCGGCATCCCACGGAGGTAGACTTTCAGAGGAAAAGATACATGTAAATCACTCGCAAGCTGGTCATTTTGAGAATGAGTTATTCTTATACTCTTGATTAACACTTCCGTGCCATTTTCATAGACCGTAGCAATAATCTGACTTATCATCACTGCAAGCTTCTAATTATCATTTCTTTGTTTGGTCGGTTTTCTAAGTTTACATCTATGTTTCCGGAACGTGATTTATTTGAGGCAAATCTGTGAATCTTAATGAAGACAGCTGTGGACAGTAAATATCCGGCCAATCTTTAATCAAGTCAGCGTTAGACAATAAAAATGCTACACCCAATCGACCCTCCAGCGTTAATGAACTCGTGTCTCCCAGGAGGAGGTGACTCTCCGGGCCACCAAGCTTGTGATAATGTCTTCTCTCCCCTGGGTGCAGCCGTTAACAGGTTCTGCATTGTGGGCAGCAGCCCAGAACCCATGCTGTCTTTATAACCCCTCATTCGTGTCTCGGTTTCGGTTCAGGAAGCTGGACCATAGAGGATCGGTTAGGGGGTGTGTGTGTGGATAGGGTAGGAGAGTTGGTGGCACCAGACAGCTTATATGTCTGCGCTTGGTGGTTAGGATCATCATCATCATCAAGTGCCCTGCCGCTTGGCGTTGACGATCATGGCCCTTCATATGTATCTATCCCTTGTTGCCGCAAGCACACCTTCAACCCTCTCTGTCCTCAGGGTCTGTCCAATATTTTCTCCCTGGGTCTACCTGGTGCTCTCATTCCCTCCAGCTTTCCTGTTGTGAGCAGGAGCTCTAATTCCCCTTTCCTCATAAAATGGCCTATAAATATTGCCTGTCTTTTCTTGATCTTCCTTATGAATGATCTTCTTGTGTCTGCCTCCATCAAGACTGCTTTCTTTGCTGTCCGTGGAACTGTCAACATTCTTCTTAGAAACCACATCTCAGCTGCCTCAATTTTGTTCTAGCTTCGCTTGGTTAAGATAGCAGAGTTAAGGGGTTAACTTTTCCCCTACGGTAACCCTATGATGTCTCAGTCACTGCGATAAAATGTCCGCCCAGTCGGAACCCTGCCAAACCCCAATCAAAAGGACTCAAGCAGCTAAAGTAATCAAGGCTAAAATAAGCGGAACTAATCAGGTCTGTGACCCGTCTGTGGTCACACACACACACACACACACACACACACACACACACACACACACACACACACACACACACCACAACAGAGAACACGACAACGAGACAACAGGACGAGAGAGAGAGACAAAGACACGAGACAGAGAGAGAGAAACAGAGAGAAGAGAGAAGAAGAGAGAGAAGAGAGACAGACAGAGAAGACAGACGACAGAAGACAGAGACAAGAAGAGACAGAGAAGAGAGAAGAAGAAAAGAGAGAAGAGAGAGAAGAGAGAGAGAGAACAGAGAGACAGAGAGAGACAGAGAGAGAGAAGAGAGAGAAGAGAGAGAGAGAAGAGAGAGAGAAGAGACAGACAGAGACAGAGACGAGAGACAGAGAGAGACAGAGACAGAAGAGAGAGACAGAAGACAGAAGAGAGAGAGAGGAGAGACAGAGACAGAGAGAAGAGGACAGACAGAGACAGAGAGAGAGAGAGAAAGGGAGACAGAAGAGAGACAGAAAGAGAAAAGAGAGACAGAGACAAAAGACAGAGAGACGAAAAAGACAGAGATAGACAGAGAGAGAGAGAAGAGAGAGAGAGAGAAAGAGAGACAGAGACAAAAGACAGAGAGAGAAACAGACAGAAGCAGAGAGAGAGAGAGAGAGAGAGAGAGAAGAGAGAGAAGCAAGACAGACAGAGAGAGAGAGAGAGAAGAGAGACAGACAGACAGACAGGCAGAGACAGAGGCAGACAGAGAGAGAGAGAGAGAGAGAGGAGAGAGAGAAGAGAGAGAGAGAGAGAGAGAGAGTTTGGGTCCAGCGGATATAATGGCGAGCGCTGGAGAGCCCAGACTATGCACACAGCAGGTGTGAGGTGAAGAAGGTCACCGCCATGGACATCTGTTTTTGTGTGGGAGGACCACAAACGAAAGTTGTAATCGACACCAGATGATGAAGCAGCCAAAGGAGTACACTGTTGCCATTAAAATTCCGTGTCGGTGGGGGGGGGGGGGGGGGGGGGGGTTGGGGGAAGGGGGTGAGGAGGAGACAGGATGTAGTCTGTCTGGCCCTCTCGTCTTTGCACCTCCACCTCCTCTTCCTTCCGTCACTGCGAATGTCGTCTGCTTCATCGTACTTCATAGTTTGTTCAAGAGGTATTCATTAGCCCCTGAGATATGGCTCTAGTAGTCGGCTGGGCTTATAAGCAATATGAACTTGAACTTGAACTCAAGAGATTCGCTGCACTCGGAAAACTCTATATACGCTCCACCCAAATCTGCCAGCAATTATCTGACAGATTTCCGAAGCCTGCGCATTACCTATGCGCTGGCAAGGTCTTGAAAGGAGAGAGAGAGAGAGAGAGAGAGAGAGAGAGAGAGAGAGAGAGAGAGAAGAGAGAGAGAGAGAGGAGGGAAGAGAGAGCAGAGAGGAGAGAGGGGGAGAGAGAGAGAGGCGAGAGAGAGAGAGACAAACAGACAGAACAGCACAGAAGACAGACAGACAGAAGCAGACAAAGAGAGATTATTACATATCAACCGGTTGGACTTTCTCTCTTTCAGAAGAGACGTGATTTGAACGGTTGGATCAGGTTTGAATGAGATCGGTCGGTCTTGAAGAGCAAAACTGTGGAAGAACTCTCTCTCTCTCTCTCCCTCTCTCTCCCTCTCTCTCTCACTCTCTCCCCCTCCTCTCTCCCTCTCTCTCTCTCTCTCCCTCTCCTCTCTCTCTCTCCCCCACTCTCTCTTTCTCTCTCTTCCTCTCCCTCTGTCTCTCACTCTCTCTCTTCCACCCTCCTCTCAATTTCTCTCTCTCCCTCTCTCTCTCGCTCTCTCCCCTCTTCCTCTCTCTCACCTCTGTCCCTCCCTCTATCTCTCTCTCACTCTGTGTGTGTTGTGAGCGCGCGCGTGCGTGTGTGTGCATGCATACGTGTGTTTGTGTTTGTGTGTGTGCCTCTGTGTGTGTGTGTTGTGTCATATACACACGCACACAGATGCGCGGACCCCCTTCCACACACACACAAAAGATCGATCACACATATATACACAAACAACGAAGAGCACGAAAAACCACACCACCCAACAAACAACACACACAACCACCACACAACAAACACACAAAACACACACACACACACACACACACACCCCAACACACCGCACAGCACGCACGACGCACACAAACACACAGGGGGGGGGGGAGAGAAAAAAGGGGTGAGCTTTTTAAATTAGTTCAACCATATTCATATCTTCTTTTATGCTGTTTAAGCTTCGAAATGAATGAAATAACCGCAGATCTGTGGTTTGCCTGAAGTTACCTGGAACAGTAAGCATAATGAATATTAATCTTCAAAATGTGTATCTGCTGCTGGGAAAGCAACATACACACACACACACACACACACACACACACACACACACACACACACACACACATACACACACACACACATACACACACACACAGATTCACACACACACACACACACACACACTTACACACACACGCGCGCACACACACATACATACGCACACACATACACGCACACACACAGACACACACAAAGAGAGACAGACAAGCAGACAGACACTCAGACACAGAAACACACACACACACACACACACTCACACCCACACGCCCCACACACACCAACTACACCCCCCCCCCCCCACAC
>CM060311.1:75526621-75529121 GCA_030674185.1 Monoplex corrugatus | reverse complement strand
ATAAAGGAAGAGGAGAGAGAGAGAGAGAGAGAGAGAGAGAGGTCAAAGGACAATGTGTCATTGAATGTTCAACAATTTAAAGAGAAAGAGAGAGAGAGAGAGTCAAAGGACAATGTGTCATTGAACTGTTCAACAATTAGAGAGAAGAGAGAGAGAGAAGAGAGGGGAGAGAGGTCAAAGGACTATGTGTCATTGAACTGTTCAACAATTTAAAGAGAAGAGAGAGAGAGAGAGAGAGAGGTCAAAGGACAATGTGTCATTGAACTTTCAACAATTTAAAGAGAAGAGAGAGAGAGAGGAGAATGTGAGATGAGAAGAGAGAGAGAGAGAAAGAGAGAGAGAGAGGTCAAAGGGACAATGTGTCATTGAACTGTTCAACAATTCAGACAGGAGAGAGAGAGAGAGAGAGAGAGAGAGAGAGAGAGAGAGAGGAGAGAGAGAGAGGTCAAAGGACAATGTGTCATTGAACTGTTCAACAATTCAAAGAGAGAGAGAGAGAGAGAGAGAAGAGAGAGAGAGAGAGAGTCAAAGGACAATGTGTCATTGAACTGTTCAACAATTTAAAGAGAGAAGAGAGAGAGAAGAGAGAGAGAGAGAGAGGTCAAAGGACAATGTGTCATTGAACTGTTCAACAATTTAAGAGAGAGGAGAGAGGAGAGAGGGAAGAAAAGAAAGAGAGAGAAAGAGAGGAGAGAGAGAGGAGAGAGAGAGAGGTCAGGGACAATGTGTCATTGAACTGTTCAACAAATCAAAGAAAGAGAGAGGAGAGAGAGAGAGAGACAAAGTGGAGAGAGAGAGACAAAGTGGGAGAGAGAGAGACGACAGACAGAAACAGGAGAGAGAGAGAGAGAGAGAAAGAGAAAGGGAGGAGGGAAAGAGAGAGGAGAGAGAGAGAGAGAGAGAGAGAGAGAGAGAGAGAGGAGAGAGAGAGAGAGAGAGAGAGAAAGAGAGTCAAAAGTCAATATGTCACTGAACTGTTGAACAATTTCAAAAACCAGGTCAAGAAGTCATCAACCCAGTCCTTTAAAAGTCTGTTGCCCGTCTCAATTTCTTTCGTCTCTCCTCCCCCTCCCCCTCCTTCCCAAGTTATTTCCAACCGCCACACTCCCTCACCAACCCCACCCACCCATCCCCCAAAAAGTTACTCTCTAGACTTGACACCCATCCGGCACTCAGCGTTTTTTTTACCACAAAAGCATGTTAGTCAGTTTCAACAAGGACAGACACCCTAACCTTCCTCCTCCTCCCCTTATGCCTCTACCCTTCCATGCTTATTTAACCAAACACGATAATTTTCTTTATATAATAACAACAATAATGTTAACTCATTTCAGTTGCCCTTCACGGGAAGACATACCTCAATAAATACAAATTGGAAGAAAAAAAACACAAAGCAAGCTAGCAAGCAAGCAAGCAAGCAAGCAACCAAGCAACCGACCGACCGACCGACCGACCAACCAACCAACCAACTAACCGACCGACCGACCAACCAACCAACCAACCAACCAACCAACTAACCAACCAAACAAGTAAATAATCAAACAAGCAATCAATCAATCGATCAAACACACAAACAAACAAACAAACAAACAAACAAACAAACAAGCAAGCAAACAAAACCTCGTTCTTTTCTCTGGCCACAAAATCTGACATAGAGGAATCATCATCATCATGTGCTCTACCGCATAGCGTTGGCAATCATAACCTTTCATACCAATCTATCCTTTGTTGCTGCAAATACATCTCCCACCCTCTCTGTCTTCATCCATTCCGTAAGTCCGTCCAATATTTTCTCCCTGGGTCTGCCTGGTGCTCTTTTCCCTCCAGCTTTCCTGTTGTGACTAGGAGGTTTAATTTCTCTTGCCTTATAAAACGTCCTATAAATGTTGCTTGTCTTTTCCTAATCTTCTTCAGCAATGTTCTTTTTGTGTATGCTTCCTTCAAGACAGTCTTGTTTGTTTTCTATGCTGTCCATGGAACTCTTAACATTCTTCTTAGAAACCACATTTCAGTTGCCTTAATCTTGTTCTGACTTTGCGTGTCAACTGTCCACGCTTCGCATCCGTACAACCGTATAACACTGAGGAACTCTCTTCCTGATGTTAACTGATAGGCATTTGCTGGTAAGAACACTTTTTATCTTCTTCATGGCTGTTTAAGCTTGGCTAATTCTGCTGGCTATTTCTGATGTGCATCTGCCGTCTGGTGAGATACCTGTTTCCAGATATTTAAACTTATCAACTTGTCTCAATGTTATGCCATTAGCTGTTATTTTGCATGAGGGGATTTTTTTTAAACTGATTACCACGACATAGAGGAATAATTGCAAAATAACCTGAAACTTGCAAACTTTGATGCCATACTTACCTCACCCACAACTGAATGTTTCACTGTTTTCTCTTTATTTGTATCTCATATACTGTCAGCTACATGTATAGAAAATCGGTAAGTCGATGTTGGTGAATCTGTTGCAGTGAGTCGATTTCGGTAAATCGATTTC
>CM060311.1:75519121-75521621 GCA_030674185.1 Monoplex corrugatus | reverse complement strand
AAGCAGGGAGAATTTTAAATATCAACTAAGTAACATACTCTTGAGAGTCACGGAGTTATCTCCCATGTAGAATTTCTCAAACCCAACACAGTTTGCGCTACCCATTCAGCTAGCATAGACGCAGCCACAAAGCATAAAGTGGTAAGCTCAGAACATTCTATGCTTTGTGCTTTGTGGCTGCGTCTATGCTAGCTGAATGGGTAGCGCAAACTATGTTGGGTTTGAGAAATTCTACTTGGGAGATAACTCCGTGACTCTCAAGAGTTATGTTACTTAGTAGATAACTAAGGACACTTAAACATATATAAAAACGGGCCTAAATTACTTAAAATTACTTACGCATATCCCACTCCCCTTGAGCCAAAAATGCACTCAACACATGTGCCCAATTATCAATCCTAAGAGAAAATACGTGAGACTTTATCGAACATATACAGGTAAATGGACCAGCAAGGCAGAAAATGACAAGAAGAAATGACAAAAAGCAAAAGAAAAAGGTAGAAACAAAGAGAGTGACAGAAAAGAGGAAATTTCTAGCACAGAATTTTCAGAAAGTGGGGATACTATTTATACTGAAAGAGCCCCCGGCATCCCCACAGAGGCAGCTGGTGGATAGGGTGACGGAGTGAAAGAATTGGAAGCTGGTGGATAGGGTGAGGGAATGAACAGGTTTGAAAGCTGGTGGATAGGGTGAGGGGTGAATATGTATTAAGCTGTTGGATAGGGTGAGGGAATGAACTGGTTGGAATTTGTTAACCCTTTGACTCCCGCATCCTGTCTACCAGCACCCTGAATTGTCAACCATGCTAGCAAAGTGAAAACTTAACCCTTTGATTCCCTCATCCTATGCACCAGCTTCCTGCAGGAAGCTGGTTGATAGGGCGAGCAAATGAAAGGGTTAAGTTTTTGCAGTTGGTGCGTAAAATGCGGGAATTAAAGGGTTAAAGAGAGATTCCCCGCAGTCGAACAATGCCATATGCGCTGCACCCAGATCTGTCAGAGATTGTCTGGCAGGCTTTTTGAGCGTGCACACAACCCCTACGCACCAGGAGGGTCTTGAACTTGGGGGGGGGGGGGGGAAAGAGAAAGGGATCTATGAAACACTAAGATGACACCACCAGTTTCAGTTTCAGTTTCTCAAGATGACGTCTCCGCGCTCGGAACGAATTCCGTATGCACTAACGTCACAGGTACTACATATTAAGCCTGCACATAAACCCATGAGCTGGCCAGGTCCTGAGGTCCTACCTAGACTATGTTTTACCTAGTCTATATTTTACAGTTTTTTTTTTCTTTTTTATCAGCCTACCACTGGAATAATCTTGGTTACATGTAAATGACACGTGTATGTATGTATCTTACCTTCAATAAAAGGAATATATATATAAAGTAAATAGATAAATAATTAAAAGTCTTAATCATAACACAACTAGCTATTCTCTGTATAAACTCGATGTAGGGGACACCCGGGTGACCACCAGAATTGTAAGAGCATTAATATGGGCAGCACACAGGCCAGCTTTTAATGTTGTGGGCTGGGATTGAACTCGAGACATCAAATTTTGAGTTCATGGGTTCTAACAGCAGAGTTAACCAGCCCGCTAAACCCTTTGACTCCCGCTCTATCCACCAACTGCAAAAATGTAACCCTTGTAACAAGGAAGCTGGTGGATAGGGCGAGGGAGTCAAAGGGTTACATTTTTACTGTGGTGTGGGAGTCAAAAGTTTAAGTTTTTGTTTTGCTAGCATGGTTGAAAATGCAGGATGCTGGTGGACAGGGTGCAGGAGTCAAAGGATTAAGAAAGGGTTAAAATGAAGCAGATGAATGGGGTGAGGAGGGGGTGAAAGAGTTAAGACCTAGCCGCCGCAGCTGTGGGCCAGACAGGTGTGTGTATTATTCTGGAAGCTGTTGTCATAATAATAATTGTATTGCTGCGGTGACTACGGACGGCAACAGGGCAGCTGAGGGGAAATGAAGTGGTCGAGCCATACCAATAACGTCCCCTTTTATCGAGAGAACTGAAGAGAGCATTACAACGATATGACAGACGTATCAACGTTTTCTTTTCATAGGTCCCTCTTCCCCCGTGGGTTTCTGTCTTTCTTTCTTTCTTTCTGTCGCTCTTTCTGTCTTTCTTTCTTTCTGTCTTTCTTTCTTTCTTTTCTTTCTGTCTTTCTTTCTTTCACTTTTTTTTTTTGAAAGAGCAGTGGACTCAGTGAATCAGTAAAAACAACAGCAACAACAACAAACAAACAAACAAACAAACAAACAAACAAACAAACAAACAAACAAACAAACAAACAAAAAACCCAACAAGAAATACCCTCATGCAAAATAACAGCAAATGGCAAAACTTCGACACAAGTAGATCAGTTTAAATATCTAGGAACGGTCATCTCACCAGACGCAGATGCACATCAGAAATAGCCAGCAGAGTCGGCCAAGCCAAAACAGCATTCAAGAAGATGAAAAGCGTTCTTACCAACAAATGCCTATCAA
>CM060311.1:75471621-75504121 GCA_030674185.1 Monoplex corrugatus | reverse complement strand
TCAATATTTATACGCCAACCCGCTCCTTTCACTTAGCTTCGGATAGACTTTCCATTCAGGTTCTTGGATATAAACGATCAACTGTCAGCCAGTGTTCTTTTGCTATTTCTTTCCTGGAACAAACTTCCTCTCAGTCCGTCAGCAACCTACTTTTGTCTCCTTCAAGTCCGCTCTCAAAACTCACCTTTTCTCCTCTGCATAAAATCCTGACCTCACTCAATCCCCTCTGCAGCCTGTCTCCACTCGGAGGGGAATCACATTGTAATATATAATTGTATATAATATGCTCTCTATAATTTTCCATTGCTTTTTTATTTTTTCTCCCCATTTATAGCCGTGTGCGTGTGTGTGTGTGTGTGTGTGTGTGTGTGTGTGTGTGTGTGTGTGTGTGTGTGTGTGTGTGTGTGTGCGTACGTGCATGCGTGTGTGTGTGTGCGTGCGTGTGTGTCTGTTTTAGCGCTTAGATTTGATTTTATCAAGATTTTGCGCTATATAAATAAAATATTGTATTGTATTGTATTTCAGGACTATCTGTCTGGAATAGACTGCCACTCTCCCTTCGCCTAATACCTGTCCTTTATGCTTTTAAAACCAATATAAAAAACCACCTGTTTTTCTGACAATGAATTCTACATCTACCTCTTTCCTTCAGTTTGTGTAGGTCATTTCTTTTTAGTGTGTGTATTGTATGTAGGCAAAGCCAGAACAAGATTCAGGCAGCCGAAATGTGATTTCTAAGAAGAATGTTGAGAGTTTCTATGGACGGTAAACAAAATAAACGAGACAGTCTTGATGGAGGCAGGCACAAGAAGATCCTTGATAAAGAAGATTAGGAAAAGACAAACAACATTTACAGGACATCTTATGAGGAAAAGGGGAAATGGAGCACCTGGTCACAACAGGAAAGCTGGAGGGGAGGATAGCACCAAGTAGACCCAGGGAGAAAATATTGGACGGACTTGCAGGGTGGCTGAGGACAGAGAGGGTGGAAGATGTGCTTGCGACAGCAAGGGATAGATATATATGGAGGGCCATGATCACCAAAGCCATGCGGCAGGGCACATGATGATGATGACAAATACTATAATAATCATTAAAGAGTCGAAAAATGTTGATTGATATATGTGGTCGTGCATTCAAACGATGAAACGAGAAAGGCGTGTGTTCGAGTACAGATATACTTCTTTCACTTCACGTCATTTCTTGACAGACATCTGGGGTGAGGTGGTACACAAATGACGTAGACTCAAGATCTGATGTCTCGAGTTCAATTCCAGCCTGTAACATAAAAAAATGTCCCTGTCTGCTGCCCATCTTAATGTTTCTATCACAGAAACCCTCAGATAGAAACAGTCCCAACCTGTAGTAATTCGGCATAAACATCCCCCAATTTTAGAACGACACCCCAAAATTCTTCCCAAGACAGACAATAAATCTCCCCGTCACATTTCCATCATTCTGGTGGTGTCAGCTTGGTGTTTCGAACAGCCCTTCTCCCCCTGTCCCCATTTTAAGACCTTACAAGCACATAAGTTTGTTTTGATTTGTGTTGAACTGTGTGTTGTGTTGGTGTAGAGCAGCTCTCTCTCTCTCTCTCTGTCTCTCTCTCTGTCTGTCTCTCTCTCTGTCTCTCGTGTGTGTGTGTTTGTGTGTGTGTGTTTGTGTGTGTGTGTGTGTGTGCGTGCTTGCGTGCGTGTGCGTGTGTATGTGTGTGTGTGCGTGCTTGCATGCGTGTGTGTGTATGTGTGTGTGTGTGCATGTGTGTGTGCGTGCATGTGTGTGTGTGCGCGCGCGTATGTGTGTTGTGTGCGTGTGTGCTTGCGCGCGTGCATGTGTGTGTGTTTGCAGGCTCAGGGAGTCTCCCAGATAATTGCTGGCAGATTTGGGTGGAGCGCATATGAAATTGACCGAGTGTGATGAATCCTTCTTGAACAAACTCCAAACTCCAAATTGGAACCAGACTCGAACCCGTGCAGTTAGACAAGGAGACGGTGGCTCAGTCTTCTACGCCAAGCAGGTGTCTGCCCGGTGATAGACAACTTTAAAGCATAGTCAACCAATGGACCGACCAACCAACTCACTAAACAGTCAGCCAATCAGTCAATTCACCAACCAACCAGCGAACCATCCAACCAGTCAATTAACCATCCGGCCAATCAACCAACCAACAAAGCAACCAACCAGTCAATAAACAAACCGACCAAACTAATCAACCAGTTAATAAACAAACCGACGAAACTAACCAACCACAACAAGCTAACTAACCAAGAAGACACCTTACCAGCCAGCTACCCGTTCAGCCAAGGACCAACTCCAATTCACCAACCAACCAACCAATCAACCAGTCAGCCAGCTGACTAACCAACAAAACATCTATCCAAGCAAGCATTTAGCCAACCAACTAGCTCCGACCAACCAAGCAACCAAGCAACAAAGCAAACAAGCAACCAACCGGCCAAGCAAACAAGCAAGCAAGCAAGGAAGCAAGCAAGCAAGGAAGCAAGGAAGCAACTAGCCAGCCAGCCAACCAGCCAACCAGCCAACCAACCAACCAAACAACCAAACAGCCAACTTAACAACTAACCAACCAAACAACCGATCAACCAACCAATCAACCAACCAATCAACCCACCAGCCAATGAATGAACAAACCAACCAGCCAACGAACGAACTAACGAGCGAACAAACGAACGAACGAACGAACCAACCAACCAACCAACCAACCAACCAACCAACCAACCAACCAACCAACCAACCAACCAAACCAACCAACCAACCAACCAACCAACCAACCAACCAACCAACCATCCAACCACCCAAGCAGCCAACCACCCAACCAACCAACCAAATAGTCACCTAACTCCAACCAACCACCCACCCATCTATAAGAACGAAAATACCAAATTTGACAGCAGCTTCTGCTGAAGGCAAAAATACAGCGACAGCCTTGACCAAGATCTGTAGACAGCAAAGACAGGTGCAGTGTGTTGTTAAGACGCTGAGTGCAAAAAGGGGAAAGGAGGAGATTTGAGGGGCCAAGTCAAATGACAAAACCTGGCTGGTCGATGACCTTTCAACTTTGTGACCTCTGTGACCTCGCCCGAACTTCAAAATTATTGTGTTTCCGTCACACCCACTCGAGGGGCACGCACACACGTATATATGCACGCGTGCGTGTACGCCCACGCGCACGTTTTCACGTATGCGGGTTTGTACATGCTTGTGTGGACGTGTGCACACATGCACACACATACATGCACACAGACACACAAACACACGCACACACACGCGCACGCACACACTCACCCACCCACCCACCCACAAACAGACGTACACACACAAAACACACACCCCACACACACACAAAACAGACGTACACACACACAAGTACACTCACAAACACACACACACACACACACACACACAAACACACACACACACACACACACACACACACACACACACACACACACACAGAGGTATGAATAATAAAGTCGTTGACCTAAAGAGCAAGGGAGTAATGACCTCTCAGACAGTACCCACATATTTTCGTATCAGTAATACTACTGACTTCCGGTCGGCCTTCTATGTCGGTAGGCCAGATATTTATACGCTCTCTGTGTTTAAGTGTTCATATTGTGTCAAGAGACCACCGTTTCATCCCATCGTCTGAATGAGTGTTTGGAGTGACGTGCCCATCGAAAAATTTACTACACTAGTGATTGCCAGTGTTTTCGAAGCATTGTGAAGGCGAAAACAAATTCGACAGTGGTGATAAAGGCAAGAAAAACGGCGGAAACAGCGCCGGCCACACTAGTGGAACCGGTGTTTGTGACTGCTCGTGCTTTGCCTGAATACGAAACGCTGCCTACCACTAACGAAATTTGTGTGGCCGCACAGTGTCAGGGAGAAACAGTGTCAGGGGAGCACAGCGTATTAGAGGACTGTGGCGAATTTATCTCCAAACTAAAGATTGTAGAAACAAACTATTACTAGAGGGTTTCATGTTCAGGGGTGCCCACATCAACTTGCTGGACAAAAATCCATTTTTAGTTAAGGACCAAACGGACAAACCCACAACTAGACTGTGGATTAGTAGTATCCCCATCAGTGTTAGCAACAAAGACATTGAAAGTGCCCTCACAAAAATCGGGATAGAGCTGCGATCCAACATTCGAAACGATCTAGCGAGAGATCCAGACGGCCATTGGACATGTTTCGAAACAGGTCGTAGATTTGTGTATATCACTATGCCAAAGACACCTCTGCTTCCAACTTTGAAAGTTTGAATATTCCGTGCTGAACTGTTCCACAAGGAACAAAAACGAAAATTAAATTGTAGCAAATGTCTGCAGAAAGGTAATAGAACCATGACCTGCCCGACACCATCTCTAAAAATTGTATTGAGGAAGCATTAGATATTTTCAAGTTTGGTCCGAGATTCAAAACTTTTGTGACAACTGTGATGGAAAACACAGAAAGCAGTATTCAGAATGGTGGCTGGCTCTCTGATTGGTTCCCAACAGAACGAGGAATTCGACAAGGATGCCCTCTTAGCCCCCTTCTTTTTGTCATGGCGGTGGAAGTCCTTGCTATTCGAATTCGCCATAACAAAGACATACAAGGAATCAAACTGAGACAATATGACAATGAAGATGATGCACAAAATATATCCAAAATCAAACAATTTGCAGATGATACAACTTTAACTCTAAAAAATGAAAACAACATACAGATAGACACCAACATAGCAGAATTCGAAGAATTCTCAGGCTTAAAGCTAAATAAAAGTAAATCAGAAGGTATATAGCTGGGATCAAGAAAACATGAAGCTGGAAAGGTTAATGACATACCCATGAAATCTGGTAAACTAAAACTCCTAGGCATATACTACTCAGCAGACAAAGAAATATCTGAAATAGAAGACAACTGAAACCCAAGATAGAGAAAATTATCAGAATTATAAAAAGATGGGAACACAGAAACCCTTCACTGTATGGAAAAATTATTCTCTCGAAAACATTTCTACTTTCACAGTTCTCACACGTATCACAAGTAGCGTCGATACCAGCCAATACGCTAAACTACATAAATACAATAATGTATAGATTCCTTTGGAAAAAGAAGTTCAACAACAAAAAAAGCATTTGAAAAGGTAAAAAGGGGTGTCTTCAGCCTCGAAAAAGAAGAAGGAGGACTGTCAATGATCAATATCGAACACCAGCAACAAATGTTTCTAGTAAAGACAAAGTTGAATTAGAAACATAAACGAACACTTATTTTGGGGAGGAAAAATTGAATTAGAAACGTAAACGAACACTTATTTTGGAAAGACAAGGTTGAATTAGAAACATAAACGAACAATTATTTTGGGGAGGAAAAGTTGAATTAGAAACGTAAACGAACACTTATTTTGGGGAGGAAAAGTTGAATTAGAAACGTAAACGAACACTTATTTTGGGAAGACAAAGTTGAATTAGAAACATAAACTAACACTTATTTTGGGGAGGAAAACTTGAATTAGAAACGTAAACGAACACTTATTTTGGGAAGACAAGGTTGAATTAGAAACATAAACGAACATTTATTTTGGGGAGGAAAAGTTGAATTAGAAACGTAAACGAACACTTATTGTGGGGAGGAAAAGTTGAATTAGAAACGTAAACGAACACTTATTTTGGGAAGACAAAGTTGAATTAGAAACATAAACGAACACTTATTTTGAGAAGACAAAGTTGACTTAGAAACATAAACGAACACTTATTTTGGAAAGACAAGTTTGAATTTGAAACTTAATTAAACGAATACTTATTTTGGGAAGACAAGGTTGAATTAAAAACATAAACGAACACTTATTTCGGGAAGACAAGGTTGGATTAGAAACGTAAACGAACACTATATTTTGGGAAGACAAAGTGGAATCAGAAACGTAAACAAACACTTATTTGGGAAGACAAAGTGTGTGTAGAATTCCTTAGTTTCCACAGGAACGGATGGACATGCCCCCTTCAATTAGATGCGATTCCTACGTCACAGTAATCATATTTATTGCTAATCATATCTGATAAAGTAAAATAAGATGAGTGATTTTGATTTCTTGCTTATTTCATGTTCACTTCCGATTTCACAAAATAACACAGACCATCTACACTGTTTAGGTGATCATAGCTTTGAATTGAGGCTTATAGGCTCGAGGCAAATATCTTTGAGGAAGGGGGATTTGGAACACCTGGTCACAACGGAAAGCTGGAGGGAAAGAGAGCCCCAGGTAGACTCGGGGAGAAATGCGGACGGACTTGCAGAGTGGCTGGGGACGAGGTGGGGGGGGGTGAGGGACTGACGTAGGGGGCAACGGAGAGATTAAGACTGTAATTTCATGACTCTTTCCACAAGCCATACGCAGGGCCACACTGAGTGAATGAGCTTTGGATTATGGCCTGACCGTGAGTGCACATCTCCGACATATCCTTCCGTTCCTGTTGGAAGAAATACATCATGGAATTCTACACTGAACTTTGTCTTTCCAGGGCAAGCGCTGGTTATATTAAGTTTCAAAGTTACCAGGCTCTTATCATGAGATCGGCGAAGAAACACGACAAAACAAAATCCATACAAGAAACCAAAAAAACAAACAAAGCCCAAACGTTGAAGAAAGTAAAACTAAAGCACTACCAACATCTTCGATTCAGGTTCTCGTTGTTTCCGTTAGAAAATTGCTGGTATATATTATACACAGAGTATAGATGAACCGCAAGCCAACGCAGTGTACATACCAGCCTTGCTTTGTTTTGTTTCAAACAAAGATGAGTGTGTGTGTGCGTATGTGTGTATGTGTGTGTGTGTGTATGTGTGTGTGTGTGGTGTGTGTGTGTGAGTGTGTGTGTGTGTGATGTGTGGTGAGAGTGTGTGTATGTGCATGCATGCGTGTGTGTGTGTGTAAGTGTGTGTGTGTGTGTAAGCGTGTGTGTGAGCGTGTGTATTTAGATTTTTAAAACACACAACACACACACACACGCACGCACGCATGCACATTCAATTCAACCACATAGGAAAGGGAGAGAGAGAGAAAGAGAGAGGAAGAGAGAGAAAGAGAGAGGAAGAGAGAAAGAGAGAGAGCGTGAGAGAGAGAGAGAGAGGAGAGAGAGAGAGAGAGAGAAAAGAGAGACAGAAAGACAGAGAAAGAGAGAGACAAGGAGGAGAGAAGAAGACAAGAGAGGAGAGAAGGAGAGAGAGAGAGAGAGAGAGAGAGAGAGAGAGAGAGATAAAAGAGAACAAGAACAACACATACACACACACACACACACACACACACACACACACACAGATAGAGAGAGGGAGGGAGAGGGAGGGAGGGAGAGAGGAGAGAGAGAGAGAGAGAGAGAGAGAGAGAGAGAGAGAGAGAGAGAGAGAGAGAGAGAGAGAGAGAGAAACAAATAATCTGAAAAGAACGAGAAAACGCGTATTCAAAATGAAATCAAGACTCAAATTATGGCGGTAAAATCGTCGCAAAAGAAGTATTCACGAACACACATAAAATAAAACCTACACTAAAACAAAAACAGTCATACACCAGCTGACTGTGTGATGCCATTTAATGGGTATAAAACCATTACAAAATAAAACAGGCACGCTTCTCACTCATCTCATTCTTATTGTTACTTTTATTTAAAGCCCAACCGACTGTGTAGAGCCACATCAGGGCTATAATCGTTTCAAAATACACGATACTTCAACAGGTAAAAAAGGAAAAAAAACAAAGTACACATATCAATGCATTCGTGCACAATATAAGAGATGCCCCTTGCGTTGACCACTCCGTCCAATTTACCACACGGTGGCGTTAAAAAACATACGTGAATACAAATTTAAACGTAACTAAGGACACTAAAACATGTATAAAAACAGGTCTAAATTACCTAAAATTGCTTATGCATATCCCTTTTCCCTAGAGCCAAAAATGTACTTATTACATATACCCAACTGTCAATCGTAAGAGGAAGTACGTAAGACTTTATCGAACACGTACAGGTGAATGGACCAGATAGGCAGAAAATGGTAGGAAGAAATGACAGAAAGCAAAGGAACAAGGCAGAAACAAAGCGAGTGATAGAAAAGAGGAAATTCCAGCACAGAATTTCCAGAAAGTGGGAATACTGTTTACAATGAAAGAGCCTCCCGGCATCCCCTCACTCATCTCACCATCATACAATGTAAGCATTAAACATGTACACCATGTGTAGGGGTAATAGCCAACTACGCAAGATTTCTTTTCCAAACATGAAAAAGGTCCAATAAATAGAAAGAACTTGATATATCGTTACTTATAAAATCAATTAGCTTGCTCTAGGATGTGAGAGCATCAACACAGTTGCAGAAATCAAAATGGATCAAGTTAGTATAAAAAAAACAAAAAAAACAAACAAACAAAAAAAAACCAAGTGGCGATGGCGTGTGTATTAGGAAGGGGTAAGAAATTGGGTGGTGATAAAAAGGAAACCACCAAACGAGATTAAGGAACCCTCATCCACGATAAAAAAAAGTGTTACAATTTAAACATGCCTGCCACCCGTATTAATTGCGAATTTTACAGTAGTGTACAATAAGCTTGGCAAATTGTAGTAAGAGAATCAGTTAAATAAAATCATTCAGGATAAAACAATTCTGAGATGAAAATATATAATGCTCAAGTGTGTGTCTGAATAATTATGTACCAAGAAACATGCAAGATTCATTCACGGAATTTCAACGGATTATCAGGGACTGCTTACATTCAGTTCTGTGTTTGTTTCCGATCAGTATTTACGAAAAATGTCTAGTGATCTCCACGCATTTCATTCATATAGACACGAAGCAGTTAACCGTAATAAACTTATAAACGAGTGGCTGGGTTCTGTGTTTGGTCATGGCCTAACTGACCACCCAGAGGCACACCAAGGCTTTCAAAACGTTACACAACCAGGAATGTTTATCCTGTATCAAAACTTAAAAACGGATTTCAATATAAATAAAAACACAATGAATCCTTGAAACGTGCAAAAATATAATAATTCGGCGTGGTGCTTCCGAGTCAGTTATTAAAGACCGTCAATGGAAAAGCTGCAAGCAGTCTGAAAGCAGTGTTCAATTCAATTCAAACTTTCAGAATTCTTTTTGTTTTTATCCATACTTAGATGCAGGTTTGTAAAAGGATGGCAGCTGAAGTTATAGTTCACTTTTTGATTTGTTACTGATGCTTTCACTTTTGATTTATTACTTCTGCTTATATTTTTTTAAGAGAGAGAGAGGGGGGGGGGACAGAGAGAGGAGAGGAGAGAGGAGAGAGAGAGAGAGTAGGGACGAGAGAGAGAGAGAGATAGGGAAGAGAGAGAGAGAGACGGAGAGAGAGAGCGGGAGAGAGAAGTAGAGAGAGAAAGAAGAGAGGAGACAGAGACAGAGAGAAAAGAAAGAGAGACAGAGAAAGAAAGAGAGCGAGCGAGCGAGCGAGAGAGAGAACGAGCGACAGAGCGAAAGAGAGAGAGACAGAGAGAGAGAGACAGAGAGAAAGAGGAGACAGAGAGAAAGAGAGAGAGAGAGAGAGAGAGAAGAGAGAGAGAGAGAGAGAGAGAGAAGAAGACAGAGAGAGAAAGGAGAGAGAGAGAGAGAGAGAGAGAGAAAGAGAGAGAGAGAGAGAGAAAGATTATGATTCTGTGCTTAATATCATATACGCCCTTGACCGTAATTCATTTAGCGTATTTAAACAAAACCGATTCTCAGGTTCAGCCGATAGTGCGACATAGTGCTGAAAGTTGGGTATTAGACAAAGATATAAAAATGGTAAAAAAAGTGCATGTTTACAATGAGACGTTTTACACTTGATTGTCTAAAATCACTTTTATGTGAATAGAAATTAAAACAATGACCACCACCACCACTTTTTCTGAACATTGCCAGCCGAACACCGAAATAATCTCGAGTAATGGGAGCGTGAGGGGTATCCAGTACACTGAAATCCATACGTAAAGTGTTTTAGCCATTGACAACAATTGAGTAGAACGGACACCAAAAGTTAACCCTATAAAGCCCATAAGATGTATAACTTAGAGAAAACAATACGCGGGCTAATTGGTAGAGCCATGGATTCAAGATATGATATCTTGAGTTCAATCCCAGCCTGCAACATCAAAAACTGGCCTGTTCGCTGCCCACCTTAATGTTTCCATCATTCTGATGGTGTCAGCTTAATGTTTCATAGGTCCCTTCTTTCCCCCTTTTCAATCTGAAGATCTTACCAGTGCGTAGGGTTTTATGCTGGCTTTGAAAGTCTGTCAGACAACTGCTAGCAGATTTGGGTGTAGCGCATATGGAGTTTTCCGAGTGCAGGGAATCCCTCTTGAATAAACTATCACAATAAGAAGACATGGGCTACCAAGGTTCGACAGTGTTGTTTATATACGATCGGAGTTGGTTAGGTTTTGGGCAACCAAGACGTCCAGCGTATATCTGGATTCATAAAAGATTTTAGACAAAGAATTATTGATTGTAGATTGCAGAACTGACATGACCATATGCATAGTAGTGACAATTTTGCACAGAATATGTCGTTCAAGGCATCTTGCGCCGCTGAACCATATATCGACACCAAAATGAACAGATTATTGGAAATGTTTTAATTACATTTAGATTAAGCCTCTCTTGTATTGCTTGCCATCGTTTTCGATATGGCATAAGAAGAGAAAACGATCCAGTGTGTCGCTTTCTGAAATATGGATAGGGAAAATGAACATTTCTTATTGGTTCTGTAATACATAACCTTAGAAGAAATGTTTACCATTTTAGTACTATGGTTATCTATACAAGTTTAGATTTGATATACTGATGTCTACATGTTATGAGACCATTCTTTTCAATCATGTTATATATATTTGTGAAGCGGGTAAAATACTGGGCACCGTTACCTCATAGCATTTAAGTTTTGCACCGTTTTTCTTGTTGGCAAACTGTCTGTACAACGCATTATGCTTTGTTTTTGCATGTCACCTCTCACCATAAGGGGTTTTGGCCTAAATGATGAAAACATTTCGTAGTCGTTTTCGTTCTCGTATTAGATTTGATTATTTTTCCCCATCTTAACAGTTGATTAAAATCCTCGTAAAATAACTGATACACATGTATGGATTGGTGTATTGTCTCCGACATATGCTTAACTCGAGAAGAGTTGTTAAAAGTTAGTCTTCCTCATCAGGACAACTGAGCGTGATTGGGAGTGGGTTGGGGTCAGAGGAGAGGGCGTCTGGGATTTTTCTGCTAATTAATCTGCGATGGAACAATTATCTCCCCATCCTCCTTCATTCCATGTATCATCGAAATCTTCATCTATTAAACGATATCGTTCCAGGTTCATCAATCCAAATAAAATAATTTAAGTCTCCATCATTCAAACAATATTCATACCACTGTTCATCATATCCAGACAGGGACTTGGGTTTAACCCTTTGACTCCCGCACCCCATCCATCAACTGCAAAAAAGTTAACCCTCTGACTCCCTCACGCCATCCACCAGCGTCCGGCAGGATGAAGCAGACGGTCATCGTCTCCTTGGGATGGGTGGTCATCTTCTTGCTGCTGATCATCATCATCCAAGTCTTTGTTAGCTGCACGTGGGGGGCCGGAAATTGATGGCTGGTTTTGATGCCGTGATAGTTCATCATCTGACACACCAGAGGCGCTGGGTGGTGTACGTGGCCACAGCCGAATGACGACGTCATGATTATCTATACTACCTCTGAATTTCAGAAGTTTGGCTACTGCTGAAAAACACCGATCATTGAGCACCGATACCTGAGCAACGAATTCGTCAGCTGTCTTGTCGGTCCAAGCTTTCACGACACCATTAACCTTTTCAACAATTTCACCCAGGCTGTCCCTCCAGCTGACATATTGGCTCGGTGGATGGCCGTCCTTTGCCATCCAAGCCAAAATCCGTGTAATCATTTCAATGGCATAAACAAGACTTCTGTCATCTTTACCCCAAACATGATTTTTCAACAGACATAACATAATTTCAAGTATCGAACACATAGAGTCTATGTAGCCTGGGTTCCACTCATAGTCTCCTTTCGGCGGATGGCTTTCCAACTCATCCAGCTGTTCCCTAAGTTTCTGGGTCATGAGAGTAAGGAGTTTAGGATACATTTTGGACAGTACACGCTCTTCACGCTCTGTTTGAGAACGTTCAATATCTTCTGCGATTTTGCAGATGGCCTTCATAAGGGACGGTACTAGAAACTCCGGGCAGGAAAGCTCTGGGGCTTCAGCGGCCATATGGGAAACCTGTGGGGCTTCCGTAGCTGTTTTGGAAATATGTGTGGCTTCAGAGTCTGTGTGGGATACTTGTGTGGCTTCAGGGTCTGTGTGGGACATTTGTGTGGCTTCAGGATCTGTGTGGGACACTTGTGTGGCTTCAGGGTCTGTGTGGGACATTTGTGTGGCTTCAGGATCTGTGTGGGACACTTGTGTGGCTTCAGGGTCTGTGTGGGACACGTGTGTGGCTTCAGGATCTGTGTGGGACATTTGTGTGGCTTCAGGGTCTGTGTGGGACACTTGTGTGGCTTCAGGGTCTGTGTGGGACATTTGTGTGGCTTCAGGGTCTGTATGGGACACGTGTGTGGCTTCAGGGTCTGTGTGGGACACTTGTGTGGCTTCAGGATCTGTGTGGGAAACTGTCGAGACTTCAGCATCTGTGTGAGTCAGTTGTGAGACTTCCTTGTCTGTGTGGGAAAGTTCAGGGTTTTTAGCACCCGGGTAGCCAGTCTCCAAAGTCTGGTCTTCTGGAATTCTGTGAGCGTCCATTACGTTCTTGCTGGACTCCACCAGGTATAGTCTCTACGACATACGCAAGGAAGACATCTTCTAAACACATGTTTAAACTGTAAAAACAAAATCAGTAAATCTGTTTATCCAACAATCCATCAATCCATCCATTCCTTCTGTGTGACTTTGTCTGCTGTTCTAAACACATGTTTAAACGGAAAACAATCATTTAGTAAATCTATTTATCCAAGTATCTTTCTATCCATCCATTCCATCTGTGTGACTTTACTGTTCGAAACACACGTTTAAACTGTGAAATGATCAATCAGTAAATTTATTTATCCAACTATCTGTCCATGCATTCCATCTGTGTCTTTGTCTGCTGTTCTAAACATGTTTTTAAACTGTAAAAAAATCAATCAATAAATCTATTTATCCAACTATCTATCAATCCATCCATTTCATCTGTGTGTCTCCTGAGGTCTGCTGTTCTAAACACATTTTTAAACCATAAGAAATGATCAGTAAATAAATCTATTCATCCAGCTATCTGTCTATCCATCCATTCCATCTGTGTGTCTCTGTCTGCTGTTCTAAATACATATTTAAACTGTAAAAAAATCAGTTAGTAAATCTATTTATCCAACTATCTCTCTATCCATCCATTCCATCTATGTCTCTCTGTCTGCTGTTCTAAACACATTTTTAAACTGTAAAAAATTGATCAGCAAATCTATTTATCCAACAATGTATCAATCCATCCATTCCATCTGTGTGACTGTCTGCTGTTCTAAACACATGTTTAAACTGTCAAAAATAATCATTAAGTCCCTTTATCCAACTATCTATCCATCCATCCATTCCATCTGTGTGTTTCTGCTCTTCTAAACACATTTTAAACGGTAAACAATCAATCAGTAAATCTATTCATCCATCTGTCTATCCATCCATCCATTCCATCTGTATGCCTCTGTCTGCTCTTCTAAACACATTTTTAAATTGTAAAAAAATCAATAAGTAAATCTATTTATCCAACTATCTATCCATCCATCCATTCCATCTGTGTGTCTGTCAGCTCTTCTAAACACATTTTTAAAATGTAGAAAAAATCAATCAGTAAATCTATTTGTCCAACTATCTATCCATCCATCCATTCCATCTGTGTGTCTCTATCTGCTGTTCTAAACACGTTTAAACTGTAAAAAAAATTAACAGGAAAGCTGGAGGGAAAGAGAACTCCAGGTAGAACCAGGGAGAAAATATTGGACGGACTTGCAGGGTGGCTGAGGACAGAGAAAGTGGAAGATATGCTTGCGGCGACAAGGGATAGATACATATGGAGGGCTATGATCGCCAACGCCATGCGGCAGGGCACATGATGATGATGATGAAAAAATCAATCAGTAAATCTGTTTATCCAACTATCTATCCATCCATCCATTCTCTCAGTGTGTCTGTGTCTGTCAAGCTAACTAGTTAGCTGGATATTTCATGTTGTTGTCGTTCCTAAAGCTGGTAACTGCGTCAGTCTGCTGCGTTGGGCGAAATCTGATGTTCATTTTAGATCCTACTGTGTTCGATCAGACCTCACGGCAGTTATCTTTCAAGGAAAAACAGAGGCAAAATGGAAGAAAGGCAGACCTTCTGTCTCCATATATCGAGAACATAACCAGCACCAGCGGCCTGTAGATTCAAGAAATTGTCCGCAGAAGTCAGGACAGAGCGGCGTGGAGGGAATGATGGTGTCTGGGTGTGCAGTGGCCAGCACCGAACCCGGTGACGCCGACAGGTGAGACAGTGTGTTCTATGCAGCTTGACATGCTTTGGGAGTGTCCTCCACCGCATCGATATAAAATCATTCCTCGCATAGAACAACTGCTAACGGTCATATATCGAGTTAAGTTCCGTCCCCAGAACATAACAGCTGGCCTGTTTGCTGTCCATCTTAATGGTCCAATCATTCTGATGATGTTTCACAAACCTCCATGGGGATGCCGGGGACTCTTTCAGTATAAATAGTACCCCCATCTTATGGGAAATTCTGTGCTAGAAATTTCATCTTTTCTGTCACTGTTTCTTTCTTCCTTTTTTTGCTTTCTGTCATTTATTCCTATCATTTTCTGCCTTGCTGGTCTGTTCACCTTTATGCGTTTGATAAAGTCTTGCGTACTTTCTTTTAGAATTGATAATTGGATACTTGTATCAAGTGCATTTTGGGCTCCATGGAGGCGAGAGATGTGGGAGCAGTTTCAGGTAATTTATGCCTGTTTCTATATATGTTTTGGTGTCCTTAGGTATGCTTAAATTTGTATTCAGGTGTTTTTTAAATACCCTGTGCGATAAATTACACGGAGTGGTCAACGCCAGGGGCACGTCCTTAGATTATGTGCGCGAATGCCTAGTTATGTGCACTTAATTTTCTTTTCTTTTTCTTCCTGTTGAAGTATTGTGTATGTTTTCAAATAATTATAGCCCTGGGCTTTAAACAAACAATATAACAATAACAAATAGTAGTAGTAGTATCTTTCGTGAAATGACCGTCTGGGTGGTTTTAATGTGGTTTCAACTTGTAAGCAGACAGCCAAGAGGGAGCGAAGTGGTAGGCATGAAGAATATCCACAGGCATAAGCACGCTCTGTATGGCCCCCCAGCATTTTGCTTTTACTCAACTTTTCAAAATATTGATTAACTGATTTGGTTCAGTTTTTACGTCGACACACCACCTAGGTGATATGGCCGACGGGGATAATCATCCCAGGGAAGTGGGGGAGGGGAGGGGGGCTTACCTAATCCTATACCGACTCCACCAGAACAACAATGATGTTAAGATGGGACAGTGAGAAGGCCAGGTTTAATGTAGCGCACCCCGGGATTCGAACCACAACCATTAGCATGTGAATCCGACGTTCAAAACCAACTGAGCTACTGGGGCCCGCTTTTCAAAAGATCCCTTCGATTGTATATATATATTGCATGAGAACTTGACCTGCGCCATGGCTATATTCAAACACTCCAGTAAGATTTAAGATTGGTAACACAATTTATCATGAGGACATTGTCGTAGATTGTAACTATAAATTAAAAGTATGGATAATGAATAGATGAAAACACAAATGAATAATTGATAATCAAAGTAACTAAACAAACAGAACAGAGAAAAAAGAGAGAGAGAGAGACAGACAGAACAGACAGAGAGGGGAGGGAGAGAGAGAAGAAGACAGACAGACAGACAGAGACAGAGACAGGAGAAACTTACCTTAGCGTCTTCTCTTTGAAGTGTCTGAAACTGAACTGCGACGTTGACGAAGGTGAGAAAGTGAGTTCACATCAAGGAAAGAGAATTGAAAGAAAAAAAAAAAAGAACTCAGACAGAATGACTTCCCTTGAGTATACAGATTTGACAAGAAATCAGTGATTCAATCCACTGAGGGAGGGAGTGAGGGGGAGGGGACGGGAAAAGAGAAAGCAAGCAATGGGAAATAAGCGTTTGCAACAGTAGCAAGGGATAAAAAAATTGACTATATGTACCAGTAATTTTATTTCATGCACTAAGATTTCGCTTCTTAAAACTGATCATCTTGCGTTGTTCGGTTATTCATGTGTGCAAACGTAAATGATCAAGGACATGTATGTTTATATGGCTCAACATTGTTAGTTTGTTTTTAGTCATAGAAGTCCATGAATAGGTGTCATTTGAGGCAGAAAAAATGAGGAATGTATCCCTCCGAGGATGGTCAGAGGCAGTCTCTGGCAGAGCCTGACTGTTTCAATAGTTGGTTGTTTTTTTAAATCCGTTTCCAGTTTATTTTGTAACATTACAGACTGAGATACACATGTCACTACGATTTTAGCCTACGTTGTTCCAGAGACAGACTGATACAAATTTAAAACATAAAACCCATAGGCTCTGATGGTGCTCAAGACCTTGTCAACCATAGTGCTTGTACGTCTGGCTGGAAGGTTTATGCCATGATCACTTTAACCCTTTGACTCCCGCACCCTATTCACCAATTGCAAAAGCTTAACCTTTTGACTTCCCCCTCCACTCCCAAATCCCACCCATGCTTAGGGTGGATAGGGTGAGGGAGTCAAAGGGTTAATTTTTTGATTTGCTAGCATGGTCGACAATGCAAGATGCTGGTAGACAGAGTGCAGGAGTCAAAGGGTTAAATCTTCTCCTTAACACTGCATCGGTGGCTTCAGTGCTATACAATTCATTTTGACCGCAGATGCTTTATCTTGAGAAACCGAGATCAGTCTCTCTTCTTTTAAAAAGTTGAATTGGAATATTTTTGCAAGGGTGGCTGAGGACAGAGAAGTGGGAGATGAATTGCAGGCGACAAGGGATAGATTCGCGTGGAGGGCCATGATAGCAGCGCTATGCGGTTGGGCATAGATGATGATGATGAGATGATGATGATGATGCAGTATGTTCCAGCTTTGTCAGTCTCGTATCACGCTAGATCTCAAAGCGATTTGATACCTTGTAACTGAATTTGATTCTGAAGAGTCAAAAGTATGCATGCGTCCAGCCATTTGACTCTTTATCAGGTGTATGTAAACGGCTTACAGTGACCACACAACACACACACAACTACTTACACACACACGACAACACACACGACAAGCACACAAACACAGACAGCACAAGACAGCACAGCAGACAAGCATAGCGATAATTACACAAGAAGACAAGAGAAGAGAGAGAGACAGAGACGAGACAGAGAGAGAGAGAGACAGAGAAGAGACAGAAACAGAGACAGACAGACAGAGACAGAGAGAGACACAGAGAGAGGCAGAGACAGAGATAGAAACTGAGAGAGAGAAACTGAGAGAGAGAGACAGAGAGATAGAGAGAAGAAAAGAGAAGAGACAGAGATAGAGTCAGCGAGAGACAGAGAGAGAGAAACAGAAAGAGAGAGAGAGAGAGAGAGAGAGAGAGAAGAGACAGAGAGACAGAGACAGAGACAGAGAACAGACAGAAACAGACAGAGACAGAGATAAAGAGGAAAAACGACATATGATGACTAGAATGTAGAAAGACCTATTCAAGAGAAATCAATGACGACAAACGACGAAGATGGAAAATCAAAAGTGATCATTCACAACCACACGAAAAAAACAAAAAAAACACATCAACACGAAAACCAAAAGATTGCAGTGATTCATTTATTAGACCAGCCCACCATGAGGTGCCACTGAAGACTGTGTAAAACCATTACAAAACATTAAAACAGACAGTCTCGTCACTTGTCTCTCCATAGTCAAACATATACAACATTTGTATATTTAGATACCCGACCACGTGCACCTTCTTTTTCAGAAACACACACACACACACGAAGAAAGCCCTTTAAAAATCTACACATCGTTACAGTATGAAAACAGCCTGCCCTGGGATATGACTACATAAGCAAAGTTGCAGAAGTCGGAATAAGTCATGTTTGACACTATGAAATAGTAACGATGGTGCGTGTGTGGGGGGTGGGGTGGGAGGTAGACAGTAGGATGGTCAAGACACAAAGGAGATCAGGGTGCCCTCAAGCACACATCATAAAATTAAGAAAAATCGATGTTAAAATGTACATATATCCTCCGCCCGCACTAACTGGAAATGTAATTTAACCCTTTGACTCCTGCACCTTGTCCACCGGCATCCGCATCGTCATAGATGATAGCACAGCAAAAAACTTGACCCTTTGACTCCCTCGCCCTATCCACCAGCTTCCTGCAGGAAGCTGGTGGATAGAGTGAGGGAGTCAAAGGGATTAAGTTTTTGCAGCTGGTTGATAGGGTGCAGGAGTCAAAGGGTTAAATTAACAAAGAAAAGTGTCAACTGGCACATTGCAATGAGAGAAGAAAAAAGTGATTGTTTCACGAAGGCACGTTAAAATTAAATCTCCCGCTAAAACAAATCCATTGCATGGATTCAATTCTAGACCAGCTGACCACGCGGGACCCATCAGAAGGCGGTAAACCTTTTACAGAATAATAAAATAGATATGCTCGACACTTATCTCCCCATTACTAGAAGCAAACATTCAACATACACATCTTTTGTATGAGAAAATACGAAAAGAAATATTCGTGTCTTAGAAAGAACTTTGAAAATCGTTATATATTAAAAAAAAACGTAATCTGCCTTAGGATATGACAGGATCAACACAGTTGCTTCAATCGGAGTAGGTCAGGTAAGAAAAAATAGTTACATGATGGTGATGCGTATGGATGGAGGGGGGGGGGGGAGTATAGTGGTGATAAAAATAAAGAAACCAAAGGACACCAGTGAGCCCTCAACGACGGAAACAGTAAAAATTTGAAAAGGCGTTAAAATTTAAATATGTCCTCCCCGTCTATTTGTCCCAAACATATGTTAAAGTGAGCAAGAGACGACGGATACTGGGTGCGAGTGAGGTTAGATGAGGGAAAAGGCGGACAGGGTATTCCAGCTAATTAAGCTGCAATGGAACAACGTCTTCTTCACACCAGATGAATTCATCCTAGTCTCTATCACTCTAAAATTATGGCAGTATTCTTCACTCCAAAGACCGAGACAGCCTTGAAGGATGCAGACACAAAAAGAACATTCATGAGAAGATTAGGAAAAAACAACATTTATAGATATTTTATGAGGCAAGAGAAATTCGACCACCGAGTCACAACAGAAGAGCTGGAGGGAAAATGAGCAACAGGTAGACCCAGAGGAAAATCTTGGACGGACTTGCTGGGTAGCTCAAGACAGACAGGATGGGAGATGTACTTGCAGCGACAAGGGATAGATTCGTATGGAGGGCCATGATCGCTAACGACATGCGGCAGAGCATATGGTGATGATGGCGATGATGATATTTCACTCCAGTAACATTAGATTCATCTTCATCAACCTGAAGGATGTCACCTCATCATCATCATCGTTGTGTGCCCTGCCGCATGGCGTTGGCGATCATAGCCCTACGTACGAATCTATCTTTTGTCGCTGCAAGTACAGTCTCCCACTCTCTGTCTTCATCCACACCGCAAATCCGTCCAACATTTTCTCCTTCTACTTGGTGCTCTGTTTCCCTCCAGTTTTCCTGTTGTGACTAGGTGCTCGAATTTCTCTTTCCTCATAAAATGTCCTATAAATGTTGCTCTTCTTTTCCTACTCTTCTTCATTAATGTTCTTTTTCTGTTTGCCTCTTTCAAGATTGTCATGTTTGTTTTCTTTTCTGTACACGGGACTCTCAACATTCTTCTCAAAAAACACATTTCAGCTGCCTCAATTTTGTTCAAACTTGGCGTGTTGACTGTTCACGATTTAATCCGTACAACAGTATCGGTTCTATATAACACTGAAAAATTCTCTTCTTGGTGTTAACTGATAGGCATTTGCTGGAAAGAACGCTTTTCATTTTCTTGAATGCTGTTTTAGCTTGGCCGATTCTGCTGGCTATTTCTAATGTACATCTGCCGTCCGGTGAGATGACTGTTTCCAGAAATTTAACCTTATCAGCTTGTCTCAGTGTTTGCCATTTGCTGATATTTTGCATGATGGGATTTTAAAAAAAAACATTTTTTTTACTGATTACCATGACTTCAGTCTCCTTTCTATTTAGCTCCAGCCCTTTATTTCTGCTTTCTATTTCTATTATATTCATAAAAATTTTGCAGGTCTTTTTCGTTTTCTGCAATTAAAACAGCGTCATCTGCATAACGAAGATTGTTTATAATTTTTCTTCCAACCTCTATCCAGGGCATTCTTCTAGGTTTCTCATGATGATTTCGCTGCAAAGTTAAAACAAACCTGGTGACAGAACACATCCCTGCTACCTCCTCTTTTGATATTTTGGAAAGAGCTTATATCATTTTCTACTCTCATTGCTGCTCTTTATTCCCAGTATACATTCCTTATTATTCTTAGATCCTTTCCATCAACACACATGTCACCTCAATGTTCATTAGTTCAAATGGCAACGTTGGATTTCTAGCACTGTAAATAATATCATCCTTGTGTTTATCGGCCCAAATAAAATAAGTCTCATTCACTATAAACAATCATCATCAGTCCAAATAAATAATTTACGTCTCATTCACTACAAAAAGTATCATCCCAGTATTTATCAATCCAAATAAATTAATTAAATCCTCCATCATTAAACAATATCACAACAGTGTTCATCACATCCAGTGGGGGCTTGGCTTTAACTGTCCATCCAAATTCTGTAGAATTAAATCTCACACACATATCTTTGTTTGACCCTAGCTAAGTCTGTGATGGAGAGACCGTTATTCGACTCTTTCACTCACTCATCTTATCCACCAGCTTCCTGCTGGTGTGAGGGAGTGAAAAGGGTTAACTGTTGATGAAACTGTTACAGAACAACACCACGCAGACAATCATCTTCTCCATGGGGTGGGTCGTCACCTTTCTGCTGATTATCATCATCCAAGTCTTCATATCTGCACGTGGGGAGCCAAAAAGTTAATGGCTGGTTTTGATGCTGTAAAAGTACGTCATGTCATTCAACACCTCAGCACCAGAGGTTGAGGAGCATCTACAGCTATGAAGAAGCTGAATACGTGTTTAAGTCCTGGAGATCCTTATTGACGCCTTCGATGAAACTACGGAGACTATCCGCCTGTGAACTCGCCGTACTCGTGGCTTCAGAGTCGTCATCGAAAGTGTCCAGCAAATCACGCATCTGCCTAAGACACTCAAACAGGCTGTCCTCCCAGCTAACATGACTACTCGGTGGATGACCACGTTCCACCATCCAGGTCAGAATCCGTGAAAGTACACCCAGTGACTGAAAAAGTTCCTCATCTCCCCTGCCCCAGACGTGATCTTCCAACAGACTCTTAATTTTTTCAAGTGTTGAACCTATAGAGGCTATGTAGTCAGGGTCCCACGTATAGTCTCCACTCGGGGGGCGACTCTCCAACTCATCCAGTTGTTGCAGAAGTTCTGGGCCCATAACAGCGAGACGTCCAGCCTCCATGCGGGATGGTTCTAAAGCGTCAACCTCTGCCTGAGAAAGTTTTTTACGAGCAAGAAGGATAAACTCCGTAGAGGAAGGTTCTGGAGCTTCGTTGTGGGAAAGCTCTAAGGCTTCAGCATTATTGTGGGAAGGTGCTAAGGCCTCAGCATTCTTGTGGGAAAGTTCTGGGGCTTCAGCATTATTGTGGGAAGGTGCTAAGGCTTCAGCATTCTTGTGGGAAGGTGCTAAGGCTTCAGCATTCTTGTGGGAAGCTTAAGGCTTGCATCTGTGGAAAGTTGTAAGCTCAGCATTCTTGTGGGAAAGCTCTAAGGCTTCAACATTACTGTGGGAAAGACGTAAGACCTCAGCATTTTTGTGGGAAAGTTCTGGGGCTTCAGCATTCTTGTGAGAAAGCTCTAAGGCTTCAGCCTTCTTGTGGGAAAGCTGTAAGGCTTCAGCATCCTTGTGGGAAAGTTCTGGGGCTTCAGACTCCTCAAGAGGTAGGTGTGTTGTGTCAGCTTCCTTGCTGAAATGTTGTGAAGCTTCGGTATCCGCGTGGGAAGCGTGTGAGACTTCGGCATCCTGGTGAGGAAGTTGCTGAGCTTCAGCATCTGTGTTGGAAAGTTCTGAGTCTTCAGTGGTCCTGCAGCCAGCTACTGAACTTTGTTCTTCTGGATTGACATGGGGGTCCGTCACGTTCTTCACAGGCTCCATTAGGTATAGACTCTGCGACATATACTGGGGCGTGGGGTGAGGGAATCGTTACCTGAGTATATTTTAAACAGCTATAACGTCAAGCAAAATGTCTATTGATTCAAATATCAAGCAAAACGTCTATTAATTTCATTATCAAGCAAAATGTCTATCAATTCAATTATCGAACAAAATGTCTATTAATTCAAGTATCAAACCAAATGTTTGTTAATTCAATTATCAAGCAAAATGCCTATCCATTCAATTATCAAGCAAAATTTCTATTAATTCAATTATCATGCAAAATGTCTATTAGTTCAATTATCAAACAAAACGTCTATTAATTTTATTATCAAGCAAAATGTGTATTAATTCAATAATCGAGCAAAATGTCTATCAATTCAAGTATCAAGCTAAATGTCTATTAACTCAAGTATCATGCAAAATGTCTTAATTCAAGTATCACGCAAAATATCTATTAATGCAATTATCAAGCAAAATGTCTATTACTTCAATTATCTAGCAAAATGTCTATTAATTCAATTATCAGGCAAAATGTCTATTAATTCAATTATCAAGCAAAATGTCTGTTTAATTGAATTATCAACCAGAATATCTATTAATTCAATTATCAAGCAAACTGTCTCTTAACACAATTATCTATCTCCTCTATTTATCTATCGATTTGATCGATCTGTCCGTTTCTGTCCAGTTAATGTTTTTAATAAACTTTTTTTCTGTTCACTTTTTGGTCAACATCAAACACACAATATGGCATCGAAAAAAAAAAAAGATAAAAATCATATACATATGAAAAGATATCATCGACGTGCGGACTCCATACAGCATATAGACACACATAATGACATTTTGTAAGTCGGAGGTTCAAAAATGAAAGTCAAGATCTAAGCATATGTCAACATCCTTCTATGAAAGAGAGAGAGAGAGAGAGAGAGAGAGAGAGAGAGGGGGGGAGAAAGAGAGAGACAGGGACAGAGACAGAGACAGAGACCGAGTCAGAGAGAGAGAGAGAGAGAGAGAGAGAGAGACAGACAGAGAAAGAGAGAGAGAGAGAAAGAGGGAGAGAGAGAGAAGGAGAGGGAGAGAGAGAGAGAGAGAGAGAGAGAGAAAGAGAGAGAGAGAAAGAGAGAGAGAGAGAGAGAGAGAGAGACAGACAGACTGACTATCTCTTTGCTTTACGACAATCAAACATCAACGACTAATGCAGTAACAGATATGTCATCAATCTACACTTACAAAAACAGGTATAGTTCACAAACAAACAACCCATAACATACAAAACATATATATGACAATATTCTAAACAGCTAACTATGATCAGCTTTTGTCGTCGTTGCTAAAAATGGTCACATTGTCAATCTGCTGTCTGGGGGTAAAATCTCCTGTTCTTTCTCGATTCTGCTGTGTTCCATGCAGCTTGACATATACTCCTAATCATAATTTAAGGGCCACTTCTTCCTTCCTCTCTAATTTTAAGTTGAAATAATTGACAATGTTTAGAATTGATTCTATGTTTTATTTCATCATTTCCACACCTGTTTTGGAAAAAGAAATTAGCACAATGACCCATTAGTGAACAGCACATGCATTTAAAGGAACATCCCCCCCTTTTCAAAAACAGAAAGTGTCAGATTTGGCCAATCTGTTTTCAATATCGCGTGTGTCCGCCCCGAGCCTGGATGCATGCTTCACAGCGCCGATGCATCGACCCCACAAGGGTACGGAGTGTGTCCTGAGGGATGGCCGCCCACTCGATCTGCAGGATGTCGACCAGCCTGGCCAGGGTGCCCGGTGGGGGGTGGTTGTCCCTGATGCGCCTCCCGAGCACATCCCAGAGGTGTTCAATTGGGTTCAGGTCAGGTGAGCACGCTGGCCAGGCCATACGGACGACTTCATGCTGCTCCAGGAAGTCGGTCACAAGGCGTGCTCGATGCGCAGGTGCATTGTCGTCCTGGAAGATGGCGCCTTGACCAAGGTCCACAAGCGCAGGCAGTGCCACGGCCGCCAGAACCTCGTCCCGGTACCGGACCCCGTTCAGGATGCCGTCAATGGGGAGCAGGGGGGTCCGGGTACCACGGCTCATGCCACCCCACACCATCACCGACCCGCCGCCGTACCGGTTATGCTCTTGGACAGTGGCGTCAGCGAACCTCTCCCCTTGACGTCGCCACACCCGAGCCCGGCCATCGTTAAAGGTCAGGGTGAACCTGGACTCATCCGAAAACAAGACCCGGGCCCACTGTTGCCTTGTCCAGGTCACGTGCTCCCTGGCCCAGGTCATGCGGCGCACTCTGTTGACCGGTGACAGCACGGGTCGGACGGCCGGTCTCCGTGACCTCAAGTTTGCCTCATGTAGCCGTCTTCTCACCGTGCTGCAGCTGATGTTAGCACCTGTTGCGTCCCTCAGCTGACCCCTCAAGGTCACCGCAGTGGATGCCCTTTCCCTCAGGACGGAGAGGGCAAGGTAGCGGTCTTGCTGTCTTGTCGTTACTCTGGGTCGACCCGTGTGACGCCTTTCCTGGACTGCTCCAGTCTCATTGAAGCGCTCCAGCAGTCTCTGGATTGTGGAATGCGACACTTCAAGTCGTCTAGCAACTTCCCGCTGCGCTAGGCCTTCATCAAGCAGAGCGAGGGCTCTCCCCCGCTGCTCATCCGTCATCCGTCGTCTTGCAAGCATGGTTAAAACGAACCAAGAACGGGTCCTTTTTATCCTCGTCTGCGGGCAACTTTGGCTGGAGTAGTGTTCAAAAAGGGCTTGCCTTGCACGTGCAAAGCGAATTTTGTCGCTACCTTGCCTGCGTCGTCAGAGAGACCCTGCTGAAGATTCGACAATTTCGTGTGGAAATTGTCTTCCTTGGGCCGCCCATTGCAAATCGGCAAATCCCCAAACACGTGCCAAAAGGAAACTGCAATGTTGTCTGAGCTCTTATCCATTCAGTTACGGCAACGAATTGGAGAAAAGAGTAAGAGAAAATAGGTTATTTCTCCTTTCAAAAATTGACTCAAAAACGTTCCTGGCCCTTCAATAATGACGTGTAGTATACAATGGAGTGTCCTCTACTGCATGGATATAACATCATTCCTTGCTTTACTTTACTTTTATTGTTGTTTAAAGCCCAGCCGACTGCGCAGAGCCATATCAGGGCTATAACCGCTTCAAAACACAAAACTTCAACAGAGGGGAAAAAAAAAAGAAAATTAAGTACACATATCAATGCATTCGCGCACATAATCTAAGGACATGCCCCCGGCGTAGGACCATTCCGTCCGATTTATCGCACAGGGGAAATTTAAAAAACACACCTGAATACAAATATAAGCATACATAAGGACACCAAAACATATATAAAAACAGGCATAAATTACCTAAAATTGCTTCCGCATATCTCACCTCCTTAGAGCCAAAAATGCACTTAATACATGTACCCAATTATCAATCCGAAGAAAAAGTACGTAAGACTTTATCGAAAAAATACAGGTGAATGGACCATTAAGGCAGAAAATAAGTAGAAATGACAGAGAGCAAGGCAACAAGGCAGAAACAAAGAGAGTGACAGAAAAGAGGAAATTTCTAGCACAGAATTTCCAGAAGGTGGGGGTACTATTTATACTGAAAGAGCCTCCGGCAACCCAACGGGGGGGATCATTCCTTGCGTACAACCACAGGTCAGGGTCATGTTGTGAAGCTCCCCCACAACAATTTAGACCTGGCAACCAAGCCCATGGATACGATGCCAACAGATCAATTTACGGAACGGAAGACCAAAACTAATCCGGTGCCAGACGCCACTAAACCCGTAATTATGATGCCATGCCATCAAGGTTCAAACTGGAATTTTTGCTGCAATTCAAACATCGACGTCATCCTGTAATGTTTCTTGTATTTACAAATCATGCAGATTCTTGGCACACAGAAAGTAATCGACAGTGATGTCAACACTATGTTGAAAACTGGATTTAGTGTGTTGTAAAAATGCTTTAACGAAGTGTCTTGTGTTGATCTATCGTTTAGGTTTATCCATGTATGCCACGCTGTTTTCAATGCTCGCATTTCCTTGACTGGACACTTTGTCTTTTTTTCTGTATTGCTTTGTTTCTATTGTTTTAATGTTTCTGGGTACATGATCAGTCACTGAAATGGGCCTAGCTGTGGCCTCATCATCAGGCGCCTTGCCGCATGGCGTTGGCGATCATGGACTTCCATTTGTCTTTGTCTCTTGTTGCCTCAAGCATCTCTTCCACCCTCCTTGTTTTCAGCCACTCTGCAAGTCCGTCTACTAACTTCTCCCTGGGTCTGCCTGGTGTTTCTCTTTCCCTCCAGCTTTCCCGTTGTGACCAGGTGCTCCAATTCCCCTTTCCTCATAAAATGGCCTATAAATGTTGCCTGTCTTTTCCTTATCTTCCTTATGAATGATCGTCTTGTGTCTGCCTCCATCAAAACTGTCTCGTTTGTTTTCTTTGCTGTCCATGGAACTCTCAAGATTCTTCTTAGAAACCACACCTTGGCTGCCTCAATCTTGTTCTGGCTTTGCTTGTTGACTGTCCATGCCTCACAATCGTATAACAGTATTGGTTCAATACAACATTCAACAACTCTCTTCCTGACGTTAATTGATAGGCATTTGTTTGTAAGAATGCTTTTAATCTTCTTGAACGCTGTTTTGGCTTCGCCGATTGTGCTGGCTATTTCTGATGTGCATCTGCCGTCTGGTGAAATGATCGTTCCCAGATATTTAAACTTATCAACCTGTCTCAAGATTGTGCCGTTTGCTGTTATTCTGCATGAGGGGATTTCATGTTTTTCATGATCACCATGACTTCAGTCTTTCTGCTGTTTAGTTTCAAGCCCTTATCTTTGCTTTCTATTTCTAGTACATTCACAAGATTTTGTAGGTCCCTTTCACTTTCTGCAATTAGCACGGTGTCATCTGCATATCGAATGTTGGTTATCATTTTTCCTCCAACCTTTTTTTTAATCCAGGGTCTTCCTCTAGGTTTCTCATGATATTTTCGCTGTGACAAAACAACCCTGTCTGACTCCTCTTTTAATGTTTTGGAGAGAGGTTATATCGTTTTTTATTCTCATTGCAGCTGTTTGTTCCCAATAGGCCTACATATTTCTGGTTATTTGTAGATCTTTTCCATCAATATTGAATCTTTCTAATTGGTTGATCAATTCTTCGTATCTTACCCGATCGAAAAAGCTTTGGTATAATCAACAAAGCATAAATATAAATCCTTATTCATCTCGATTGGCCTACGCAGTGACTATTCAGACTCGCATTCAGACTCAGACTCTTTATTCTTCCTACACCTCGTCCTCCTCTATACTATTCACCTGTATCAATCTATACCACAGAGAGAGAGAGAAAGAGAGAGAGAGAGAGAGAGAGAGAGAGAGAGATAGAGACAGACAGACAGACAGACAGACAGAGACAGAGACAGAGACACGAGACAGACAGAGAGAGAGAGTGAGTAAGTGAGTGTGTGAGAGACCGACAGACAGAACGAGACAGACAGACAGACAGACAGACAGACAGACAGACAGACAGAGACAGAGACAAAACAAAACAAAGACAGACAGAGGGAGAAAGAGCAACTTACTTTAACGTCTAGTCTTTGGAGTGTTTGAAGCTTGAATGACGTTGAAGAAAGTGAGTTCACATCAAGGAAAGACAATTGAAAACAACAAAACCCTCCTACAGAATGACTTCCCTTGAGTATACACAGTTAACAAGTGACCAGTGACACGATCCAAGGAGGGAGTGAGGGAAGAGAAGGGGGACGAGAAACGAGACAACAAGCAAAGGGAAAGAAGTCTTTGCAAGAGTACAAGGGATGAGGGTGGAGGATGGGGGGTGGGGGTGGGAGAGATTGCGAGAGTGACCTTCATCATCATCAGGTGCCTTGCCGCATGGCGTTGGCGATTATGGACTTCCATCTGTCTCTATCACTCGTTGCCTCTTCCACCCTCCGTGTTCCCAGCCAGTGACCTTATATTCCAGTAATTGTGTTTTCATTTGATTAGATTTCACTCCGTATTATTGATCATGGGGAATTATGTGATCATTTATTTGTGTTTATCTTTATGACCATATGCACATGTGTATATGGATAGTTAGACATTGCTGATACATATTCATTTGTGTATGTATACATATTTTTATTTTGATGTGTGTATGTGTTTGAGTGTGTGCTTGCATATGTGCTTTGTGTGTGTGTGTGTATGTGTTGTGTGTGTGTGTGTGTGTGTGTGTGTGTGTGTGTGTGTGTGTGTGTGTGTGTGTGTGTGTGTGTGTGTTGTTTGTGTATGTCATTCTGTGCCTCGTACGCATGAACGTGCAGCAAGTCCAAATAAGTTTATAAAACAGAATCATACAAGAGCGATTTTTCCCCCATCATCATTATATCTATGGACAAAAAAAAAAAAAAAAAAAAAAGACAACAAAAGCCGCATACAAAAAAAAACTAAACATCAGACAACCGAAACGTTATAGAAACTAAAACCTGAACTCTACCAACTCCCCCCCCCCCCCCCATTAGCATGTATATCAACTGACAGAAGTCAAAGAGTCAAAAGAACAGGAAAAATATCCTAACTGTTTCAAAAGCCTTACAAAACCATCATACCAAAAAGAATCTAGTGAGATACTGTATTGATTGGCCCAGAAAATAAAGCTAACGCAGAAAAGAAACAACCACAACAACAACAAAAAACAAAACAAACAAAACAAACAAACAAACAAACAAAAAAAGAACCCACGAAAATAAAATCAGAACGCGTATTCAATACAACCAGACAAGACAGGCGCAAATTTGTCAAGCGTGAATGTACGATCACAAACAGCCAAACACCAAACACAAAAATGAGGAGAAAAACACTGAAACTTCACTGCTGCGTAGTCCAATGAGAAGAAGAACGACTGATGCAGAAATCAAACCCACTCATTGAGCAAATACACTGCAGCACCCAAAATGTGATCATACACCTGTGTGTGGGACAGCTCAGTCACCAGTAACAAATGTAGATGAACCTTCACTTCAAACAGTGTAGAAACACTATGCCTCATTTAAATGCTACACATAAATTCATAATCTCTAGTGTGACAATGGGAACTGAGGTAGTCACGCATGCTGTGAAATGGTTAACTTCACTAGACAATGAAATAAAAGACAAATCAAACCTTCGTCTGGTCAGACTCGATGAACCTTCCTCAAAAAGTGCAAAATGGAGTAGAAACCCCACAATGGCACAAAGCAATGAGCAAAAACTCACATGGATATACAGTACCGCACACGCCGATGTTAAGTTAAGGGAAATCAAGATGCCAACAAACAAATCCTGATATAACTGTCCAAGGACTTATGCTAGGAGGAACTGTTCAACAACTCACTTACCAGGGATCAAGTTGAAATGAAGGATGCAAACCAGAAATCCACTCGATTGCCCTGTCCAGGTTGAAAGCTATACAGACGGACAAGAACATCTCCATGAAACACAAGATTGGGTTCTTACGTGCACAGATATTTCCAATCTTCCTGCAAGCATGGGAGACGTACCCTCACAGTGTATCTGGACAGACGAATCCGACCCATGGGAATGACAAGTTATTGCAAGATACTAAACATCAGATACACTGATATCATTATCACCAATGAACAAAAGTTCTCCAAACCATCAAGCAGCACACTGGACCATATGAAGATCTGTTGTCTGCAGTTAAGAAGAGAAAATTACACGAGTATGACAATGTAACAAGATCCAGTGGCTCGCCCAATCAGTCCTTCAAGGAATTGAACAAACAAACAAACAAACAAACAAACAAACAAACAAACAAACAAAAACAATAGATTGACAACATCGTGGAACGGACAGGGAAACCTTCTGTAAAAACCCAGACTGTGGCTCACAGTTCAGAAAGCTGGAAAAATCTGGTGAACAGTTCTTCTTTTAGTTTAGCGTTACAATGACTCTCCAAGGAAGAGGAGCAGAAGAAGAAGAAGAAGGACGAGGAAGAGAAGAGAAGAAGAAGAAGAAGAAGAAGAAAGAAAGAAAGAAAGAAAGAAGGAAAGAAAGAAAGAATGAAAGACAGACAGACAAAAAGAAAGAAAGAGAAGAAGAAGAAGAAGAAAAAAAAAAAAGAAGAAGAAGACGAAGAAGAAGGAGAAGAAGACGAAGAAGAAGAGGAAGAAGAAAGAAGAAGAAGAAGATGAAGAAGAAAGAAGAAAGAAGAAGAAGAAGAAGGAAGAAAGAAAAAGAAGAAGAAGAAGAAAGAAAAAACGAACGAAATAAAGAAAGAAAAAAAAAAAGGAAAAAAGAAAGAAAGAAAGAAAAAGAAGAAGAAGAAGAGAGAAGAAGAAGAAGAAGAAGAAGAAGAAGAAGAAGAAGAAGAGAAGAGAAGAAGAAAGAAGAAGAAAGAAGGAAAGAAGAAGAAGAAAGAAAGAAGAAGAAAGAAGAAGAAGAAGAAGAAGAAGAAGAAGAAGAAGAAGAAGAAGAAGAAGAAGAAGAAGAAGAAGAAGAAGAAGAGAAGAAGAAGACGAAGATGAAGAAGAAGGAAGAAAGAAGAAGAAGGAAGAAAGAAGAAGAAGAAAAAGAAGAAGAAGAAAGAAGAAGTGAAGAAAAAGTGAAGAGTGGAAAGAGAAGATACAGAAGAATGAAGAATGAGAAACGTCACAGGACGCCGTGGCCGAGAAATGCTTGATCTGAGTGTGTATAACTGTTCTGATACAACGTTTATTACGCCAAGGTGTTGAGCTATGTAAACATTAGTGCTTGCTTGTCATGCTATCCCGGTATCACTGTTCTTATTCTACACCCTGTTCTGCTTGTTTGGTCGACGCTGTGCAGGTGTTTTGTTCCTGCATAGTCTGCGCACTCAGTCTTCAATCGGTAATCCAAAACAAGTGTGATTACCCGCGTTCAAGCAAACAGGAACCAGTAAAAACATGAAAAAAAGAATAAGAACTCGTATTAAATACAACAAGACAAGACAGGCGCCTGTCCTGTCTTGTTGTGTTAGATAGGCGTTCTTATTCTTTTTTCATATTTTTTTTTCTGGTCCCTTCAGTGGGTAGTCATAGTACACAGTTATTTTCATGTTGTAAACGAGGCAGCTGAAGACTAGGACTGAATGAATCATGCAGGGCACGGACAGCCCTTTTTGCTCGGTGAAATGGCTTCTGTGTGGTGTTGGGAGCTTGGGAGGTGATTGTCCGTTCAGAGGTGAGGTATTGATGCTCTGGGTTCCATCCAGTATCCTCGGGAGTTTTTTGTTTTTGTTTTTTGTTTTTTGTTTTTTGTTTCTGTTAACTTATTAACTTACAGGGGTCACCTGGGAAAAGAAACATGGGCAGACCAACAGGCAACTGCCTTTGGACAATTTAGGACAATATGGATGAAACCCGGAAGACACAGAATGAGTCATCCGAGCTTGCTCTAAACCTTAGTGGTCTGGAGAAGATTGGTTGACGCTTTATGATCCACCCGGAACGAAGAAGACTGAATGAGTGTGATAAGCCATTGGATCTTACATGTGTTATGTTCTGTGTACGTCGTAACAGTGCGAGTTGTGAGGGTTGTGGGGCGTGGACTGTCAACACGCAAAGTCAGAACAACATTGAGGCAACTTCAATGTGGTTTTAGGACGAATGTTGAGAGTTGTATGGACAGCAAAGAAAACAAATGAGAAAATCTTGAAGGAGGCAGACACAAGAAGGATCATTAATAAAGAAGAGTAGAAAAAGACAAGCAACATTTATAGGACATTTTATGAGGAAAGAGAAATTAGATCATTTTAATAAAGAAGAGTAGAAAAAGACAGCAAAATTCATACGACTTTTTATTGAGGAAAAAGAAATTAGAGCACCCGGTCACAACAGGAAAGCTAGAGGGAAAAAGAGCACCAGGTGCCCCCAGGGAGAAAATACTGGACAGACTTACAGGGTGGCTGAGGACGGAGAGGGTGGGAGATGTGCTCGCAGTGACAGGGGATAGATTCGTATGAAGGACTATGATGGCCAACGCCATGCGGCAGGGCAC
>CM060311.1:75399378-75471521 GCA_030674185.1 Monoplex corrugatus | reverse complement strand
AAAGATGTTTGAAAGTATAACTTGAAATCTGTTCAAACTTTTCGAGCACACAGCCTCTTCATCCTTCCCTTTTTTAGATCATATGTATGTAGGGTTGGAGCTAAATAGCAAGAAGACTGAAGTCATGGTAATCAGTGAAAAACATGAAATCCCCTCATGCAAAATAACGGCAAATGGCACAAGATTGAGAAAGGTTGATAAGTTTAAATATCTGGGAACGGTCATCTCACCAGATGGCAGATGCAAAACGTTAAGAAATAGCCAGCACAATCGGCCAAACCAAATCAGTATTCATGAAGATGAAAAGCGTTCTTACCATCAAATGCCTATCAATTAACATCAGGAAGAGAGTTCTTAAATGTTACATAGAACTGATAGTGTCATACGGTTGTGAGGCGTGGATAGTCAACGCGCAAAGCCAGAGTAAGATTGAGGCAATGGAAATGTAGTTTCTAAGAAGAATGTTAATAGTTCCATGGACAGCAAATAAAACCAAGACAGTCTTGATGGAGGCAAACACGAGAAGGTCATTCATAAGGAAGATTAGGAAAAGACAGGCAACATTTATAGGCCATTTTATGAGGAAAGGGGAATCACAACACCTAGTCACAACAGGAAAGCTGGAAGAAAAGAGAACACCATGTAGACCCATGGAGAAAATATTGTATAGACTTGCAAGGTGGCTGAGGACACAGAGGGTGGAAGGGATAGATGTATATGGAGGGCCATGATCTCCAACGCCATGCGCCAGGGCACATCATGATGATCAAGATGATAATGTGTAATACAGATGCAAATTATACTGGTGGTTAAATTGTATTTCACATTTTCATCGTGACAAAAGATATAAAATCATAAAATCATCTGTATATCTGTATACACAGCAGTGACCCGTCTGTTTGTTCCTAGCAGATATTAACGTTGAAAAGAGCTATGATTCGGTCTTCCTTAGCAGGCCAACGGGATGGGGCGAAGTAAGAAGGCGCTGGCATTTCTTGCTTATTGAGCCGAAGTGGAACCATACAGTTGTATCTCCCCAGTCTTTTTCACTCCATACATCATCATCCACTAAAGTCAAGACAGAGCTTCTTGGAGGGAGATGGTGGTGTCCAGATGTGCAGCGTCCAACACCAAAACGGGTGATGCTGACAGATGAGACAAGTGATATCATCATTTGAATCTTCATCGCTTTATAACACCCAAGCGTTCGTTAATCCAATGAAAATCATTTAAATCTCATTCATCACAAACAATATCAAGCCAATGTATATCAGTCCTAATATAAGAGAATTCAAGTATCCATCATTAACCCTTTGACTCCTACAGGAAGCTGATAGATAGAGTGAGGAATCAAGGGTTATGTTTTCGCTATGCTAATGCCAGCATGGTTGGCAATACATGATGCTGATGGACAGGGTGTAGGAGTCAAAAGGCAAAACACTATCACAGCAGTGTTCATCGTGTCCAGTGGAGACTGTGCTTACTAAATGTCCATCCAGATGCTGTAGAATTAAATCAACACACACACACACACACACACACACCACACACACACACACACACACACACACACACACACACACACACACACACACACACACACCACACACACACACACAGAGTCTTCGTTTGACCCTAGCTAGATCTGCTTCCTGCTGGTGTGAGGGAACAAAAGGGTTAATGTTGATAAACTTGGTTACAGAGCAACATCACGCAGACAATCATCTCCCTGCGGCAGCTCATCATCTTCCTGCTGATCATCATCATCCACGTTTTTATCATCCGCATTTGGGGGACCCGAAGTTGATGGCTGATTGTGATGTTGTAACAGTTCACCATATTACACATCAGCTCTAGGTAATGCAACCAGCTGCAGATTTGACAAAGCTGATGACCATCTATCTCCTCACCACTGACAGACGACAAGTTTGAAGCACAGCGACTTCTCGTTTCATCGACAAGTAAATGCAACTCTTCAGCTTGATCCTGCAATCTAAAGCTTGCAGCAGAGCAGTTATCTTTATACTAATTTGGTAAAAGTTCGCCTTCAAACGAACATAGTCGTTCGGTGGTTGGCCGTTGTCCACCATCCAATCCAGAATCCGTGCAAGTGGATCAAGTACCATAAAAAACCGCCCGTCTTCCTTACCCCAGTCATGATTTTTCAACAGACTCTGAAGCTTTTCAAGTAATGAATCAATAGAGGCTATGTAGCCAGGGTCCCATATGAAGTCTCGCCTTAGCGGACGGCTTTCCAACTCATCAAGTCCTTCTGTAAGTTCTGGGAATCTACTGATAAGCCGTGTAACCTCCCTGTGGGCCTGTTCTTGGTTGTTACTTCCAACCTGAGAAAGTTCCAGGGGTCCAGTAGCTTCAGCATCCGTGTGGTAATTCTGTGTGGCTTCAGTATCCTTGTGGGGAACCTGTGGGGCTTCCGGGTCTGTGTGGGAATCTCGTGGGGCTTCAGACTCAGTGAGAAGAACTTGTGAGGCTTCAGCATCTTCCTTGGACAATTCTGGTGCTTCAGCATCAGTGTGGTTAAAGTCAGGGTTTGTGGTGGCCATCCAGCAAGCCTCCTTAGTCTGGTCTTCTGAATCACTGCGGGGGTACGTATGGTTCTTCTTAGACTCCATCAGGTATACACTCTGGAACATACACTGGGAAAATTCAACTGAAATATAGTTTAAAATTCAAAAATCAGTCATTCAGTCTATTTTTCCTTTTTTTATGAGGATCACTGCACTCAGGGAGGTTACCTTTGTGCTCACCTTTTTTTTTTTTGGTCCCATTTTCTACGCCATCTTTAATGGCCACAGACACTGGCAAGTTTTGTTTTTGCAATGCGATGATGACGATGCTGTCGAAGAAGATGATAATTATGATGCTATGAAGTTCCATCTAGGATTGAGACTGCTGACAGGGCTGTACTCTACAGATACTATCATAACACATTCTGGTGTCAACCAGGCCCGAGAGATACAGACACCTGTGATACTGGTCAGAAGATTTGAGCAACACCGTTCATTAACGCATCCGTGAAGTGGATGAGACTCGATTGTGTGGTCCCAGTCTTCCCAATGAGCCCATAGCAAGCCCAACTCTGGGTAGGAGCCGGTCTGAACCGAAAAATCCCACAATGATATAATTTTAAAGGGACTGATGGGGATTCGAACCCACAACCTTCCAGTCGGTAGTCCATTGCGTTAACCACTACACGACGGCAACGGTCAGTCTATTTTTCCAGTTTATTATCTATCTACCTAGATACCTAGGTAAAGAGTATGTGGTCAAGGAACTAGGTTAGAATACACACCTCAGAAGTTTCTCTCAAGGAATGTATGGGTACAACACCGCTGAAGACTTTTGGTACAGATCTCGACTACATACAGGCACCTACATAACCTTTGACTCCCCACCCTATTCCAACTGCAACTTCTTTGCTCCTACTATCACACTCTTCAGAAAGCTAGTGGATAGGGTGAGGAGTCAAAGGGTTAATTTTTTTCTTTGCTAGCATGATTGACAATGCAGGATACTGCTGGATGGGATGCCAGAGTCAAAGGGTTAATGAAGGTTAGGAAAAGACAGGCACATTTATAGGACATTTTAAGAGTCAAGAGAAATTTGAACACCTGGTCACAACGGGAAAGCTAGAGGGGAAAACAGACACAGGTAGACCAGGGAAAAATGTTAAATAAACAGTTTTGCAGAGTGGATGAGGAGAAGAAGGGTGGGAGATGTAGGCCTACTTGCAGCAACAAAAGATTGATTCGTATGGAGGGCCATGATCGCAAGTGCCATGCCACAAAGGCCACTTCAGCAAGTATAAAATAAAAAATAACAGTTCTTTTCCCGTAATCCATCATGTTGATGGGTCACAAGTGAGATCACATCCATCAGTGGTGGACATGTATATAATTTTACATATCGGTGACACTTGTTAATGGATTGTTACAGAAATGTACATAATATAACAACCCATTGATTGAATATCTTAATTATAATGTGAATGGATGTTCACAGAAACTGGACAATGTGGACTTCATTGATTTCATTTTACGACATGATGTCTTTTGCCTTATTGAGGCGTTCATAATGATTTTGTTTCATCTTTGTAACAAGAGGTTTAGTTGTATTTACACTAGAAGCAAAGAAATTTGTTTCAACAAGCAATATATTCCGATGCAATAATAGTTATGGTATGAAAAAATATGTGAATCTTTTGTGAAACGAATTTTAAGATAAAAACGAAAATGCTTTATTTTAAAAATAAAAAAGATTTGTTTTCAACAAATAAACCTATAATGTTAATATGCAAATATATCTTGAAACTTGAAGAAAACATTCTCAAACAAAGTTGCTTAATATCTCAATTATATGTGAAGAGTTGTGAGAAATTAAAACAAAGGAGAGAGAGAAACGGAGACAAAGACAGAGACAGAGAGAAGAGAGAGAGAGAGAGAGAGAGAGAGAGAGGAGAGAAGAGAGAGAGAGAAGAGAAAAAAGAGAGAGAAGTGGGGGCAGAGACAAAAAATGCGGAGAGACAGAGAGGGGGGGGGACAGAGCAGAGAATGGGAGAAATGAGACAGAGACGAGATGAGAGAGAGAGAGAGAGAGAGAGAGAGAAGAGAGAGAGAGAGAGACAAAGAGAGAAAGAGAGAAAGACAGAGACAGAGAGGAGCAACTTACTCTAACGTCCTCCCCTTGAAATGTCTGAATCTTGAATGATGTAGGAAACTGAGTTCACATCAAGGAAAAGAATTAATGGGGGAAAAAACTCAGACAGAATGACCTCCCCTGAGAAAACTAAAATCGACAAGTGATCACTTGATCAGTGAGGGAGCTGGAAGAAGAAGGGGGTGGGGGTGGGGATGGTGGCAGGACGACAAAAGCGAAAGTAAGCAAAGGGAAATAAGCCTTCACAACAGCAGTGGGGATGACAGTGCATAGAATGACTCACATGTTTCATTAAGTGTGTGTTGTGCATTATGATTTCCGTTTAACAACTCATATGTCATTGTGTTGTCGTTTGTGTATACATTTGTTATGGATCATGGTGTCTGGATACTTAGGCTTAGTTAGTATGTTAGTATATATTTTTTGTGTATACACATGTATATATATGTATATTAATATATATTAATATATATATATATATATATACATTCTTACTTGTATGTGTGTGCGTTACGCGTTATACTTGAGAAAAGGAGAGAGACAGAGAGAGAGAGAGACAGGGAGAGATAGAGGCAGAGAGAAAGAGAGAGCGAGAGAGCAAAAGAGAGAGAGAGAGGATGGAGAGGGAGAGAGAGAGGGGAGAGGAGAGAGGAGGGAGAGTGAGGGAGGTGTGTGTGTGTGTGTGTGTGTGTGTGTGGTGGTGGTGTGTGTGTGTGTGTGTGTGTGTGTGTTTTGCTCTTGTAAATATGTAATATACAGTGGTTCTTAACGAATTTGAAAAAAAAGCGACACAAGAGTAATGAGTTATTATCAAACATTATGATAAAATCTGTGGACTAACAAAACAAAATAAAACCCACACGCGAAAACAAAACAAAAAACAAAGCCAAAATGTAACAGAAAGTGAAAACAAAGCTCTACCAGCTTACTGGTTCAACACGTAACTCAACTGACTGAACTCAAAGGGACAAAAGAACTGGGGAAAAAATAACAAAAACTGCTTCAACAACCAATAGAAAAACCATCATACCAATAAATGCAGGAAGACACTGTTGTGAATGTCCAAAAGACTTAGCTGATACAGACATCAAACTACTTATTGAGCAAATAGGCTGCCGTCTCAAAGATGTGAGCATGTAGACGAATGGCTTGGTCACCAACAGCAAAAAAAATGAATGGGATTTTGAATGCCAAACAGAAATCTAAACATCATACATGAGGAAAATACTACAAATGGTATTTCAGCATGCATTCTAACAACAGGCATTGAGGCAATCACTGATGATGAACTGAAAGAAAGTTATGTCTTTATCCTGATTGACTCAATCAACCAACTTCAGGAAGTGCCAAATGGAGTAGGAACCCAGACTGGCACAAAGTCTTGAAATCTGGAAAATCTCACATGGATCTGCTGTCCCAGATACGCTAGACTTAACCCTTTGACTCCCACACCCTATCATCCCCCAACTGCAAAAACCCAACCCTTTGACCCCCTCACCCTTTCCACGAGCTTCCTGCAGGTGAGGGAGTAAAAGGGTTAAGCTTTTGCTTTGGTAGCATGGTAGGCAATGCAAGATGTCGTTGGACAGAACGCGGGAGTCAAAGGGTTAAGGGAAATGAACGTGCTGACAAACTTGCAGTAATGTCATTACACCAAGAATTCTGCATCTTAGAATGTGTGGAGTTCTCAGGCACTCAAACTCATACTGCCTTGAACAAACTGTGAGTCACCATACCATTAATCGTGTTACTCAAAAAAGACTAGAAGAAGTGAATGAAAATCTACCATGAAAGGAAAAACAAGAGCAATCAGCATTAAGACAAACATTGGTATCATCTCAAATCAACCCTGCGTAATCTCCTAAAGTGTAAAATAGAAAGTGTTTGAGATTTTCCTGTATCAGAAATAACAAATTTAAAGAACTGGAAATGACAATTGGAGGAACGTTGAATAAGAAAAGTAGCATAAAAATGGTTATCATGGTGTTTGTGTTCGCCTATTTGTTAGAAATGTTTTTAATGCTTGTTTGCTTCATTATGCTGTCTTGTTTTCTTGTGTCGTGTTGTATGTGTGTGCTTGGGGGAATGGTGGAGGATGGGCTGATAGACTTGTGATGATGGAGACAGGATGATTATGTTGGTGTGCAGATCAGGCTATGTATTGTAATGATTGGGAGGTTATTTCTGTGTCTTAAATCGTATAGGATGTTTGTGAGGCAAGTTTGTACTCGGGAGCAGGTTGTGCTTTTATCGCAGAAATGACTCATGTAGAAACAGGCCAATAATGTACTTCAGTCTGAGCCAAGATGCTGACAACGTCTGGCAAGGCAGACAAACTAGCCTGTAGTGAAAGCTTAGGATTAATCAACGTACAACCCCTCAAGTAGAAACAGGCCCTTACCGGTACTTCAGTGTGAAACATGAAGTGGACAAGGTCTGGCCAGCCAGACAAACTAGCCTCTCAACTGATGGCTTAAGATTAATTAACATCTGGCAGCACAGCCGATCTCACATTTATATTAGACTGTAAACGAGACAAGTAAGCAAAAGAGCCACCTATACACACAGCTCTGTTCGAGGATCGCCCCAGTGAAAGAGAGCGGTCCATTGTTTCAGTGGACAGGTTCTGGCCTGTGCTTGTCCACGTCAACCCCTCCTTCATGCGTTCTCAAGTAGAAGAACTTTCTCGAAAGTCGTATTAAGATAGATGGGGTCAGAGCCCCAGCGTGTTCTGATCCATGCTCTATAAATGAAAAAAGAAAACAACACAGAGGAGAATACACACACAGAAGACAGACATGGGGAGACAGGCCACTCAACCTGGCAGAGGTGCTGAGCCTTTGCCAGAAACATGTACTGAAGGTACGTTGATATTTTATTTCAGTGTAGAGTTTTAGGGCTGATAGGCAAAGAAGTAGGATTGCTTTAGGACGTAGGCAAATAAGAATAAGAGGATGAATGATTATGCTTTCAGTTGAATATGTTTAATTAAAGAAACTATATCGACTTGTAATGGTATGTGTGGACTGGTTTTGAAAGCTATTGCTAGTGTACTTTGTGCGTTTCTACTCGTCTCTCTCCTTTCTCGTCGTTGTGTAAGATCTCTGTGATACAGAAAGCCAATGCCACATAAACATTCCCCCCAATTCCCCCGCGATACTTTCATAAATTTTCTGTATGTGTGTGTGTGTGTGTGTGTGTGTGTGTGTGTGTGTGTGTGTGGTGTGTGTGTGTGTCGTGTGTGATGCGTGTGAGTGTGTGTGTGTGTCACAGTGTGTATATGTGTGTATGAGTGTGTGTGTGTGTGCATTTGTGTGTGTGTGTGTGTGTTTGTGTGTGTGTCTGTGTGCGTGTGGTGTGTGTGTGTGTGTGTGTGTGCGTGCGTGCGTGCTGTGTGTGTGTGTGTGTGTGTGTGTCAGGTGTGTGTGTGTGTGTGTGTGTGTGTGTGTGGTGTGTGTGTGTGTGTGTGTGTGTGTGTGTGTGTGTGTGTGTGTGTATGTTTGATCATCATCATGTGCCATGCCGCATGACGCTAGCGATCGTGTCCCTCCATACGAATCTATCCTTCTCTGTCTTCAGCCACCCTGCAAGCCCGTCCAATATTTCATCCTTGATCTGCCTGGTATTCTGGTGTGTGTGTGTGTGTGTGTGTGTGTGTGTGTGTGTATGTGTGTGTGTATGTGTGTGTGTGTGTGTGTGTGTGTGCGCGCGCGCGTGTACGTGTGTGCGTGCGTGCGTGTGGTGGTCTTTGATTTAATGTCTATTCACTAAAGTGATTTTAGACAAAAAAAAAAAAAAAAAAAAAGGGGGGGGGGTGATAGAGGAGGAGTGAAGAGAATATTTGAAAATTGTCAATTTTGAACTTGAGAAAAGATGATCCAAAAAACAACTTTTTTGAAGAGGGGAAGGTAAAACTAACAAATAATGTTACCATAATTAACGATTTAAACAAACAAACTAACAAACAAAATTGATAAATATCTGGAAGAAACGAAGAAAAAAATAAAACTAATAATTGACTAACCATAACAGTGAACAAGTGAAATAACATTTTAAAGGTAATTCGCTATAGGACTTTTTGACAGGCTAACAAAAAATTCATACAGTAATGATGATGAGGCAAATATATCAGAAACTGTACTCATAGATAGTGTTGGAATATGTCGTTTTACCTTAACGCAAGAAAGAATATGACTATGTGTTATCTTCTTTCCACACAGACAACTATGTTCTTGGTGTATTTTGTTTTGAATGCATCAAGTTTCCATCTATACATAAGGGATTGTATAATTCTGCTGGCATGAAGCTGCTTAAGTATTTTGCTAACTTCAAAGTTCATGTGACATTTATCATACTTTTTCTGTTTTAATTGGAACTGCTTCCAGACGTAGTTGTCTACTAAAGTGTAATTCTCGTGCAACGAGAGAGAAAGCTGGATATTGTTTGAATCTGATGAGTTATTAGCTCCCCGTTTGGCAGCCCTGTCAACTTTATCATTATAACGAAAAGAACTATGGGAAGGTATCCAGCAGAAAGTAATATCAGTGCCTCTTAAAGATAAATTATGAATCAAGTGACTAATTTCCAGAATCATTTCTGATCTTGTTTGTAATTTTGATAATTCAAGAGCCTGAAGTACTGATTTTGAATCAACGCAAAAAAGTGTTTGAAAAATTGTCCTAGGAAGACTTATCATAAAGTTTAAAGCCATTAATATTGCAAAGAGTTCAGCTGTAAAGACAGATTTATCAAGTCCTATGTAGAAAGATTTTTCAATTTTGAGAGCAGGTATTAAAAACGCTGAGCTGCTTTTCTTTCAATTACTGATCCACCAGTGTAAATTTTCAAATGATCGGAATATAAGTCGTCTATATGACATTTAACCTGATTTGCCAGTAAGTTTATATTGTCTCCTTTTTTTAAATTAGTGTGGTGTACATCAAATTGTGCTCTTTGGAGTTCCCAACTGGGTACTGGCGAAAAGGAAGGTCGTATAGATACAGGATCTACGTGTAGATCAATTCCTGAGCCTTTCATGACGTCAGATGTGTATGTTGCAAGAGTGACCTGTGAAGATATTGATTTAGCTCTTTTTGGAAAGTCGGTATCTGATCTCAGTTTAATTTCTGTTTCGGAGATGTTTTCTACGGTGGTGTGTCTTAACAAAAATTTAGTAGAAGCGACTTTCCTTTGCTCATCAAGTGGCAACAGTTTGATTTCATTATATGTGCGAAGACAGGAAGCATGCATTGGAAGACCCAGTGCAAGTTTGAAACCTTTACAATCTATGCTCTGCAGTTTTTTTAGTAAGTGTTTCGGTGCACTGAAGAAGATTTCTTGGGCATAGGTTAATTTAGATCTAACAAGCGATTTACAAAGATGAACAAGTGTTGATGAATCTTGACCCCATGCCTGTTTGCGAACTATTTTTAAGAAATTTAAACTTTTTTGAGCTTTGGTTAATAAGTATTCAATATGCTGATTCCAAGATAATTTTGCCGTAAGAAAAACTCCTAAGAACTTAATTGACTCATTAAACTGAAGAAGAGTATCTCCCAGTTTGAAAGTGGGAATATTTACTGGGTTAGCTCCATTATTAAATAAAACTATTTTTGATTTTTCCAGGGATAGATGTAACCCATTTTCTACCATGTATCGTGCTATTTTATCAAGTTCTAATTGGTAGCATTTGCGTGTATAATTAATACAGCGCAAAGGAGTTTTCCTTTTCATATTTACCTGCATCCACATGCATAAATCGTCAGCATATTGAGCTAAAACTACATGCTTAGATACTTTACTGGGTAAGTCATGCATTAATATCATGAAAAGAAGGGGAGCTATAACGGATCCCTGAGGGATACCCATTTGAAGAATTCGTTTCCTGGAATATACATTTTCAATCCTCGTTTGAAATACTCTGTTTTCTAAGAAACACTTAACATAGTCAAAAATGTGACCTGCCAGCCCAATACTTTTAAATTTAAATAACAATCTGGAGTGCCACACTTGATCGTATGCTTTCGTTATATAAAAAAATGTAGCTAAAACACATTGCCGTCTTGCAAATTGTTGTTTTATGTTAGTAGTTAGCTTTGTTAGGATTTCTACTGGTGACCTGCCTTTTCGAAATTCTGCCTGATTTACTGGTATTATTTTATTCTTTTCACAATAGTGCATCAGTCTCTTTAAGATTATTTTCTCCATTAGTTTACATACGTGTGATGTTAATGCAACTGGCCTGTAGTTTTTCAGATCGGTATTACATTTACCTGCTTTTAGTACAGGAACCACTATTGTTTCTTTCCAGTTGTTGGGCTTTTTCCCACTATTCCAGCATTTTTGAAATATGTCATGTAGCAAAATTATAAAATTTTCTGGTAAATTTTTCAGCATCTCATTGGAAATTGCATCTAGTCCAACTGACGTTTTTTTTACTTGGAAGAGACTGAATGGCATCTTTTAATTCTTGAAGTGTGAGTGATGCATTTATGTAGTGAGTATTGTCAGAGGCAGGATCCTTATATACATCTTTCTTTTCTTCTCGTTCCCTATAGTCTCTACTAGAGACAGGAAGTCCTTCTACACGACAGGTCTCAGCAAACACGTCTGCAAAAGCTTCTGCTTTTTTCCAATGAGCTAGGAAAAGGGTTATTTTCTAGCTTTACTGGAATTGATGGCAACTTAATCCCGTTTTTCATTAATTTTAGTTTTTCCCAAATCTTTATCATGTCTTTGTGGTCATTTACTTCACATTTACAAAAAGACGACCAGTGTTGTTCTTTGGCTTGCTCTATGATTCTGTTACACTTAATGTTGGCACTTTTCATCGCTGTATGATTTTCAGGTGACCTGTTTGCTAAATAGATTTTGTATTTTTCTTTCTTTTCGTTCACTGCCTTTTGACAATCCTCATTCCACCAGACATTTCCATGATGTTTTCCTATTTTCGACATTGTAAGTTTTGGAATTGAAATGTTAGCAGCTCTTAACAGTGAGTTACAGAAAACTTCATACATGTCGTTTATGTTTATTGCTTCAGATAGATCTGTTCTTGTCTTTTCAAGGATTGCCTTAAAACTGATCCAGTCTGCGTTTTTATAATTAAACTTGGGTAAACAATCTTGTGGTATGGCGTCTATTTCAGTAGTATGATTTAGGGTAAGACGTATGGGGATGTGATCTGATCCCAACAAGTCATCCTCTGTTTGCCACGTGGCGTTTGGGGCTAAGGATGGTGAGATTAAAGTGAGGTCGATAGCTGTGGGTCTGTGGGTTGGTATATCGGGGATCCGGGTAACGTGTCCGTTGTTAAGTAAATATAAATTGGAATCTACAATATTTTCGATCAACCTGTTGCTTGTTATGTTTGTACAATACTTTTCCCAAAATGGGGCATGTGCATTAAAATCACCTCCAATTATCCACTTGTCGTCCTGATCTTGAAAGTGTCTTAACCATTCAGTGTTCACAGAGTCTGGGCCTCTTGGTAAGTATACATAGGCTATATTCACAACTAACGTGCGTGTGTGTATATGTGTGTGTGTTGTGTGCGCGTGCGGGCATGCGTGTGTGTATGTGCGTGGTGGTGTGTGTGGTGTGTGTGTGTGTGTGTGTGTGTGTGTGTGTGTGTGTGTGTGCTATCTCAGTGTGTGTGTGTGTGTGTGTTGTGTGTGTGTGTGTGTGTGTGTGGTGTGTGTGTGTGTGTGTGTGTGTGTGTGTGTGTGTGTGTGTGTGTATGTTTGATCATCATCATGTGCCCTGCCGTGATTTTAATCAGTGTATTCCTTTTCTCACACTAGACGGAGCAGCAGGGACGTTTCAGTCTTTTTCTCCTAATTTATGTATCTGGTGTTTGTTTGTTTGTTAACTTACGCTTGACAAAAGCCACTTGGCCGAAAATTTGCGCCTGTCTTGTCTGGTTGTGTTAAATACGCGTTCTTCTTCTTTTTTTTTTTTGGCGTGGTTTTTTTTGTTTTTGGTTCCTGTTTGCTCGAACGCGGGCAGTCACATTTGTTTTGGATTTCTTATTCAGCAGTCAAGGTTTGTGTCATGATTACAACACACATGGCACCCGAGACGTTAGTCCATATGGAAATCATTCCGAGCGTGGAGACTGTCATCTTGAGAAACTGAAACTGAAACTGAAAAATGGTGTGGTCTGATTGTTTGGTTTACAATGTGCAGGCCTTATGCTGCTGCACAGTCTGCGGACCCAGTCTTCAGTGGGTGGCCACGGTACATGCTGGGTATTTTCGTGTTTCAAGTAAGCCGACGCTGTGTTATGGGGATCACCTGGGGAGAGAGACATGGGCAGATCAACAGACTCATGGCTATGTAGGATTCACCAAGAAATGAAAGACGACTATGCTGGGGAGCTGATTCTGTTTTCATACATTTTCTGTTAGTGTGCGAGTGTGTGTGTGTGTGGTGTGTGTGTGTGTGTGTTGTGTGTGTGTGTGTGTGTGTGTGTGTGTGTGTGTGTGTGTGTGTTGCGAGTGTGTGTGTGCGTGTGTGTGTGTGTGTGTGGTGTGTGTGTGTGTGTGTGTGTGTGCGGTGTGTGGTGTGTGTGTGTGTGTGTGTGTGTGTGTGCGTGTGTGTGTATGTGTGTGAGTGTGTTGTGTGTGTGTGTATGTGTGTAGTGTGTGTGTATGTGTGTGTGTATTTGTGAGTATGTATGTGTGTCTGTGTGTGTGGTGTCTGTATGTGTGTTCAAGTGTGTGTGTGTGCGTGAGTGTCGCGTGCGCGCGCGCGTGTGTTGTTTGTATGTGTGTGTGTGTGTGTGTACGTGTGTGTGTGTGTATGTGTGTGTGTGTGTGTGTGTACGAGCTCGTATGTGTGTGTGTGTGTGTGTGTGTGTGTTGTGTGTTGTGTGTGGTGTAGGGTGTATGTGTGTTGTGTGTGGTTGTGTGTTGTGTGTGTGTGGTGTGTGTGTGTGTGTGTGTGTGTGTGTGTGTGTGTGTTGTGTTTGTGTTGTGTTGTGTGCATGCCCCTGGCGTTGACCACTCCGTCCAATTTGTCGCACACGGGGATTTAGAAAACAAACCTCAATACAAATTTAAACATAAATAAGGACACTAAAACATATAAAACGGGCATAAATGACCTAAAATAGCTCCCGTCAATCTCACCTCCCTAGAGCCAAAAAATGCACTTAATACATATACCCAAGTAGAAGGACTTCATACCACCAGAAAACTATTGGCAGACATCAACAAGAGAAGACTAAAATACATTAGCCATGTGTCACGCAACAAGAACACGGATCTCATGGCAACCATCTTTCAAGGAAACACAGTGGCAAAAAGGAAGAAAGGCAGACCTCCAATCTCATACATTGAGATCATAACCAACATCACTGGCCTAAATATTCAAGAAGTTGTCCACAAAAGTCAAGGCAGAGTGGCCTGAAGGGAAATGGCGGTGTCCAGGTGTGCAACGGTGAATACCGAACCTGGTGACGCTGACAGGTGAGACAGGTAATAGACTAACACACGCACGCACGCACGCACGCACACACTCACACATACACACACTCACACAAATCAGCACGTACGCACACACGCTCATACACACACACACACACACACACACACACACACACACACACACACGCACACACACACACACGCACACACACACACACACACAAACCTGCACGCATACACACACACACACACAAACACATACACACACACATACACACAATCGCACACGCTTATACGCACAGACACGCACGCACACATGCACACACTCACACACACAAGCATGCACACATGAGAATGAATGAACAGCTGAAGTGCGAAGAGGCTTTCAAAGTGAAAACAAACACTCAAAGAAAGAAGACAGAAAATTGTGAATGAATGTAAAATATATATAATCTTCAAGTCGTCAAGTTTCTGCACTGAAATATAACATTACATTCACAAGGCAACAGACCAGCCAGCAACAGGGGGTTCTCGTGGACGGTAAAATTACATAATATTAAAACAGATATGCTTTTGTCTTCATTAATGTTTGTCTCTGCATCACACAACACAAATATTAAACATACATTTGCCTGTGGCATACCCAGTACAGAAGTCTCTATTTTAACAAGTAGGATGGGCACATTAAGCTAAAAGAACACCAGACACGCATGGAGGTAGTATGTCCCATGATAATACACATTTACAAATCCTAAAATTGGTTATGTCAAATACATACATCCATATAAAAAAAAAGAAGAGAGGGTAATTAAAAAAAACAAGATGAAGAAACCTTCACTCCACAGAAAAAATATACCTTTAAAAAGTGTATTGAACTCAAACATTATATCCTTCAGGAACTGTGTTTTACAAAAGAAAAAATATAATCCGGTGTATTGTGACAACAGGAGCAAATCACCTTAATGAAAAAGAACAGGATTTGTAGGTAAGAAATTACAGTGAGGAAAATGAAAAGAAAAAACATCGAGTAGAAGAAATGCGAGATTCATGTACGAAATTCTGCGCATTATTTGGGACAGTTTTGTTGTGTGTTCCAATCAGTATTTATAACAATGTTAATGATCAATCACATATACAATTCAACTAGTTTGTTTTCTTTTTGACATCATAAAAAAGAAAAACAAACAAACAAAAAGACAGAACAACAAAACAACAACCAAAAAACAGTCCTCAAAATTATCTCCCCTCCTTGTATTACTTATGTTTCACTTCTTGACTCAAATTCACCTTTCACTCGCTCAGCCTGTCCACCATTTCTCTGGTGAATAGGGCAAGGCAGCAAAAGAATCAATCAACTTCTAAACTAAGAGCCATCTGCTGGGTTCTGAAGTGTACTTTAATTATAAACTAGCTGATTCGATTATTAAAGCTTAGCCACTGAGAAGACTTATTGCTAATAATATGGTCAGCTGGCGATAGACATGTTCAAAGCGTTTACATGTCGACAGATTCTGGGGAAAGACAGAACAATTGTTGACGTCAGAACGCGTCACTTGCGCAAACATCAGATCAGTTGAAAATGTTATTTCTTTTTTTTTTTTTTTTTTTTTTGTGCTGATGAAAACATGCGCACAGTCAATAACTGATTTAATAATTTTTTACGCGGACTAGTTGGTAGAGCCATGGACTCAAGATCTTATTTCTTAACTTCAATTCCAGCCCGCAACATTAAAAGCTGGTCTGTTTGCCGCCCATCTTAATGTATCATCATTCCAGTGATATCAGTTTAGTGTTTCTTTGATCCCTTCTCACCATTCCCCCCATTTTAAGATCTTGCCAGAGCATATGGTTTTGCGAAGTCTCCTAAAGTCTCTCAGATAATTGCTGGCAGATTTGGATGGAGCGCATACGGAGTTGTCCAAGCGCGGTGAATCCCTTTTGAAATAACTCCAAACTAACTCTTCCAAAAACGTATATTTGTAAAAGCAAACTGGAAAACAGTCTACCGCACACCGCTACTTCTGCGGGATGTCTTACCACGAAATACCAGACCAGCGAATATAATGCAAAACAGATATTGAACTTGCATATCTATTGCTATATTGAACTTGCATATCTATTGCTAGTTTCCGACGAAGTTTGACGAGGCTCTTATGACACACGTACATGCTTTTTCTATGACCCACGTGTATGTTTATATATTCATCTTATACATTAATAGTGACTGTACTTTATGCACAGAGACTCCATGTTGAAGATGTGATAGTGTTGCAAGCATTTTGAACTTTAGAACTTTTGATACAAATCATTCTGCTTCACTTATATGTTTTGTCTTTAGATCTTGTTGTTGCTGTTGTTGTTATTGTCGTTTAAAGCCCAGCCAACTGCATGGAGCCATACCAGGGCTATAACCGCTTCAAAACATACATAAACATCAACAGGAAAAAAATACCGAAGAAATTTAAGAACACATATCAATGCATTCGCGCACATAATCTAAGGACATGCCTCTGGCGTTGACCAAGCCGTCCAATTTATCGTACAGGGGATTTAAAAAAAAACACACCTGATCACAAATTAAAGCATAGTAAAGGACACCAAACCATGTATAAAAACGGACATAAATTAACTAAAAATTGCTTCTGCATATGTCATCTCCCCAGAGCCAAAAATGCACTCAATACACGTACCTAATTATCTATCCTAAGAAAAAGTAGGAAAGATTTTATCGAACACATACAGGTGAATAGACCAGCAAGGCAGAAAATGATAGGAAGAAATGACAGAAAGCAAAGGAACAAGGCAGAAACAAACAGAGCGACAGAAAAGAAGAAATTTCTATCACACAATTTTCAAGAGGGAATACTATTTATACTGAAAGAGACCCCGCCATCCCCACAGGGGCTTATATCTTGTTAAAATAGGAATTAGAAAAAAAGCTGATGATAGCCATGCACACAAAGCACAGTCATGTTTGAACAGTGAAAAAATAAACTGATATTCAACAAAACGTGGACTGGCAGAAACAGAACCGAAAGTCACAGACATCCTTTCCATACATTCCCTGTGAAAGAACATGGTCCTCCAAGATCGGTCTTGTATCCCACTTAAAAACCACATCAGGCATTAATGACCACTATGTCTGTTTATTGCTAGATCAACTAAAGTCCATCATCAACCTAGCTGACCACCAATGGCCGTTTCAATGTTACATAAAACATAAAACCAGAAAAGTTCGTCCTCCAGCAATACTAAAACGTGTTTCAACGTGGAAAAAAATCAAAACAAATGTTTGAAATAAGCAATTCTTCTTCTGCTGCTCTTTGCCATTACCATAATCAGGCAACATCTGGCACTGACTTTTTGTTTAGTTTGATTAAAACACACACACACACACACAATAATATGATAAACCCAGAACGTGACACTTCCAAGCCAGTCAGTAGAGAGAGAGAGAGAGAGAGAGAGAGAGAGAGAGAGAGAGAGAGTGAGAGAGAGAGAGAGTGAGAGAGAGAGAGAGAGAGAGAGAGAGAGAGAGAGCAATCAAGTCTGCAAAAGATGACAGAAGTCTGAAAACATACATTGAAATCAATTCAGACTTTCTGAGCAAAAATCTCTTCATCCATCACTTGTGTTTTTCATCAATGTTAAAGACACAAACAAGGCTGGTGGCTACAATTGTATTCCACATTTTGATCTTATATTGCTGTTTACTATTTTCCATCTTGGGAACAGATATAAAATCCTCGTAAAATATTCTGTATACAGTGAATGGATCCATCTGTTAGTCTAACTGATGGCAACGTCGAAAAGAGTTTTGATTCAGTCTTCTTCGATAGGACGATGGGGTGGGGGTTGGGAGTCGGGGTTGGGGCCAAGGGGGAAGGCAGCTGGAATTTACTGCTAATTTAGCGGCAGTGGATTCATACACTCGTATCTCCCCGGTCTTCTTCACTCCATAGCATCACTGAAATCTTTATCGCCCTGAAGGACATCACACTGGTGTGATATTGTTCGGTGAAGAAGACAAATTACTTTACTTGGATTGGTGAACACTGGTATTATACTGTTTGTAGGGAATGAGACTTATTTTATCCATGCTGAGAGTTTTCTTGTTTCAGCCATATAGGCGTTACTTAATTTTATGACCATTGTTTTTGAGAAATTATAATAGGCACAATCTTATTATAATTTACACACATCACGCCTAAACGAATATTATCCATCAAGGAATTTCACTTACTTTTTGTTAGGCCTGATCGGTTCAGTCTGACGAGGGTTCGCTGAACCGATCAGGCCTAACAAAAAGTAAATGAAATTCCTTGATGGATAATATTCGTTTAGGCGTGATATGTGTAAATTATAATAAGATTGTGCCTATTATAATTTCTCAAAAACAATGGTCATAAAAGACTTATTTTATTTGGACTGATAAACACAAGAATGATATTATTTACAGTGCTGGAAATCGAGCGGTTCCTTTTGTTCATTATGTCCAGATGGGGACTGGGCTTTAACTGTCCATCCAGATGCTGCGGAATTAAATCTCACACACACAACCAGTCTTCGTCTGATCCTACCTAGGTCTGCAATAGAGAGACCTTTCTGTCACTCATCTTATCCACCAGCTTCCTGCTGGTGTGAGGGAGTAAAAGGGTTAACAATTGATGAAACTGTTACAGAGCAATATCTCGCAGACGGTCATCATCTCCATGGGATGGGTCGTCGTCATCTTCAAGATCCGTATCTGAGTTTGCAGGTGAGGCATCCCTGTTTCCTAATCTATTTGTTCTGATAATCTGACACAATTGTCCAATTTCTTTGCGATCCCTGCTTGCTAATGTTTTGCAAACACTCAGTTGCATTTTTTCAATTTCCTTGCGATTCCAAGATTGCTGCAGATTTTTTATCTTTAGAACAATTTCTAACAAGCTGTCCTGCAAGTCAGCATATCTGCTTGGTGGGTCACCGTTTTCCACCATCCAGTACAGAATCCGTTCAAATAGCCGAAGCACATGAAAGAATCTCAAGTCATCTCTATCCCAAACGTGACATTTCAACAGGCTCTGAATCTTTTCAAGAACTGAATAAATAGAGTCTATGTAGCCAGCATCCCATACATAGTCTCCACTTGGTGGGTGGCTCTCCAGCTCATGCAGCTGTTTCGTAAGATCTTTGGAGATACTAGCAAGACGTGCAACATCCATGTAAGACTGTTCACGACCTTCATCCTGGGTCTGAGACAGTTCCAAGGGTTTAGCAGCAGAGCAGGCACCTTCTGCAAGGGGCAGTTCTGAAGCCCCCATGTAGGAATGCTCTGGGGCCTCAGCACCCATCTGATAATTCTGTGTGGGTTGAGCATCCACGTGATAATTTTGTGTGGTTTCAGCACTCATGTGATAATTCTGTGTGACTTGAGCACCCATGTGATAATTTTGTGTGGCTTGAGCACCCATGTGATAATTCTGTGTGACTTGAGCACCCATGTGATAATTTTGTGTGACTTGAACACCCATGTGATAATTTTGTGTGGTTTCAGCACCCATGTGATAATTCTGTGTGACTTGAGCACCCATGTGATAATTTTGTGTGACTTGAGCACCCATGTGATAATTTTGTGTGGTTTCAGCACCCATGTGATAATTCTGTGTGACTTGAGCACCCATGTGATAATTTTGTGTGCTGAGCACCCATGTGATAATTCTGTGTGACTTGAGCACCCATGTGATAATTTGTGTGACTTGAGCACCCATGTGATAATTTTGTGTGGTTTCAGCACCCATGTGATAATTCTGTGTGACTTGAGCACCCATGTGATAATTTTGTGTGTCTTGCAGCACCCATGTGATAATTTTGTGTGGTTTAGCACCCATGTGATAATTTTGTGTGACTTGAGCACCCATGTGATAATTTTGTGTGGTTTCAGCACCCATGTGATAATTCTGTGTGACTTGAGCACCCATGTGATAATTTTGTGTGGTTTCAGCACCCATGTGATAATTCTGTTTAAACCCTTGAAGCACCCATGTGATCATTTTGTGTGGCTTGAGCATCCTTGCAAGGAACCTGTGGGGTTTCAGAATCTGTGAGAGGAACATTGTGATGCCTCAGAATCATTGTGGGAAACCTGTAGGTCTTCAGGATTTTTGTTGGACAATTCTGGTGCTTCGGCGTCAGGTGGGAAAGTTCAAGGCTGTTATTAGTCATGCAGCCAGCTCCATAGTTTGGTCTTTTGGATCACTGTTGGCATTCATATTGTTCATCATAGACTCCATCAGGTATAGTTTCTGCAACATGCACTGGGAATACGTCTTGAATACATTTTAAAACTTTAACCCTTTGAACCCCGCACCATGTCCAGCAACTGAAAAAAAACCTTTGACTTCCTCACCCTATCCACCAGCTTCCTGTATTTTGTTAAATGTTAATTGAAAAGCTGGTGACAGTGGTGCACACACAGGGCACAATCATATTTGTACAGTGTAAAAAATGCCATTCTACGAGAGGGACTGGCAGAAACAGAACCCAAGACCGCAGACGTCCTTTCCGTGCAGATCCTATGGAAGAACATGGTCCTCCAGGATCGGTCTTGTAGTCCTCTTGAAGTCCACACCAGGCGTTAAGGTCCACTCATCATCATCATGTGCCTTGACGCACGACGTTGGCGATCATGGCCCTCTGTCAGCAGCTGTCCCTTGTCGCTGCAAGCACATCTTCCACCCTCTCTGTCCTCAGCCACTCTGCAAGTCCGTCCAATATTTTCTCCCTGGGTCTGCCAGGTGTTCTCTTTCCCTCCAGCTTTCCTGTTGTGACCAGGTGCTCTATTCCCCTTTCCCCTTAAAATGGCCTATACATGTTGCTTGTCGTTTCCTAATCTTCCTTATGAATGATCTACTTGTGTCTGCCTCCATCAAGACTGTCTCGTTTGTTTTCTTTGCTGTCCATGGCATGGACCACTGTGCCTGTGTATTGTTGGATCAACGAGAGAGTTCATCATCACCCTAGCTGACCACCAATGGCCATCCATTCCAATGTTGTTAAAACATAAAACCAGAAGAGTTCTTCCTCCAGCGAAACTAAAAAGGGTTTCAACGTGAACAAAAATCACAAGTTTTTGAAATAAACAATTGTTCTTCTTCTTCTCCTCTTTCTCCTCCGCCTTCTTCTGGCTTCTTCTTCTTCCTCGTTTCTTCTTCTTCTTCTCTCCTGCTCCTCCTCCATTTTCTTCTTCTTCTTCTTCTGTCCTTCGCCGTCTATGCAGTTAATAAGAAACATCAGGAGGGTGTGGATGGGACCCGGAGCACCAATGCCTCGCCACTCTCGGGACACTCACCTCTCAAGCTCCCGATGCCAATCGACAGTCATTTCTTCAAAGACATCTGCTAAGGACTTTTGTCCTTTATTTATCAAATTGAAAAAAGCAGTAATAACAACATTCTGCAGAAACGAAGTAGTTTCGAGCCAGTCATTGGAGAGAGTAACCAAGTCTGCAAAAGACAAAAGATGTCTGAAAGTATAACTTGAAATCTGTTCAAACTTTTCGAGCACACAGCCTCTTCATCCTTCCCTTTTTTTTAGATCATATGTATGTATGGTTGGAGCTAAGTAGCAAGAAGACTGAAGTCATGGTAATCAGTAAAAAACATGAAATCCCCTCATGCAAAATAACGGCAAATGGCACAAGATTGAGAAAGGTTGATAAGTTTAAATATCTGGGAACAGTCATCTCACCAGACATGCAGATGCATATCAGAAATAGCCAGCACAATCGGCCAAGCCAAAACAGCATTCATGAAGATGAAAAGCGTTCTTACTATCAAATGCCTATCAATTAACATCAGGAAGAGAGTCTTTAAATGTTACATAGAACTGATAATGTCATACGGTTATGAGGGTGGATAGTCAACACGGAAAGCCAGAGCAAGTTTGAGGCAACGGAAACGTGGTTTCTAAGAAGAATGTTGAGAGTTCCATTGACAGCAAAGAAAACCGAGACAGTCTTGATGGAGGCAAACACAAGAAGATCATTCATAATGAAGATTAGGAAAAGACAGGCAACATTTATAGGCCATTTTATGAGGAAAGGGTAATTAGAGCACCTAGTCACAACAGGAAAGCTGGATGGAAAGAGAACACCATATAGACCCATGGAGAGATATTGTATAGACTTGCAAGGTGGCTGAGGACACAGAGGGTGGAAGGGACAGATGTATATGGAGGGCCATGATCTCCAACGCCATGCGCCAGGGCACATATGATGATGATGATAATAATGTGTAATACAGATGCAAATTATACTGGTGGTTAAATTGTATTTCACATTTTCATCGTATATAGCCGTTTACTTTTTTCATCTTGACAAAAGATATAAAATCATAAAATCATCTGTATATCTGTATACACAGCAGTGACCCGTCTGTTTGTCCCTAGCAGATATTAACGTTGAAAGAGCTATGATTCGGTCTTCCTCAGCAGGACGACGGGATGGGGCAAGTAAGAAGGCGTCTGGCATTTCTTGCTTATTGAGCCGAAGTTGAACCATACAGTTGTATCTCCCCAGTCTTTTTCACTCCATACATCATCATCCACTAAAGTCAAGACAGAGCTTCTTGGAGGGAGATGGTGGTGTCCAGATGTGCAGCGTCCAATACCAAAACCGGTGACGCCGACAGATGAGACAAGTGATACCATTTGAATCTTCATCGCTTTATAACACCCAAGCGATCGTTAATCCAATGGAAATCATTTAAATCTCATTCATAACAAACAATATCAAGCCAGTGTATATCAGTCCTAATATAAGAGAACTCAAGTGTCCATCATTAACCCTTTGATTCCCGCACCCCGTCCATCAACTGCAAAAACTTAACCCTTTGACTCCTACAGGAAGCTGATGGATAGAGTGAGGAATCAAGGGTTAACTTTTTCGCTATGCTAATGCTAGCATGGTTGGCAATACATGATGCTGATGGACAGGGTGCGGGAGTCAAAAGGTAAAACACTATCACAGCAGTGTTCATCGTGTCCAGTGGGGACTGTGGTTACAAATGTCCATCCAGATGCTGTAGAATTAAATCACACACACCACACACACACACACACACACACACACACACACACACACACACACACACACAGGTCTTTGTTTTACCTAGCTAAATTTGCAATAGAGAGAAACCGTTATTTAATTCTTTCACTTATTCTATCCACCAGCTTCCTGCTGTGTGAGGGAGCGAAAGGGTTAATTGTTGATGAACTTGGTTACAGAGCAACATCACGCAGACGATCATCTTCTCCTTGCAGCAGTTTGTCATTTTCCTGCTGATCATCATCATCCACGTCTTTATCATCCGCATTTGGGGAACCCGAAGTTGATGGCTGATTGTGGTGTTGTACAGTTCACCATATAACACATCAGCCTAGGTAATGCAACCAGCTGCAGATTTGACAAAGCTGACTGACCATCTATCTCCTTAATCAACACTGACAGACGGCAAGTTTGAAGCACAGCGAGTCTCGTTTCATCGACAAGGAAACGCAACTCTTCAGCTTTGACCCTGCAATGTAAAGCTTGCAGCAGAGCAGTCATCTTTATACTGATTTGGTAAAAGTTCGCCTTCAAGCGAACATAGTCGTTTCGGTGGTTGGCCGTTGTCCACCATCCAATCCAGAATCCGTGCAAGTGTTAAATTAAACAGTTTTGCAGAGTGGATGAGGAGAAGAAGGGTGGGAGATGTTGGCCTACTTGCAGCAACAAAAGATTGATTCGTATGGTGGGCCATGATCGCGAACACCATGCCACAAAGGCCACTACTGCAAGTAGCAAAAGCAAAAATAACAGTTCTTTCCCCATATCCCAACATGTTAATGGGTCACAAGTGAGATCACATCCATCAGTGGTGGACATATATGTACATAATGTTAATAATCCGCAGACTGAAATTTTCACTTGTTAATGGATTGTTACAGAAATGTACATAATATAACAACCATTGATTGAATATCTTATTATTATAATGTGAATGGATGTTCACAGAAACTGGACAATGTGGACTTCATTGATTTCATTTTACAACATGATTTCATTTGCCTTACTGAGACGCTCATATCAACTGATTTTGTTTCATCTTTGTAACAAGAGGTTTAGTTGTATTTACACTATAACCAAAGAAACTTGTTTCAACAAGGAAGGTATTCCAATGCAATAATGGTTATGGTATGAAAAAATATGTGAATCTTTTGTGAAACGAATTTTAAGATAAAAACGAAAATGCTATTATTTGTAAAAATAAAAAAGAGATTTGTTTTCAACAAATAAACCTATAATGTTAATATGCAAATATATCTTGAAACTTGAAGAAAACATTCTCAAACAAAGTTGCTTAATATCTCAATTATATGTGAAGAGTTGTGAGAAATAAAACAAAGGAGAGAGAGAAACGGAGACAAAGACAGAGAGAGAGGAGAGAGAGAGAGAGAGAGAGAGAGAGAGAGAGAAGACAGACAGACAGACAGACAGACAGATAGACAGAGAAAAAAAGAGAGAGAGAGGGTGGGGGCAGAGACAAAAAATGAGGAGAGAGAGAGAGGGGGGGGGGCAGAGGCAGAGAATGGGAGAAACGAGACACAGAGAGAGAGAGAGACAGAGAGAGAGGAGAGAGAGAGAGAGAGAGAGAGAGAGAGAGAGAGAGAGACAAGAGAAAGAGAGAAAGAGAGAAAGAGAGAAGACAGAGACAGAAGAGCAACTTACTCTAACGTCCTCCCCTTGAAATGTCTGAATCTTGAGTGATGTAGGAAACTGAGTTCACATCAAGGAAAAGAATTAAGGGGGAAAACTCAGACAGAATGACCTCCCCTGAGAAGACTAAAATCGACAAGTGACCACTTGACCAGTGAGTGAACTGGAAGAAGAAGGGGGTGGGGGTGGGGGTGGTGGGCAGGACGACAAAAGCGAAAGTAAGCAAAGGGAAATAAGCCTTTACAACAGCAGTGGGGATGCAGTGCATAGAATGACTCACATGTTTCATTAATTGTGTGTTGTGCATTATGATTTCCGTTTTAACAACTGATCGTATGTCATTGTGTTGTCGTTTGTGTATACATTTGTTATGGATCATGGCGTGTGGATACTTAGGCTTAGTTAGTATTTTAGTTATATATTTTTTGTGCATGCACATGAATGAATATATATGTATATATATATACACATGTATGTATATATATACATATATACATATATATATGTGTTATATATATATATATATATATATATATATATATATTCTTACTTGTATTTGTGTGCGTGTACGCGTTATACTTGAGAAAAGGAGAGAGGACAGAGAGAGAGAGAGAGAGACAGGGACAGAGAGATGGAGAGAGTTAGAGAGAGTGAGAGAGAGAGAGAGACAGGGAGAGATAGAGGCATGAGAAAAAGAGAGAGAGAGTGAGAAGTGAGAGAAAGAGAGAGAGAGAGAGTGTGAGTTGTGTGTGTGTGTGTGTGTGGTGTGTGTGTGGTGTGTGTGTGTGTGTGTGTGTGTGTGTATGTGTGTTGCACCACACTCTGTCTTGTAAATATGTAATATACAGTGATTCTTAACGAATTTGAAAAACAAAGCGATACAAAAGTAATGAGTAATTATCATACAATATGATAACATCCGTGGACTAACAAAACAAATTAAAATCCACACACAAACAAAACAAAACAAAACAAAGCCAAAATGTAACAGCAAGTGAAAACAAAGCTCTACCAGCTTATGGTTCAACACGTAACTCAACTGACTGAACTCAAAGGGACAAAAGAACTGGGGAAAAAATAACAAAAACTGCTTCAACAACCAATAGAAAAACCATCATACCAATAAATGGAGGAAGACACTGTTGCGAATGTCCAAAAGACTTAGCTGATACAGACATCAAACTACTTATTGAGCAAATAGGCTGCCGTCTCAAAGATGTGAGCATGTACACGAATGGCTTGGTCACCAACAGCACAAAAACGGATGGGATTTTCACTGTCAAACAGAATGGAAACCTCATACATGAACAAAATACTACATATATGATATTTCACCATGCAGTCTAACAATGGATGTCGAGACAGTCACAGATGATGAACTGAAAGAAAGTTATGTCTTCACCCTGACTGACTCAATGAACCTACTTCAAGTGGAGTAGGAATCCAGACTGGCACAAAGCGGTCTTGAAATCTAGAAAAAAAACACTACTACTGTCCCAGACACGCTAGTCTTAATCCTTTCTACTCCCGCACCCTTTGCACCAACTTCCTGCGGGAAGCTGGTGGATAGGATGAGGGAGTAAAAGGGTTAAGTTTTTGCTTTGGTAGCATGGCTGGCATGCAGGATGCCGTTGGACAGAGTGCTGGAGTCAAAGGGTTAAGGGAAATGAACGTGCTGACAAACTTGCAGTAATGTCATTACATCAAGAATTTTGCATCTTGGAATGTGTGGAGTTCTCAGGCACTCAAACTCATACTGCTTTGAACAAACTGTGAGTCACCATACCATTAATCGTTTTCCTCAAAAAAGACTAGAGGAAGTGCCTGAAAATCTACCATGAATGGAAAAACAAGAGCCATCAGCAATAAGACAAACATTGGTATCATCTCAATTCAACCCTGCGGAATCTCCTAAAGTGTAAAATAGAAAGTGTTTGGGATTTTCCTGAATCAGAAGTAATAGAAATTTAAAGTAATGGAAAAGACATTGGAGGACGGTGTAGAAGAAAAATGTATGAAAATGATTGACGTGGTGTTTGTGTTTGCCTATTTGTTTGTCAGTAATGTTTTTAAATGGTTGTTTGTTTCATTATTTTGTCTTGTTTCATTATTTTGTCTTGTTTTCTGATGTCGTGACGTTTGTGGGGTGAGGGGATGGTGGTGGATGATGATGATGGAGACAGGATATTTATGTTGGAGTGCAGATGAGGCTTTGTCTAGTAATGATTAGGAGGTAATTTCTATGATGTAATTGTATAGGATGTTGGTGAGAAAAGTTTATATTGGGGAGCTGGTTGTGCTTTCTGCAGTTTTCTGTTAGTGTGTGTGTGTGTGTGTGTGTGTGTGTGTGTGTGTGTGTGTGTGTGTGTGTGTGTGTGTGTGTGTGTGTGTGTGTGTGCGCGCGCGTGTGCGTTTGTGTGTGTAAGTGAGTTTGTTCGTGTGCGCGCGCGCACGCGCGTGTGTGTATGTGTGTCTGTGTATGTGTGTGTGTGTGTGTGTATGCGTGTGTGTGTGCGACGTTTCTATTGGAAGTGTGGTTCCTTAACCACAAGACCATCGTGTCAAGTCACAGTGAGACTCAAACTGAATATTCCACTACTTTGACTGAAATCTGAAGTCCGAAAGTATGTAACCATTTCATCATCATCATCATCAGGTGCCTTGCCGCATGGCGTTGGCGATCATGGCCATCCATCTGTTTCTGTCTCTTGTTGCCTCAAGCACCTCTTCCACCCTCTTTGTCTTCAGCCACTCTGCAAGTCCGTCAAATATCTTCTCCCTGGGTCTACCTGATGCTCTCTTTCCCTCCAGCTTTCCCGTTGTGACCAGGTGCTCCAATTCCCCTTTCCTCATAAAATGGCCTTTAAATGTTGCCTGTCTTTTCCTCATCTTCCTTATGAATGATCTTCTTGTGTCTGCCTCCATCAAGACTGTCTCGTTTGTTTTCTTTGCTGTCCATGGAACTCTCAACATTTTTCTTAGAAACCACATCTTGGCACCTCAATCTTGTTCTGGCTTTGCTTGTTGAATGTCCACGCCTCACAACCATACAACAGTATTGGTTCTATATAACATTCAAGAACTCTTATCCTGATGTTAATTGATAAGCATTTGTTGTTAAGAATGCTTTTCATCTTATTGAATGCTGTTTTGGCTTGGCCGATTGTGCTGGCTATTTCTGATGTGCATCTGCGTCTGGTGAAATGATCGTTCCCAGGTATTTAAACTTATCAACCTGTCTCAAGGTTGTGCCGTTTGCTGTTATTTTGCATGAGGGGATTTCATGTTTTTTACTGATCACCATGACTTCAGTCTTCCTGCTGTCTAGTTCCAACCCCTTTCCTTTGCTTTCTATATTCAAGTATATTCACAAGGTTTTGTAGGTCCCTTTCATTTTCTGCAATTAGCACGGTGTCATCTGCGTATCGAATTTTGTTTATCATTTTCCCTTTAGCCTTTAATCCAGGGTCTTCCTCTAGGTTTCTCGTGATGTTTCCGCTGTAAAGTGAAAACAGATCTGGTGACAAAACACAACCCTGTCTGACTCCTCTTTTGATGTTTTGGAAAGAGCTTATATCGTGTTCTATTCTCATTGCAGCTGTTTGTTCCCAATACATATTTCTGATTATTTGTAGATTTTTCCATCAATATTGAGTCTTTCTAGTTGGTCGATCGATTCTTCATGTCTTACCCTGTCAAAAGCCTTGGTATAATCAACAAAGCATAAACATAAATCCTTACTCATCTCGATTGACCTCTCTATGATATTTTTTAGGATGTATATGGCATTAATAGTTCCTTTCCCGTCCACAAATCCACACTGTTCATCTGCTATTTCTCTTTTGATTCTATTCCTTGTCCTCATCATGATTATTCTTAATAGGATTTTTGTTACATGACTCATCAAACTGATTGTGCGATGGAGTTCGCATTCTGTAGCCCCTGTCATCTTTGAAAGTGCAATGAAAATTGAGTTTGACACATCTTTGGGGATTTTTCCAGTGTCATAAATTTCATTTTGGTTTTCAATACCAAATTCCTCAGGGCTTCAATCATCTCTGTAGTAATGTTGTCTGTAACCATTTAGCTTTCCTACACTGACACATACACTCATACGCAGACAAACACACTCATACATACATACTCACACACACACACTCACACACACGCACACACCACACACCACACACACACACACACACACACACACACACACACACACACTCACACACGTACACTACACACACACACACCACACACCACACCACACACACACACACACACACCCACACACACACACACTCACACACGCACACACACACACACACACACACACATCGCTTCGGTTTTTTGTTTGTTTTTTTGTTTTTTTGTTTTTTGTCATTTATTTATCTATTTTGTTTTATCTTTTATTTATCATTTATTTATCATTATTATCATTGTTATCAATTATTATGTTTTATTTGTTTATAGTTTTTTTGTTTTTTTTGTTTTTGTTTTTTGTTTTTGTTGTTGTTGTCTAAAATCACTTAAGTGAATAGACATTAAACCAATGACCACCACCACCACCACCACCACACACACACACACACACACTCACATGCACATGTACACGAAGAAAACAAAATAAAAAGAGGAATGAGCAGCTGAATGGAAAGTGTAAAGACACATTCAAAGTGACAACAAAGACTCACACGATGAAGACAGAAACTTGCCAATAATTGTAGAAATATATGTATAATCTTCAAGTCTACGCATTGAAATGATACATTACACTGAAAAGACAACAGACCAGCGAACAATCTGGGGGCTCCTCAAGTATTGTAAAACCATCAGAAAATAATAAAACAGATATGCTCGTTAGCTTTTATTAATGTATATCTCTCCATCACACAACCCAAATGATTAACACACAACAGTTGTCTGTGAGATAGCCAGATACAGGTTTTTCTTTTGTAGGTACCAAAACGAGTACACTGAATGGAAAGAACATCAGAGATGCATGGACATAGCCTACCACAATTGTGTATCTCAGAAGTGGTTCTTTTAAATATATATACATATAGAAAACAGATCGAAGGAGGGGATAAAAAGAAGAAACCAAAGGAGAGCAGGGAGCCTTCACTGTAAAAAGGAAAGAAATTAGAAGTGTGTTAAATTCGATTATGATGTCTCAGAGGAATTTTGACTTTTAACCCCCCCCCCCCCCTTTAAAAAACAGAAAAAAAAACAAAAGTATATACGAATAAAAAAGAAAGCGCCTAATAGTGATAAAAGCAAATGAGCTAAACAAAAGGAATAATATTGTAGACAAGAAATTACAGTAATGAAAATGAAATCCTCGAGTACAAATTTGAATTAAGCTCTTTGGCTCCCGCATCCTGTCCACCAGCATCCTGCATTGTCAATCCATGTTAGTAAGGCAAAAACTTAACCCTTTGATTCCTGACCCTTTCCATCAGCTTCCTACCGGAAACTGGTGGAAAGGGTGAGGGAGTCAAAGGGTTAAGTTTTTGCAGTTGGTGGATAGGTTGCGGGAGTCAAAAGGTTAATACACACAGAAACATACTATATTCATGTAAGAAATTCTGTGAACTATTTGGAACTGTTTTGTTCTCTGCTCTGATCAGTATTCATGAAAAATGTCAGTGATTATTTACTCGTGCACATCAAACAGTTTATGTACAATTTGTGTTCGTTTTAGTATACTGATCAACCTTAGACCAAGGCCACCAAATTATCATCCTTCCTTGGGTTACGTAAGTTTCAACTCTGGACACGAATTAACTTTTCACTTGCTCAACCTGTCCACTAGTTTTCTGCACGAAGATAGTGGAGAGGGTAAATGAGTAAAAAGGATCAATCAATTTCTAATTTTGGGGCGATCTGCTGAAGTTTACTTTGATTATGAACTAGCTGACTTTGATTATAGCTTAGCCTCTCTGAAATCATTACAACTACAAGAGATTGAACTGACGATAGTAGTGCATACGGGGCACAGTCACATTTGAACAATGCAGTATGGCTACTGTTTAACAAAAGAGAGACTGGCAGAGTCAGTATCTAAGATTCCAGAACTCCTTCCCACGCAGTACCTGTTTAAGTATATCTGCTTCAAAGATTGGTCTGATTATCTCACATGAAGACCCACACCAAGAGATAAGGACCAGTATATGCCGATTGGGTAAACGACAGTCCACTATAAGCCTAACTGACCATCAATGGCCATTTAAGGAATGTCAGAACATCGTAAAACCAACGAAGTTCGTCCTCCTTCAGCACTAAACCACAGTTTCAATATAAAACAAAACTCTCAATCTTTGAAATGTGCAATTCTTCTTATTCTCTTGTTGTTCAACGTGTCTACATTCTCAGGCTATATCTGATAATAAATGTGTTCTTTCTTTATGAGGCAATACATATGGTAATCTGCAGAAAAGGTGGTCCACTCAATCCAGTCAGTAAAGAGTTTTTCCAGCTAATCAAACTGCAGATGTACAATATCTCCATCATTGAAATCTTTATCGCTCTAAACAGTACCACACCAATGTTGATTTCTTCAATCAAGTCTGCAAAAGGCTCAGGGAGTCTGAAAACATAATTTGAAATCAATTCAAATTTTTATGAGAGAAAATGACGTCTTCGTCTTTTCTCTTTTTTTCATTTCGGTTAAAAGTGCAAAGACAATAGGTGAGTAAATATGTATTTCACAGTTGGATTTTATACTGCTGCTGAACTTTTCCATCTTGACAACAAATATAAAATCTTGTAAAATCATCTTTACACACAGAAGGGATCAGTCCCTCTGTCCTTGGTTAGATGGTGACATCAAAAAGAGGTTTGATTTAGTCTTCGTCAGCAAGACGACGGGTTGTGGGTGGAAGCTGGGGTGAAGGTGTCTGGGGTTTTCCTGCTAATCAAGCTGCAGAGATACAATACCTCCACAGTCTTTTTTGCTCCATATAACATCATTGGAATCTTTATCGCTCTAAAGAGTACTGTACCAACGTTGATTCCTTCAAATAAAATCTTTTGAAATAAAACCGTCCACTACAAACAGTACCAACCCAGTGTTCATCAATCCAAATAAGATAATTTAAGTCTTCATCACTGAACAGTACCATACCAGTGTTCATCGTGTCTAGATATGGACCATTGAATTACACACATACACCAGTGTTTATCATGTTCACATATGGACTATTAAATCACACACACCAGTGTTCACCATGACCAGATATGGACTATTAAATCACACACACCAGTGTTGATCATGTTCACATATGGACTATTAAATCACACACACCAGTGTTCATCATGACCAGATATGGACTATTAAATCACACACACCAGTGTTGATCATGTTCACATATGGACTATTAAATCACACACACCAGTGTTCATCATGACCAGATATGGACTATTAAATCACACACACCAGTGTTCATCATGACCAATATGGACTATTAAATCACACACACCAGTGTTCACCATGACCAGATATGGACTATTAAATCACACACACCAGTGTTCATCATGACCAGATATGGACTATTAAATCACACACACCAGTGTTCACCATGACCAGATATGGACTATTAAGTCACACACACCAGTGTTCACCATGACCAGATATGGACTGTTAAATCACACACACCAGTGCTCATCATGACCAGATATGGACTATTATATCACACACACCAGGGTTCATCATGACCAGATATGGACTATTGAATCAAACACACACCAGTGTTCATCATGACCAGATATGGACTATTGAATCACACACACCAGTGTTCATCATAACCAGATATGGACTATTGAATCACACACACACCAGGGTTCATCATGACCAGATATGGACTATTGAATCACACACACACCAGGGTTCATCATGACCAGATATGGACTATTGAATCACATACACACCAGTGTTCATCATGACCAGATATGGACTATTGAATCACACACACCAGTCTTTACTTCACCATAGCTTCGTCTGCTACACAGAAACCATGCTTTAACCATGACAGTCATTCATCTTATCCACAGCTTCCCGCTGGTGTGAGGGACTGAAAAGGGTTAACTGTTGATGAAACTGTTACAGAGCAACATCACGCAGACGGTCATCGTCTCCATGGAGTGGGTCGTCATCTTCCTGCTGCTGATTATCATCATCCAAGTCTTCAGTATCTGCATGTGGGGGGCTGGAAGTTGATGGCCGATTTTGATGCTGTGATACATCAGCGCTACGTGGTGTAAGTCTGTTCCAGCGATTTATCACCTTTGAGCCAATCTTCCCCAATTCTCTACAATCCTTCTCTATTTCGTCCTGTAGCCTGAGATTCCAAGATCGCTGCAAGTCATATATCTTTCGACAAATATCAGAAAGATTGTCCTTCAAGTGAACATGGCTGCTTGGTGGGTGTCCATTCCCGTTCATCCAAAGCAGAATCCGTGCAAGTAAGTTTAATACCAGAACACGTTTCCCATTTTTCGTAGTACCCCAAATATGATTCTTCAACATCTGCCAAATCCTTTTGAGTAACAAATGGATAGAAGCTATGTAGTCAGGGCCCCACAGGTAGTCTCTAACTGGTGGGCGACTTAACAACCGATCCAGGTATAGCTCAAGTATTGGAGCTATTCGAGCAAAACATACTTCCTGGATGTAGGCCCTCTTCAGGTAGTCAGCTTCTGCTAGAGTACGCTCAATGGGATTGGTAGCAGTGCAGATGGCTGGAATAGGGGACGGCTCTGGAGGAGGCTCAATGTGGGGAACCTCTGAGGCTTCAGCACCCATGTGATAATTCTGTGGGGCTTCAGCGCCTATGTGATAATTCTGTGTGGCTTCAGCATCCATGTCATAATTCTGTGGGGCTTCAGCACCCATGTGATAATTCTGTGGGGCTTCAGCACCCATTTGATAATTCTGTGGAGCTTCAGCATCCATGTGATAATTCTGTCGGGCTTCAGCATGCTTGTGGGGAACCTGCGAGGCTTCAGAATCTGTGTGGGGAACTTGTGCGGCTTCAGCATTTGTGCTGGAAACTTCTGGCACTTCAGCACTGGTGTGGGAAGGTCCAGGGTTTTTAGAGGCCATGCAGCCAGTCTTGGAATCCTGGTCTTGTGGATCACTGTGGGCTCCCATAGAACTCTTCGTAGGCTCCATCATGTATGGTCTCTGTGACACACTAGGGAGATATATTCTCAACACATTTTTAAACTTTAAAAATCAGTCAATAAATCTATCTATTGATCCAAAAATAAGGGTTGGAGCTAAATAGCAAGAAGTCGAAAGTCATGGTAATCAGTAAAAAGTATGAAATCCTACCATGCAAAATAACTGCAAATGGCACACTTTGAGACAGGTTGATAAGTTTAAATATCTGGGAACGGTCATCTCACCAGATGGCAGATGCACATCAGAAATAGCCAGCACAATCGGCCAAGCCAAAACAGCATTCAAGAAGATGAAAAACATTCTTACCAACAAATGCCTATCAATTAACATCAGGAAGAGAGTTCTTGAATGTTTTTAATTAGAATCGATAATGTTATACGATTGTGAGGAGTGGACAGTCAACACGCAAAGACAGGACAAGATTCAGGCAGCCGAGATGTGGTTTCTAAGAAGAATGTTGAGAGTTCCATGGACAGCAAAGAAAACAAACGAGACAGTCTTGATGGATGCAGACACAAGAAGATCTTGATAAGGAAGATTAGGAGAAGACAGGCAACATTTATAGACCATTTTATGAGGAAAGGGGGATTAGAGCACCTGGTCACACCAGGAAAGCTGGAGGGAAAGAGAGCACCAGGTAGACACAGAGAGAAAATATTGGATGGACTTGCAGAATGGCTGAGGACAGAGAGGGTGGAAGATGTGCTTGCAGCAACAAGGGATAGATACATATGGATGGCCATGATCGCCAACGCCATGCGGCAGGGCACATGATAAATGATGATGATGATGCAGCAAGGTATATGTCTACTCACACATCATTTGAATTGATCAGTCTGTCTATATGTCTCTATTTGTGTCTGTACAGCAGCTAGTTAGGTAGCTGTTTCTTCTTGTTGTCATGGACACATCGTCAGTCTGGTGCATAGGGTAAATCTGTTGTTCTTTCTGGATCCTGCCGTGTTCCTTGTATTGGAATGTCCTCCACTCTAAGAATATCAAATCATTCCTTATATGCCACCACAGGTTAGGGTCATATTTTGACTCCCCCACCCCCCTCCCAACCAAGCCTTTAGGTATGATGCCAGCAGGTCAATTTAAGGAGCGGACGACCAAACCTGAACTGGTGCTAGATGTCACTGAACCCATATCTATGAGTCCAACAGGTCAGAAAAGAAAAGGATGACCACGACTCAATTGGTGCTAAACACCAGAGAGGGATCTTTGCCTCATTAACAGAAAGTGGAGTACCAACAGATGAGTGTTTGAAAATGCAAGGCAGAATTTATTGTTGACCTCCCCATGCCTCGCATGATGCACAAGCACCTAAGTACAAGAAACTGACCAGTCGCCGTGGTGTAGTGGTTAGCACAACGGGCTACTGACTGGAAGGTTGTGAGTCCCTTCAAAAATTATTGTGGGATTTTTCAGCTCAAACCGGATCCTACCCAGAGTTAGGCGTGCTATGGGCTCATTGGAAGACTAGGATCACACAGTCGATTCTCACCCACATTACACATGCGTCATTGAGGGTGTTACTTAAATCTTGTGACCAGCGCCGTCGGTGTACGTATCTCTCAGGCCTGGTTCACGAGGAAGGGAGAGATGGAGTCAAGAAAAAGAAACTTTTAAAAATCACTGTAACTGAAAAAAAAACTATAACAGGTGGGGGTTCGCAACAGAGAGAAAGAAAGAAACAGAGGTAGAGGCAGGGAAGTGAGAGAGAGAGAGAGAGAGAGAGAGAGAGAGGAGAGAGAGAGAGAAAGAGAAAGAGAGAGAGAGAGTGTGTGTGTGTGTGTGTGGGTATGTGTTTGGTTCCAGCGGATATATGGCGAGAGCTGGAAAGCCCAGACTATGCACATGGCAGGTGTGAGGTGAAGAAGGTCACCGCCGTGGACAGACAGACAGACAGACAGAAACAGAGAGAGACAGAGAGAAACAGACAAATAGGAGAGAGAGAGAGAGAGAGAGATAGACAGAGAGACAAAGGGTCAAAGAGAGACACAGACAGACACAGGTAAGAGAGAGATATAGAGACAGAGAGACACATAGAGACAGAAGCAGACAGAGACAGACAGACAGAGAGAGACACAAGACACAGAGGCAGAGGCAGAGACAGAGACAGAGACAGACAGAGACAGAGACAGAGACAAGGACAGAGACAAAGACAGACAGACAGACAGTCAGACAGACAGACAGACAGACAGAGAGGAGCGGCTTACTCTAACGTCTTCCTTCTGAAATGTGTGAAGCCTGAATGACTGAGGAAAGCGAATTCACATTAAAGAAAGAGATTTTAAAAAAATACTCAAACAGAATTACTTCCCTTGAGAATGCAAAATTGACAAGTGATCAGTACTACAATCTGTGAGGGAGTGAGGATGGGGGTGGGATGGGAGTGGGGAGGGTGAAGAAGCACGAGAAAAGAGAATGTAAATAAAGGGAAATAAGCGTTTGGCACAGGACATATAGTGGGGACAGGTTGCATGAAATGACCATGTGTTTCAGAAATTGTGTTTCTTCCATTTAGATTCCTCTTCTAATTGCTGATCATGTGGCATTGTGTGTGGTTATTCATGTGTCCATACGTTTGCAAACATAGGTATGTATGTTTGTATGGTCAGACATTGTGAGTATGAATTCATTTGTGTACAAGTGGTAATATGTGTATTGTTAAATATGTATATATGTATGATAAAGAGTCTTCGTTATGCAGATGACACCATTCTAATTGCAGAAAATGAACATACCGGTAGGTCTGCATACTGCACGTATGGAAACCAGAATTGAGTGTGCTATGGCATTGTCATTGGGAAGACTGGGACCATACAGTCGAGTCTCATCCACCTCACAGATGGTCACTGTGGGTGTTGGTGAAAACTTCTGACCAACACTGCAGGTGTTTGTATCTCTTGGGTCTAAGTTGACACCAGGATATATTATGAGAGTAAGCGTAGAGTACTGCCCTGTCATATGATCTCAGTCCTAGATGGAACTCCATAGCATCATGATTATCATCCTTATTCTCATCATCATTGTTGCATTAAAAAAAAAGACAAAAAAAAACTCCACCGTAAGCCAGCTTCTGTGAACATTAACCCTTTGATTCCCGCACCCTCGGCACCAGCATCCTGCATTGCCAATTATACCAGCAAAGCAAAAATTTAACTCTTTGACTCCCTTGCCCTGTCCACCAGCTTCTGCAGGAAGTGGTGGATAGGGTGATGGAGTCAAAGGATTAAGGTTTTGCAATTGGTGGATAGGGTGAGGGAGTCAAAGGGTTAAGGTTTTGCAATTGGTGGATAGGGTGAGGGAGTCAAAGGTTAAGCTTTTGCAATTGGTGGATAGGGTGCGGGAGTCAAAGGGTTAAGGTTTTGCAATTGGTGGATAGTTTGAAGGAGTCAAAAGGTTAAGGTTTTGCAATTGGTGGATAGGGTGAGGGAGTCAAAGGGTTAAGGGGCGAAGAGAATGAAGCAAAAAGAAAAATAATTGTAGAAGGGCGAAGACATCTGTGCAGTCTCTTCTCTTTCTGAAGCCAAAGTAGACCTCATTCAGCAATATAGCCTAATGACTTATATCACTCAGTTTCAGTTTCAGTTTCAGTTTCTCAAGATGACGTCTCCACGCTCGGAATGAATTCCATACATGCACTCACGTCACAGATGCCATGTGATAGAGAAGATGCAGAATGATCATGGCGCATGCCTTAAAGCCTGCACATAAACTCATGAGCTGGCCAAGTCCTGAGGTCCTGCCTCACCTTTGTTTATTTGTATTGTTTGTTTGATGTTCTTATACTAGTGTTGTAGCAGTCTGTCGTTGGAACATTCTTGGTTATATGTAAGTGACATGCTTATAATCTGTGTACCTACATTCAAAGAAAAACCAATTAAATATAAGTAAATGATTAAAAGATTGAATTAGAATGTAACAAACAAACCATTAATTTATAAACTTGTCTCACATCACAGAAAGCCGCCCAGTCAATACACAAAGCTTCCGCCGCCTATCGACGAGATGAAAACAATATTTCCTCAATCACTGGCCCTACAGTCTGTCGTACATAGAGCGTATATACATATATATAATCTCTCTCTCTCTCTCTGTCTGTCTCTCTCTGTCTGTCTGTCTCTCTCTGTCTCTGTCTCTCTCTCTGTCTCTGTCTCTCTCTCTGTCTCTCTCTCTGTCTCTCTCTCTGTCTCTCTCTCTCTCTCTCTCTATATATATATATATATATATATATGTATATCATCATCATCATCATCATCATCATCATCATCAGGTGCCTTGCCGCATGGCGTTGGCGATTATGGACTTCCATCTGTCTCTATCTCTTGTTGCCTCAAGCATCTCTTCCACCCTCCTTGTCCCCAGCCACTCTGCAAGTCCGTCTAGCATCTTCTCCCTAGGTCTACCCAGTGCTCTCTTTCCCTCCAGCTTTCCCGTTGTGACCAAGTGTTCGAATTCCCCTTTCCTCATAAAATGGCCTATAAATGTTGCCTGTCTTTTCCAAATCTTCCTTATGAATGATCTACTTGTGTCTGTCTCCATCAAGACTGTCTCGTTTGTTTTCTTTGCCGTCCATGGAACTCTCAACATCCTTCTCAGAAACCACATCTCGGCTGCCTCAATCTTGTTCTGGCTTTGCTTGTTGACTGTTCACGCCTGGCAACCGTACAACAGTATTTGAATGTTCTGAGCTTATCACTTTATGCTTTGTGGCTGTGTCTATGCTAGCTGAATGGGTTGAATGTTCTGAGCTTACCACTTTATGCTTTGTGGCTGTGTCTATGCTAGCTGAATGGGTAGCGCAAACTGTGTTGGGTTTGAGAAATTCTACATGGGAGATAATTCCGTGACTCTCAAGAGTTATGTTACTTAGTTGAAAAATGGTGTGTTCTGATTTTTGGGGTTATAATGTGCAGGTCACGGTACATGCTGAGTATTTTCGTGTTGCAGTAAGCCGACACTGTGTTATGGGCATCACTTAGGAAGAGAGACATGGGCAGATCAACAGATTCATGGCTATGAAGGATTCACCAAGAAATGAAAGACGTCTATACTAAGGAGCTTATTCTGTTTCCATGCATTTTCTGTTAGTGTGTGTGTGTGTGTGTGTGTGTGTGTGTGTGTGTGTGTGTGTGTGTGTGTGTGTGTGTGTGTGTGTGTGTGTGTGTGTGTGTATGTGTATGTGTGTTTGTGTGTGTGTGTGTGTGTGTACGTGTGCGCGCGCGCGTGTGTGTGTGTCTGTGCGTGCATGTGTGTATACGTGTGTGTGCGTATGTGTGTGCGTGGTGCGCACTCGTGTGTGTGTGTGTGTGTGTGTGTGTGTGTGTGTGTGTGTGTGTGTGTGTGTGTGTGTGTGTGTGTGTGTGTGTGTGTGTGTTCAAAACCATCATGGCTGACTGAGTGTTTGTGATAAGCCATTGGACATGACAAGGCTTACGGAATCTTAAAACATGCATGTTTGGAGATCTGCGTGCAGATTCATATGACAGATTGAAGCACTGGCAGTTTTGTGCATATATGTTGACATCAGAAAAAGTGAAAGTTCTCTACTCGCCAGGCGCCATCATGCAGCATCGAACTCGCGACCTTTCCTATTGGAAGTATAGTTCCTTAACCACATGACCATTGTGCCAAGTCACTGTGAGACTCAACCTGAATACATCATTACTTTGAATGAAATCTGAAGTCCGAAAGTATGTAACCGTTAAGTTTTTCGAATATTTAGCCTGCACATGTAATACTCTGACACAAACACTCATATACACTCACTCATAAACACATACACACACACTCATACACACACACACACTCATACACACACACTTTTACACACTCATACACACACACTCATAAACACACACACACTCATTCACACACACTCATATACACACTCATACACATACACACTTACACACACACACTCACACTCACATAGTCATACCCACACACATTCATAAACACACTCTCATATACACACACTCATACAGACACACACTCATATACAGACACTCATACACACACATTCATACACACACTCATACACACACACTCATACACACACACTCACTCACACACTCACAGACACACAGTCATACACACACACACTCATACACATACACAAACACTCATAAACACACATTCATACACACACACTCATATACACACATTCATGCACACACACACTCATGCATTCACACTCATACACATACACACACACTCATACACAGACACTCACACACAGACACTCATACACAAACACTCATACACAAACACTCATACACACACTCATACACACATTCACTCTCACACACACACACACACACACACACACACACACACACACACACACACACACACACACACACATACATACACACTCACACGCACATGTACACGAAGGAAAAAAAACAAAATAAAAAGAGGAACGAGCAGCTGAATGGAAAGTGTAAAGACACATTCAATGTGAAAACAAAGACTCACACGAAGAAGACAGAAACTTGACAATAATTGTAAAAATGTATATAATCTTCATATTTGTGCATTGAAATGATATATTACATTGACAAGACAACAGACCAGCCAACAGCTTGGGGCTCCTCAAGGATTGTAAAACCATCAGAAAATAATAAAACAGATATCTCATTAGATTTTATTAATGTCTATCTCTCATACGTACAATCCCACTATTTTAACATACAACAGCTGTCTGTGAGATAGCCACATACAGGTTTTTCTTTTAAGGTACTAAAAGGAGTAGATTGACTGGAAAGAACATCAGAGGTGCACAGAAATAGCCTAGCACAACTGTGTATCGCAGAAGTGGTTATGTTAAAAATGTATATAGAAAAAAAGATGGGGGGGGGGGGGGGGGGATAAAAAGAAAAAAGAAAAATAAAGGAGAACAGTGAGCCTTCACCCCACAGAAAAGATTATTTAAAAGTGTGTTAAATTCGAATATTATATCTCAGAGGAATTTTGGCTTTAAACACCCCCCTTCCCCCCTGAAGAAAAGATCAACGTATCAATGTAAAAAGACGCCTAGTAGTGACAAACGCAAATGAGCTAAAAAGGTTATTGACAAGAAATTACAATAATGCAAATGAAATCGTCAAGTGCAAATCTGAACAATGTACACAGAAACACACTGAATTCATGTAGGAAATTCTGGGAATTATTTGGGACTAAATTGTTCTGTGATCTGATCTATATTCATGAAAAATGTCAGTGATCATTTACACGTGCAAAACAAGCAGTTTATATATACAGTTTGTCTTCGTTTTCGTATACTGATGAACCTTCGAAAAATACCACCAAATTTATCATCCCTCCTTGGGGGTTTGGTAGTTTCAGCTCTGGACACGAACTAAGCTTTCACTTGCTCAACTTGTCCACTAGTTTTCAGCACGAAGATGGCGGGGAGGGTAAGTAAATAAAAAGGATCAATCAATTTCTAATTTCGGGGAGATCTTCTGAAGTTTATTTTCAGTAGAAACTAGCTGACTTTGATTATAGCCTAGCCTCTGTGAAAACATTACAACTACAAGAGATTGAGCTGGTGATAGCAGGGGCACAGTCACATCTGAACAATGCAGTATGGTTATCATTTAATAACAAAAGAGATATTGGTAGAGTGAGAACCCAACACTGCAAAACTCCTACCCACGCAGTACTTTTTAAATGACATCTGCCTCTAAGATTGCTCCTGTTATCTGACATGAAGACCCACACCAAGAGGTAAGGACCAGTATATGCCTATTTTTCAGTCACATAGACGACAGTCAGCACCAGTATATGCCTATTTTTCAGTCGGGTAAACGACAGTCAGGACCAGTATGCCTATTTATCAGTTGGGTAAACGACAGTCAGGACCAGTATGCCTATTTATCAGTCGGGTAAATGACAGTCAGGATCAGTATGCCTATTTATCAGTCGGGTAAATGACAGTCAGGATCAGTATGCCTATTTATCAGTCGGGTAAACGACAGTCAGGATCAGTATGCCTATTTATCAGTTGGGTAAACGACAGTCCACTGTAAGATTAGCTGACCATCAATGGCCATTTAAGGAATGTCAAAACATCATAAAACCAGAGAAGTTCGTCCTCCTTCAGAACTAAAATACTGTTTCAATATAAACGAAACTCTCAACGAATCTTTGAAATAGAGCAATAATTCTTCTTCTTTTTGTTCACTATGTCTACATTCTCAGGCTGTATATGGCAATAAATGTGTTCCTCCTTTTTCAGGCAATGAATATATAAATCGGCAGAAAAAGTGGTCCACTCAATCGAGTCAGTTAAGAATTAGAGTAATCAAGTCTGCGAAAGGCTAAGGGAGTCAGAAAACAATTTGAAATCAGTTCAAACTTTTGTTAGAGAAAATGTCTTCATCTTTTTTATTTTTTTATTTCGGTTAAAAGTGCAAAGATGAAAGATTAGTTAATTTATATTTCACAGTTCAATTTTTCACTGCTGCTTACTTTTCATTGCCTCTTGACAACAGATACAAAATCTTGTAAAATCGTCTTCACACACAGAAGGGATCAGTCCCTTTGTCTTTGGTTAGATGGTGACATCAAAAACAGGTTTGAAATTATCTTCGTCAGCAAGACGACGGGTTGTGGGTGGGAGCTGGGGTAGGGTAAGGGTGAAGGTGTCTGGGTTTTTCCTGCTAATCAAGCTGCAGAGATACAATACCTCCACAGTCTTCTTTGCTCCATATAACATCATTGGAATCTTTATCGCTCTAAAAGTACCATACCAATGTTGATTCCTTCAAATAAAATCATTTGAAATAAAACCATCCACTACAAACAGTATCAACCCAGTGTTCATCAATACAAATAGGATAATTCAAGTCTCCATTACTGAACAGTATCATACCATTGTTCATCATGTCCAGATATGGACTATTAAATCACACACACACCAGTGTTCATCATGACCAGATATGGACTATTGAATCACACACACACCAGTGTTCATCATGACCAGATATGGACTGTTAAATCACACACACCAGTGTTCATCATGACCAGATATGGACTATTAAATCACACACACCAGTGTTCATCATGTCCAGATATGGACTATTATATCACACACACACACCAGTGTTCATCATGTCCAGATATGGACTATTATATCACACACACCAGTGTTCATCATGACCAGATATGGTCTATTATATCACACACACCAGTGTTTATCATGACCAGATATGGACTATTAAATCACACACACACACCAGTGTTTATCATGACCAGATATGGTCTGTTAAATCACACATACCAGTGTTTATCATGACCAGATATGGACTATTATATCACACACACCAGTGTTCATCATGACCAGATATGGTCTGTTAAATCACACATACCAGTGTTCATCATGACCAGATATGGACTGTTAAATCACACACACCAATGTTCATCATGACCAGATATGGACTATTAAATCACACACACCAGTGTTCATCATGACCAGATATGGACTATTATATCACACACACCAGTGTTCATCATGACCAGATATGGACTATTATATCACACATACCAGTGTTCATCATGACCAGATATGGTCTGTTAAATCACACACACCAGTGTTCATCATGACCAGATATGGTCTGTTAAATCACACACACACACCAGTGTTCATCATGACCAGATATGGTCTGTTAAATCACACACACCAGTGTTCATCATGACCAGATATGGACTATTATATCACACATACCAGTGTTCATCATGACCAGATATGGTCTGTTAAATCACACACACCAGTGTTCATCATGACCAGATATGGACTGTTAAATCACACACACCAGTGTTCATCATGACCAGATATGGTCTGTTAAATCACACACACCAGTGTTCATCATGACCAGATATGGTCTGTTAAATCACACACACACACCAGTGTTCATCATGACCAGATATGGTCTGTTAAATCACACATACCAGTGTTCATCATGACCAGATATGGTCTGTTAAATCACACACACCAGTGTTCATCATGACCAGATATGGTCTGTTAAATCACACACACCAGTGTTCATCATGACCAGATATGGTCTGTTAAATCACACACACCAGTGTTCATCATGACCAGATATGGTCTGTTAAATCACACATACCAGTCTTTACTTCACCATAGCTTCGTCTGCTACCCAGGGACCGTGATTTAATCTTTTCAGTCTCTCATCTTATCCACCAGCTTCCTATGAATGTGAGGGAATGAAAAGGGTTAACTGTTGATGAAACTGTTACAGATGAAGACCATGCAGACGGTCGATGTCTCCGTAGGAAAGCGATCATATTCCAGCTGATCATCATTATCATCCAAGCACCAATGTCGCTGCAGTTTATATATCTTTAGACAAAATACCAAAAAGTGTCCTTCAAAAAAACTTTCTTGCTTGGTGGGTGTCCATTCCGCTTCATCCAAGACAGAATCCGTGCAAGTAAGTATAATACCTGAATACGATTCCCATCTTTCGTAGTATCCGAAATCTGATTCCTCAACAGCTGAAGAATCCTTTTGAGTAACGAATGGATAGAAGCTATGTAGTCAAGGTCCCACAGGTAGTCTCTATCCAGTGGGCGACTTACCAACCGACCCAGATATAGCTCAAGTGTTGGAGCTAATCGAGCACAACATGCTTCCTGAATGTAGTCCCTCTTCTCATAGTCAGCTCCTGCTAAACAAAGCTCAATGGCTTCGGTAGCTACGCAGATGGCTGGAATAGGGGACAGCTCTGGAGGAGGCTGAATGTGGGGAACCTCTAAGGCTTCAGCACCCATATGATAATTCTGTGGGGCTACAGCACCCATGTGATATGTCTGTGGGGCTTCAGCACCCATGTGATAATTCTGTGGGGCTTCAGCACCCGTGTGATAATTCTGTGGGGCTTTAGCACCCGTGTGATATGTCTGTGGGGCTTCAGTATCCTTGTGATATGTCTGTGGGGCTTCAGCACCCATGTGATAATTCTGTGGGGCTTCAGCACCCGTGTGATAATTCTGTGGGGCTTCAGCACCCATGTGATAATTCTGCGGGGCTTCAGCATCCATGCGATATGTCTGCGGGGCTTCAGCACCTGTGTGATATGTCTGTGGGGCTTCAGCACCCATGTGATATGTCTGTGGGGCTTCAGCACCCGTGTGATAATTCTGTGGGGCTTCAGCATCCATGTGATATGTCTGTGGGGCATCAGCACCCATGTGATATGTCTGTGGGGCTTCAGCGTCCTTGTGATATGTCTGTGGGGCTTCAGCACCCACGTGATATGTCTGTGGGGCTTCAGCATCCTTGTGATATGTCTGTGAGGCTTCAGCACCCGTGTGATATGTCTGTGGGGCTTCAGCATCCTTGTTATATGTCTGTGGGGCTTCAGCATCCTTGCTATATGTCTGTGGGGCTTCAGCACCCGTGTGATATGTCTGTGGGGCTTCAGTACCCATGTGATATGTCTGTGGGGCTTCAGTACCCATGTGATATGTCTGTGGGGCTTCAGCATCCTTGTTATATGTCTGTGGGGCTTCAGCACCCGTGTGATATGTCTGTGGGGCTTCAGCACCCGTGTGATAATTCTGTGGGGCTTCAGCATCCTTGTGATATGTCTGTGGGGCTTCAGCATCCTTGTGTGATATGTCTGTGGGGCTTCAGCATCCTTGTGGGGAACCTGCAAGGCTTCTGAATGTGTGTAGGGAACTTGTGCAGCTTCAGCATCTGTGCTAGAAACTTCTGGCTCTTCAGCACTGATGTGGGAAGGTCCATGGTTTTTAGGGGCCGTGCAGCCAGTCTTGGAAGCCTGGTCTTGTGGATCACTGTGGGCACCCATAGAATTCTTCGTAGGCTCCATCACGTACGGTCTCTGTGACACACACCAGGGAGACAAATCCTCAACACATTTTCAAACTTTAAAAATCAGTCAATATATCTATCTCATCATCATCAGGTGCCTTGCCGCACAGAGTTGGCGATCATGGATTTCCATCTGTCTCTATCTCTTGTTGCCTCAAGCATCTCTTCCACCCTCTTTGTCTTCAGCCACTCTGCAAGTCCCTTTAGTATCTTCTCCCTGGGTCTACCTGATGCTCTCTTTCCCTCCAGCTTTCCTGTTCTGACCAGGTGCTCCAATCCCCCTTTCCTCATAAAATGGCCTATAAATGTTGCCTGTCTTTTCCTAATCTTCCTTACGAATGATCTACTTGTGTCTGCCTCCATCAAGACTGTGTCGTTTGTTTTCTTTGCTGTCCATTGAACTCTCGGCTGCCTCAACCTTGTTCTGGCTTTGCTTGTTGATCCAAAAATAAGGGTTGGAGCTAAACAGCAAGAAGTCGGAAGTCATGGTAATCAGTAAAAAAAAAACTATGAAATCCCCTCATGCAAAATAACAGCAAACGGCACAACTTTGAGACAGGTTGAAAAGTTTAAATATCTGGGAACGGTCATCTCATCAGACGGCAGATGAACATCAGAAATAGCCAGCACAATCGGCCAAGCCAAAACAGCATTCAATAAGATGAAAAGCATTCTTACCAACAAATGCCTATCAATTATCATCAGGAAGAGAACTCTTGAATGCTATACAGAATCGATTATGTTTTACGGTTATGAGGCGTGGACAGTAAACAAGCAAAGACAGAACAAGATTCAGGCAGCTGAGATGTGGTCTCTAAGAAGAATGTTGAGAGTTCCATGGACAGCAAAGAAAACAAACGAGACAGTCTTGATGGAGGCAGAGACTTGAAGACCATTGATAAGGAAGATGAGGAAAAGACAGGCAACATCAATCGGCCATTTTATGAGGAAAGGGGAATTAGAGCACCTGGTCGCAACAGGAAAGCTGGAGGGAAAGAGAGCATCACATAGACCCAGGGAGAAAATATTGGACGGACTTTTCAGGGTGGCTGAAGACAGAGAGGGTGGAAGATATGCTTGCAGCAACAAGGGATAGATACATATGGAAAACCATGATCGCCAACGCCATACGGCAGGGCACATGATAATGATGATGATGCAGCTATGTATATGTCTACTCACACATCATTTGAATTGATCAGTCTGTCTACATGTCTCTATTTGTGTCTGTACAGCAAGCTAGTTAGGTAGCTGTTTCCTCTTGTTGTCATTGGACACATCGTCAGTCTGGTGCATTGGGTAAATCTGTTGTTCTTTCTGGATCCTGCGATGTTCCTTGTATTCCAATGTCCTCCACTCTAAGGATATCAAATCATTTCTTACATGCCACCACAGGTTAGGGTCATGTTCTGAACCCCCCCCCCCCCCCACACACACACTCCAACAATTTCGACGTAGCAACCAAGCCTTTAGGTATGATGCCAGCAGGTCAATTTAAGGAGCGGAAGACCAAACCTGAACTGGTGCTAGATGTCACTGAACCCATATCTATGAGTCCAACAGGCCAGAAGAGGAAAGAATGACGACTGAATTGGTGCTAAACATCAGAGAGGGATCTCTGCCTCATTAACAGGAAGAGTGCCAACAGATGAGTGTTTGAAAATGCAAGGTAGAATCCATTGTTGACCTCCCCATGCCTCGAACGATACACAAGCACCTAAGTACGAGTAACCGACCAGTCGCCGTGGTGTAGTGGTTAACGCAACGGACTACCGACTGGAAGGTTGTGGGTTTGGATCCTCATCAGTCCTTTCAAAAATCATTGTTGGATTTTTCGGCTCTAGCCGGCTCCTACCCAGAGTTGGACGTGCTATGGGCTCATTGGGAAGACAGACTGGGACCACACACAGTCGAGTTTCATCCACATCACGGATGCGTCATTGAGGGTGTTGCTCAAATGTTCTGATCTGCGCTGTAGGTGTATGTATCTCTCGGGCCTGGTTGACGCCAGGATACATTATGATAGTAAGCGTAGAGTACAACCCTGTCACGCAATCTCAATCCCAGATGGAACTCCATAGCATCCTGATTATCATCCTTACCGACATCATCATCATCGCATTGTAAAACCTGTTCCAGCTTCTGTGGCCATTAAGGTGGCGTAAAACAAATGGTACTAACAATTTGTTTTAAGAAGGTGAGCACAAAGGTGACCTCCCTGAGTGCAACGATCCTAAGAAAAGAGTACGAGTAACCATGCGTGTATTTACTAACTAAAAGGCACAGGTACACATTTACCTTTTCAAAACATGGAAAGAAACATGGTCATCAGCAGTAAAGGCTCCAACCCACAACATAGTGACTGGCCTGTACGCTTCCAAGAGAGCTTTTGAATCTTATCTAGAACAGATCCTGTTGCACGGTTGTGAGGTGTGGACGGTCAACACGAAAAGTCAGAACAAAACTGAGGCAACTGAAATGTGGTTTCTAAGAAGACTATTGACAGTTCCATGGACAGCGAAGAAAACAAATGAGAGACAGTCTTGAGGAAGGCAGACACAAGAAGGTCATTAACAACAAAGACTAGGAAAAGACAAGCGACATTTATAGGACGTTTTACGAGGCAAGAGAAATTAGAGCGCTTGGTCACATCAGGAAAGCTGGAGGGAAAGGGAACATCAGGTAGACCCAGGGTGAAAATATTGGACGGATTTGTAGCTGCAGCGTGGCTGAGGACAGAGAGAGTGGGAGAAGTACTTGCAGTGACAAGGGACAGATTCGTAAGGAGGGCCATGACCGCCAACGCCACGTAGCAGGGCACATGATTTGTATGCTGCCCGTCATAATGCTCAAAATATTCGGGTGGTGTCAGCTTAGTATTTCACAAGTCCTTTTCCAGCCTTGCCTCTGTAATTTTCAACCCCATTTTAAAGACTTTGCCAGATGTAAGGTTTTTGCACAGTCTGATGAGATTCCACCACGTCACTGTTGATGGACTGAATAGAGCGCATATGGAATTGTGCAAGTGTGATGAATGATTCTCAGGATGAGAAAAGGAGAGATACAGTGAGGACAAAGAAACTTTTAAAAATCACTGTAACTGAAAAAAATTATGTAATAATAACAAGCGGGGGGTTCGCAACAGAGGGAAAGAAAGAAACAGAGAGAGAGGGGGGAAGGAGAGAGGGAGAGACACTGACACCGACACATGGTTTATTGTGAAGGTCATCGACCCATACACAAACCAGGGATTGGGGGAGGGAATTACATTGTTAACATACATCTTGCAGACTTTTCATTCGTCGTCCGTTTTGTAGTGGCAGTGTACAGACATTTTCAGACTGTTACCTCTTCCCTAAGTTTCAAAGCATAACATATGAACATCGCCAATTTTCTGGAATGTTCTGAATTGTTACACTTTAGGGCCATACTCCATGAGGGATCAGTGCTGTTTCCAATGATTCCTTGTAAATACTTATTTCTGGTATCTTTATAGACTGGACAACCGAACAGAAATGGGATTCATCTTCTAAAATATTCGGACACAAGGGGCAGCTTTTTCTAGCATAGTTTACAGTTAAATATCGATTGTTTACACCCAATTCGTTTATGCCTAATCTGAATCTGATCAGGCAATCACGGACTTTTGATAGTTATGTCATTAATATATTTTTCTGGTTCGTGGAGTGATTTAATTTGGCAATAGGCAGAGTATCTATCGCTATTGAGTATTTTACAGTTCCATTCTTCTTTAAATCGCCGTATCATTTTTTGCTTAAAAGAAGCCAAGAAACTTGACTCGTTAGTCACGCCATTTATCCATACTTCTTGAAATCCGTACTCTTTTAGACACTCTTTAATATTTCTGGCCCAGTTCTTATTTTTACTCCTTTGCTCCCCATCTAGACTATGTAAAAGCATGGTGTAAGCTTGTTTTGGTAATCTTGATGCAGGCAATTTAATAAGTTTTAACCAGTATCGCAGTGCTGCGATGATACTGTCAATGTATAAAGGATACCTCCCAGTTTCTCCATACATCGTACTGTTTGGTGTTTTATTGCTTACGCTCAAAAGACGTTTGCATCCAAATAAGTGGGCTGTCTCTATAACAGCAAGCCTTGACGTACCCCATATTTCTGCCGCATATAACAACATAGGTTTAACTTGTGCATCAAACAATTGAAAGAAAACGGCAGTGTTCAAGGCGCCAAGGGACCACATGGTTTTCATCAAATCTAAGATTTTGCTTTTTGCTTTGCTGGAAAATTCGTCAGAGAGAGAGAGAGAGAGAGAAGAGAGAGAGAGAGAGAGAGAGAGAGAGAGAGAGAGAGAGAGAGATCGACAGACAGACAGAGACAGAGAGACAGACAGAAAGACTCACAGAAAGACAGACAGACAGAAAGACATACAGACAGAGACAAATGTCAAAGAGAGACACAGACACAGGGAATAAAGAGAGAGAGAGAGAGAGAGACGGAAACAGAAACAGAGACTGACAGACACACAGAGACAAACAGACAGACAGAGACAGAGACAGACAGAAGCAGTAAGACAGAGACAGACAGACACACAGACAGACAGAGAGGAGCAGCTTACTCTAACGTCTTCCCTCTGAAATGTGTGAAGCTTGAATGACTCTGAGGAAAGCGAACTCACATCAAATAAAGAGAATTAAAGGAGATTTAAAAAAAAAGGACTCAGACAGAATGATTTCCCTTGAGAATACAAAATTGACAAGTGATCAGTACTACAATTCTGTGAGGGAGTGAGGAGTGAGGATTGGATGGGGATGGAGGCGCATAAAATGACCATGAGTACCAGAAATTGTGTTTCATCCATTTAGATTCCACTTCTAGTTACTGATCATGTGGCACTGTGTGGTTATTCGTGTGCGCATACGTTTGTAACCATAGGTATATGTGTTTTTATGGGTTAGATGTTGTGAGTATGTATTCATTGGTGTACATGTGGTAATATGTGTATTCTTAAGTGTGTATATATGTATGTATGATAAACAGTCTTCGTTATGCAAATGACACCGTTCTAATCGCAGAAAATGAAAAAGATATAGAAACTCTTGTGATTATTATAGAAACAGAAAGCAAAAATAAAGGGCTGGAGCTTAAATAGCAAGAAGACTAGTTTCAGTTTCAAATTCTCAAGATGACGTATCCACGCTTGGAATGAATTCCATATGCACTAACGTCACAAGTGCCATGTGATGGAGAGGATCCAGATTAATCACGGCACAAGCCTCAAGCCTGCACATAAACCCACGAGCTGGCCAGGCATAGCCTTCGCGAAGAAATCACGAAGGCCACGGGCCAGGTCTTGATGTCTTACCTAGATAGTTCCATAACCCTGGCGTCGTAGAGGAGTGAAGTGGCAGAGATTTCAATTTTTTCCAGGGCCAGCACCATGAGGGCGGCGCCCATTCCCCTCTCCCTCGCTTCAAATTTGTGTTCATATATGAATATCTACATTTTTTTACCAAGTCTTCAGAGAGGCAAGAAGGCTGATTGGTCTTCAAGGGGTGGGACATGAGAAATCAACCTATCTCTCCAATGTTTTATACCATGGCAGCCGGGTAATGCCCTGCTCTACACGATTTTCAACTTCCGTGGGATCTTTAACGTGTGCAACCAGAAGACACACGGGTCCGACTCGTTTTTCATCCCCTGCCGAAGGACTAGACGTTCAGTTTGATTTTCAGGTCAAACTGAGGAGAAAAGTCGAGGCCTCTACGGAGAGCGAACCCTGGAACCTCAAGTTTAGTTATTGGCAGGCGAACGTCTATACCATTCTGCCACTCTTCTCCTCTGAAGAAGACTGAAGTCATTGTAATCAGTAAAAAAAAAAAACACACAAAAAAACAAGAAATCCCCTCATGCCAGATAACGGCAAATGGCACAACATTGAGACAAGTTGATAAGTTTAAATATCTGGGAACATAATCTAAACCCAGAGGGAACTATAGCATCATGATTATCCTCCTCCTCATCATCATCATTGCATTAAAAATGACCACCATGTGCCAGCTTCTGTGGCCATTGAAGTGGCGTACAAAATGGGACAAAAAGAAAACAATTGTCGGGGGGCGAAGACATCTATGCAGTCTCTTCCCTCTCTGAAGCGCAGCCAAAGTGGACATCATTCTACAATATAGCCTATTAGCTTACATCACTTTAACACGAAATAACATTCAATCAGACAGACATTTGATTACATCATTAAAATTGAATTAAAGATATTAGAACATTCAGTCAGATAGAGAGACGTATATTTTATTAACATCATTAAAACATCTTTTTTTTAAAAATCAGTTAGACAGATATTCAATTACATCACTAAAACCATACAACGTATTTGTAAAGCAGTACAATATATTCGATTACACCAGTAAAGCCATATAATATTCAATCAGAGAGATATTTAGTTACATCATTAAACTCATACAGTACTCAATCATAGATATTCCTTTGCACTGACCGCTCTATACAGCATCTAAAAGCCATGGCACACATGAAAAAAAAGAGACAGGGTCTTTATATATCATCCCTTTGAGTCTCACATAATATCATACAATTGCAAATTATAAGTCGTTGTTTTTGAACTTCACAAGGCTTGAAATATTCCCCTATGTATTGCAGGTGATCGATAGCAACATGTGCTAGATATCTTTCACATGTCAAAGGCGAAAAATCCCACACTGATTTTTGAAGGTACTGATGGGGATTTGAACCCACAACCTTCCAGTCAGTAGTCCGTTGCGTTAACCACTACACCACGACGACTGGATTTTTTTCAGTATAATCTTTGTAGCGAAGCTTTGACCGTCCTCTTGGTCGATGGCTCTTTGTCATTTCACCGTAGACGAGCTGCTTTGGAAGCCTGTTATCCTGCATGCACACAAGATGTCCGGACCATATCAGCTGAGACTGTGTTAGCAGTGCATCTATGCTTGGTATCTGGGCTTGCAAAAGTACATTCACGTTTGAGACTCTGTTGTCCCATTTGATGTTCAAGATACGTCGGAGGCAGCACTGGTGAAACTGATCTAGTAGCTTGACATGCCTACGGTAGAGAGTCCAGGACTCACATCCATACAACAATGCAGTCAGGACTACTGCTCTGTATACTGCGCACTTCGTCTCTATTAAGTAGCATTTTACAATCATTACTACATACTCTTGCCTGTATCAGTTGTGTCGTCGGATCAAGACTTTCGTCTGTTAAGAATATCATCGTCTACCAAGAGTACATTGTAGTGAAAAGCGTCTTTTCATCTGTTACAATGTAGATTATATTGTAGTGAAACGTATCTTTTGATCCGCAATGTCTTACCATAGTCTACCAAGAATATATTGTGGTGAAAAGCGTCTTTTCATCTGTTACAATGTAGATTATATTGTAGTGAAACGTATCTTTTGATCCGCAATGTCTTTAGAAAAAATAATAATCACTCCCACCCCCTTGAGCCTTCGTCTCCAGGCACCTTCTGCTGTCCAGCTCTCCCCCGAGTTTCGTGCTCCAGTGTACATCACGTTTCTTCTGATACATAAAGCAACCTCACATCGAGAGTGTGGCTATACACGTACACGTGCACTGTACCCCCGTCATAGGAACCCACCCATGGGCATCACAACACATAACTACTTTCCGGTCTTTAACCCTTTGACTCCCGCACTCTTGCCACCTACATCCTGAATCGTCAACCATCCTGACGGAAGCTGGTGGATAGGGTGAGGGAGTCAAAGGGTTAACTTTTTGCAGTTGGTGGATAGGGTGCAGGAGTATCCTGCCGGAAGCTGGTGGACAGGGTGAGGAAGTCAAAGGGTTAACTTTTTGCAGTTGGTGGATAGGATGCAGGAGTCAAAGCGTTAACACAATGCGTCATTTCCGGTATCTTAATTGTCTTCATCCACCCTTGATGCACAAAGACTAAACATACGCACATGCACACGTACACACATACACAGATACACAGACACAGACACAGACACAGACACAGACACATACACATGCACAGACACACACACACACACACACACACTCACTCACACACGCACGCACACACACACACACACACACATACACACATAAACTCACGCACACGTACACACACACACGCATATATACACTCACTCACACACATATATGTACACTCACACACAGTCACACACATAGTCACACACAAACACACACACAAACACACACACACACACGTAAATAAACACATAACTAAAACAATCAGAACAATCGCTAAAAATAGAAATGTGACGTCTCATGGCTGGCATAGATATTCTACAGAGAACGATACACTGCCAACAAGGGTCCCCATCACACATCTTCCACATCGATTCTTTCACTAAGCGTTGGCGAGGTCAAAATGACCGACACTATGGCGAATATCCTTCGATGTCCTTACGACACTCAGGACAAGTGTCATTCTCTTTGAACCACCCTTCAATACAGGGTCGGTGGTAAAAATGCTCACAGAGCAGTTGTTTTACACTCTCCCCGACGGTAAAATTCTCCAGACAAATCGTACACCGCCTGGATATGTTCAACAGTTCCTGCGTGATGGCGACCGTGGGAAGAGCATCGAATTTCTCTGGCTCGGCGGGTCGGGGGCCCAAGTTGGTCTCAACCCATTCTTCATCACTCGAACTTTCATTGGTTCGGCGGCGGCGGTTGTAGCGCCGACGGTTGCAACAGCGGCAACAGAGGAATCTCCGACAATTCAGAGCCATAGCTTTAAGAATTATTGTCGATGCTTGTATGCATAGATGAAGTTAGTGTGATCACTTGCAAATGTTCCTTATAAAGATTGAAACTCGCAAAGGATTTTGTTGATTTGCCAGAGATGTAACGGAGTTTTGTTGGTTTCCAAGGGGAGACAACAACGGTCTATGTTTTCTAATCGCAGTGTGCAAGATTTTTGTACCAAGGACCAAACAGAAAATACAAAACAGTCTTCCGTTTATCTTTCACTTTTTTAAGCTCTTCTCTGCTGAACTTGATCTTGATTTGTTTAAAAAGCAGTGTCATACAAGGATTTGGGTGATAACTGGCTATAATCTCAGTGATAAATGACGTCAAGATAAACAATTAGACTTCCTAACCCCATGAAACTACTCCATCATTTGAAAAAAAACAAAAACAAAAAAAACCCCATCTCCTGTGTGATGAATTGGACGGAGTGGTCAGCGTCAGGGGCATCTCCTTGGATTGTTGCTCGAATGCATTGATATGTGTACTTCATTTTCTTTTTCTTTTTTTTCTGTTGAAGTATTGTATGTGTTTTGAAAGGGTTATAGTCCTGATAAGGCTCTACGCTGTCTACTGGGCTTTAAACAAAATAACAAATAAACAACAAGGAAAAATATCAAGAAAATATTTTGTCAGTTATAGATCCATGCTGCAAAACATACCATAGGCCCATACCATTTTCGTTACTGTTGCAAAGCCTACAAAATTTCGTGGACAGACGGATTTACCACAAGAATGTTTTTCTATTTTGAAAAGTTGAATTTTTGAAAATGAATTTAAGGAAAACATAGCTTTAAAAATGAAATAACTGAATCCAAAACAAGTGCAACCGCCTGCGCTCAAGCAAACAGGAACCAGAAAAACACGAAAACAGAATCAGAACGCGTATTTAATATAACCAGAGAAGACAGGCGCAAATTTTCGGCCAACTGGCCTTTGTCAAGCGTAAACGTAAGATCACAAACGAACAAACACCAAATACAAAAATTAGGAGAAAAAGACTGAAACTTCCCTGCTGCTTCGTCCAGTGCGAGAAAAGGATTAAAAAGAGCGTAAAAGGACCAATATAAGCAAAACAGAATTCCAAAAAGTCCTCAAACAAGAAGAGGTACGGAGATTTTGCACATCTTTACGGTAATCAAAGCTGGGAATAATTATGATTATAAAATAATGGACACTAAGTAGATACAAAGAAATCAACAAATTTTATCAGCGCTTTTGTACACTGGATATTCCAAAGCAGTTTCCATGCGTTGCCTTTCAAAAGACTGGGCGGGATACTGGTTTTGTGGAATTTCACGGTAACTTAGACTAGGTAACCCTTTAATTCCCGCACCTTATCCACCGGCAGCAAAAACTTAACCCTTTGATTCCCTCACCATATCCACCAGCTTCCTGCAAGAAGAATCATGGAACCTTTACAGGAAGACGATGTCTTCCAGTTTTACTGTTTGATTCAGATTTGAAATAATGTTTTATTGTTGTTGTTTTCTCAATAAAAGGGTTGGACTGCCAGGGATGACGTTGTCAATTCAATACAGGTGTACTGTCACAGCACCAGACAACAAAATCACGACACAATATTGAACTGTCTGGTTTAAAATGCAAAACGAAACAGAAACCTTTGTCGTAGGCAAAGCATTATGTGAGGTCTTCCGTGTCAATTCTGACAAGTTTTGATTTTTGTGTTAATGTTTGCCCTGTTTTGATACAGAATCTTTTGTTTAACCCCTTGTCTCTCTCACCCTATTCACTACCTTTTCGTATTGAAGTTAAGCAGTTCAATATCTCGCCCTGTCCACCAGCTTCCTGTATTATCATCCACAAAAGCAAAGCAAAAACTTAAAAATGAGAGGGAGTGAAAGGCCTCGGTTCTTGTAGCTGGTGAATAGGGTGAGGGGGTCAACGGCTCAAGGTTTGCAGATGTGGATAGGGTGAGGGTCAAGGTCAAGGTTGCAGATGGTGGATAGGGTGAGGGGGTCAAAGGCTCAAGGTTTGCAGATGGTGGATAGGGTGAGAGGGTCAAAGGCTCAAGGTTTGCAGATGGTGGATAGGGTGAGGGGTCAAAGGCTCAAGGTTTGCAGATGGTGGATAGGGTGAGGGGTCAAAGGCTCAAGGTTTGCAGCTGGTGAATAGGGTGAGGGAATAAAAGACTCAAGGTTTGCAGATGGTGGATAGGGTGAGGGAATCAAAGACTCGTTTTGCAGATGGTGGATAGGGTAAGACAATCAAACGCCTACGTTCTTGTAGCTGGTGGATAGGATGAGGGAGTAAAAAGCTCAAAGTTTGGAGATGGTGGACAAGGGTAAAGGGAATGAAACGGCTCAAAAAAGCTTGAAAACTGTATGTTTTGGGGGCTGTTATCCATCCCAACGGTGTTTTTGGAAAACGTGTCGTGTTTTCACTCTATGTTTTAAATTTTACAAAAAGTTTTATAATTTTTTTGGTGTTGTTGAAAGCCATTTCGCCTGATTTCAGTTGATCAGAAATCACTCTTTAAGAAGAGGCATATTGACACGCAAACAAATAAACTTGTGTCGCTAAACTGTACACACCGCATTTTGCGTGTTTCATGCGTGTTTTTTAAAGCTTGTGTGTGTTTGTGTGTGTGTGAGTGGGGGTATGTGTGTGTGTGCATGTGTGAGTGTGTGTGTGTGTGTGTGTGTGTCTGTGTGTCTGTGTGTCTGTGTGTCTATGTGTGTCTATGTGTGAGCGTGTGTATGTGTGTGTGCGTGTGTGTGTGTGTGTGTGTGTGTGTGTCTGTGTGTGTACATTGTGTGAATGTATGTGAATGCGTGTGTCTGTGTGTCTGTGTGTGCGTGTGCGTGTGTGTGTGTGTGTGTGTCTGCTGTGTGTGCATGTGTCTGTGTGCGTGTGTCTGTGCGCGTGTGTATGTGTGTGTGCGTGTGTATGTGTGTGTGTGTGTAAAAAAGAAATAAATGAAGATTGGTGTGTTCTTAGTGTCTCATCCCTTTCAGATATTTCACACAACACCTCTTAGAACACACACATTTATTCAGCCAGATATTCCACATCACCACAAACATAAACATTTGGTCAGCAATACATTCCACTAAACCGTATATATATATATACATGTTCAATCAATAAGATATTCCCCTACACCGCTTAACCCTTTAACCCCCGCACCCTATCCACCAACTGCAAAAACTTAACCCTTTGACTCCCTCACCCTGTCCACCATCTTTTCTTGCAGGAAGCTTATGATTAGGGTGAGGTAGTCAAAGAGTTAAGTTTTTGCTTTGCTAGCACGGTTGACAATGCAGGATGCTGGTGGACAGGGTGCGGGAGTCAAAGGGTTAAATATACACATATCGTCAGTTAGATAATCCCTACAGCACATAAACGCATGCACGTTTAGTCAGAAAGATATCCTATTTCACCGTTCTCACATACAATTTAGTCACTGAGATATTCCACTATACCGCCTTAACATACACGTTCAGTCAATATTTCCCTGTATCACCTAAACATGCAAATTTAGTCAATAAGATATTCTGCTATACCACCTAAAATACTACATTAGTCAATAAGATATTTCACTATATACATACTCATTTTAGATCCAAAACAAGTGCGACTGCCCGCGCCCAAGCAAACAGGAACCAGAAGAACAAGAAAACCAATGTAAGCGCGTATTTGACAAAACAAGCGCAAATTTTCGGCCTTTGTCAAGCGCGAACGCACGGTCACAAACAGACCACAAACACCAAACAACGGATAATAAAAACCGGACTAAAAACTTCCCTGCCGCCTCGTCCAGTGGATAAAAAGGGACCAAATGGAATGCCCATGTCTTCATTTAGTCAATGAGATATTTCCCTGTATCACTTAAACATGTAAATTTAGTCAATCAGATATTCTGCTATACCACCTAAAAATACAAGTTTAGTCAATGAGATATTCCACTATATCACCTAAACATACAAGTTTAGTCAATAAGATATTCCACTATACCACCTAAAAATACAAGTTTAGTCAATAAGATATTCCACTATATCACCTAAACATACACATTTAGTCAATACGATATTCCACTATATCACCTAAACATACAAGTTTAGTCAATGAGATATTTCCCTGTATCACCTAAACATACACATTTAGTCAATACGATATTCCACTATACCACCTAAACATGCAAATTTAGTCAATACGACATTCCGCTATACCACCTAAACATGCAAATTTAGTCAATACGATATTCCGCTATACCACCTAAACACACACATTTAGTCAATGAGATATTCCGCTATACCATCTAAACATACAAGTTTAGTCAAAGAGATATTCCACTACACCACCTAAACATACAAATTTAGTCAATGAGATATTCCACTATACCATCTAAAAATACAAGTTTAGTCAATAAGATATTCCACTATACCATCTAAACATGCAAGTTAGTCTATACGATATTCCACTATATCACCTAAACATACAAGTTTAGTCAATAAGATATTCCACTATATCACCTAAACATACAAGTTTAGTCAATAAGATATTCCACTATATCACCTAAACATACAAGTTTAGTCAATGAGATATTCCACTATATCACCTAAACATACAAGTTTAGTCAATAAGATATTCCACTATATCACCTAAACATACAAGTTTAGTCAATGAGATATTTTCCTGTATCACCTAAACATACACATTTAGTCAATACGATATTCCACTATAACCACCTAAACATGCAAATTTAGTCAATGAGATATTCCACTATACCATCTAAAAATACAAGTTTAGTCAATAAGATATTCCACTATACCATCTAAAAATACAAGTTTAGTCAATAAGATATTCCACTATACCATCTAAAAATACAAGTTTAGTCAATAAGATATTCCACTATACCATCTAAAAATACAAGTTTAGTCAATAAGATATTCCACTATACCATCTAAACATACAAGTTTAGTCAATAAGATATTCCACTATATCACCTAAACATACAAGTTTAGTCAATAAGATATTCCACTATATCACCTAAACATACAAGTTTAGTCAATAAGATATTCCACTATATCACCTAAACATACAAGTTTAGTCAATGAGATATTTTCCTGTATCACCTAAACATACACATTTAGTCAATACGATATTCCACTATAACCACCTAAACATGCAAATTTAGTCAATGAGATATTCCACTATACCATCTAAAAATACAAGTTTAGTCAATAAGATATTCCACTATACCATCTAAAAATACAAGTTTAGTCAATAAGATATTCCACTATACCATCTAAAAATACAAGTTTAGTCAATGAGATATTCCACTATACCATCTAAAAATACAAGTTTAGTCAATGAGATATTCCACTATACCATCTAAAAATACAAGTTTAGTCAATGAGATATTCCACTATACCATCTAAAAATACAAGTTTAGTCTATACGATATTCCACTATACCATCTAAAAATACAAGTTTAGTCAATGAGATATTCCACTATACCATCTAAAAATACAAGTTTAGTCAATAAGATATTCCACTATACCATCTAAAAATACAAGTTTAGTCAATGAGATATTCCACTATACCATCTAAAAATACAAGTTTAGTCAATAAGATATTCCACTATACCATCTAAAAATACAAGTTTAGTCAATAAGATATTCCACTATACCATCTAAAAATACAAGTTTAGTCAATAAGATATTCCACTATATCACCTAAACATACAAGTTTAGTCAATGAGATATTTTCCTGTATCACCTAAACATACAAGTTTAGTCAATGAGATATTTTCCTGTATCACCTAAACATACAAGTTTAGTCAATGAGATATTTTCCTGTATCACCTAAACATACACATTTAGTCAATACGATATTCCACTATACCACCTAAACATGCAAATTTAGTCAATACGATATTCCGCTATACCACCTAAACATGCAAATTTAGTCAATACGATATTCCGCTATACCACCTAAACACCCACATTTAGTCAATGAGATATTCCGCTATACCATCTAAACATACAAGTTTAGTCAAAGAGATATTCCACTACACCACCTAAACATACAAGTTTAGTCAATGAGATATTTCCCTGTATCACCTAAACATACAAGTTTAGTCAATGAGGTATTTCCCTGTATCACCTAAACATACACATTTAGTCAATGAGATATTTCCCTGTATCACCTAAACCTGCAAATTTAGTCAATGAAATATTCCACTATATCACCTAAACATACATATTTAGTCAATAAGATATTCCACTACACCACCTAAAACATGCACATTTAGTCACTGAGATATTCCACTATACCACCTAAACACACACATTTAGTCAATGAGATATTCCGCTATACCATCTAAACATACAAGTTTAGTCAAAGAGATATTCCACTACACCACCTAAACATACAAGTTTAGTCAATGAGATATTTCCCTGTATCACCTAAACATACAAGTTTAGTCAATGAGGTATTTCCCTGCATCACCTAAACATACACATTTAGTCAATGAGATATTTCCCTGTATCACCTAAACCTGCAAATTTAGTCAATGAGATATTCCACTATATCACCTAAACATACATATTTAGTCAATAAGATATTCCACTACACCACCTAAAACATGCACATTTAGTCACTGAGATATTCCACTACCCACCTAAACATACACATTTAGTCAATGAGATTTTCCACTACATGACATAAACATGCAAATTTAGTCAATAAGATATTCCCCTATATCATCATTCTAAAGATGCAAGTTTAGTCAACGAGATATTCCACTATACCACCTAAAATACACGTTTAGTCAAAGAGATATTTCACTATATGACTTAAACATGCACATTTAGTCAGGAAGATGTTCCACGAAACCATTTCTTTTCTTTTATTGTTGTTTTAAGCCCAGCCGACTGCGCAGAGCCATATCCGGGCTATAACCGCAAGAAAACACAAAACTTCAACAGGAGAAAAAAAAAGAAAAGAAAATTAAGTACACATATCAATGCATTCGCGCACATAATCTAAGGACATGTTCCCGGCGTAGGACCATTCCGTCCGATTTATCGCCCAGGGGAGATTTAAAAAACACACCTGATTACAAATATAAGCATACATAAGGACACCAAAACATATATAAAAACAGGCATAAATTACCTAAAATTGCTTCCGCATATCTCATCTCCTTAGAACCAAAAATTCACTTAATACATGTACCCAATTATCAATCCGAAGAAAAAGTAAGTAAGACTTTATCGAATAAATACAGGTGAATGGACCATTAAGGCAGAAAATAAGTAGAAAAGACAGAAAGCAAGGCAACAAGGCAGAAACAAAGAGTGACAGAAAAGAGGAAATTTCTAGCACAGAATTTCCAGAAGGTGGGGATACTATTTATACTGAAAGAGTCCCCGGCAACCCAACGGGGGGCACTATATTACCTAAACATACAAATTTGGTCAAAAAGATATTCCACTATACCACCTAAAAATACAAGTTTAGTCAAAGAGATATTCCACGACATGACGTAAACATGCACATTTAGTCAGGAAGATGTTCCACGACGCCATTTAACCCTTTTGACTCCCGCACACTGTCTACCAGCATCCTGCATTGTCAGCCATGCTAGCAAAGCAAAAACTTAACTCTTTGACTCCCTCACGAAGCTGATGGGTAGGGCGAGGGAGTCAAAAGGTTAAGTTTTTTTTTACAGTTGGTGGACAGGGTGCGGGAGTCAAAGGGTTAAACAGACATATTTAGTCAGTAAGATGTTTGTTTCAGTACACCACTTTAACACACACTTAGTAAGATATCCCATCATTAGCATTATGATTGTTATTGTTTAAAGCCCAGCCGATTGTGGAAAGCCATATGAGACCTGTAGCCGTCTAAAAACACAATACCTCGTTGACCGTAAAAAGGAAAACTGGAAAAGAAAATTAAGTACACATAATGCATTCACGCACGTAATCTAAAGATATGCCCCTGGCATTGATCATTCTGCCAAATTTACCACCAGCAGGTTTAAAGAAAAAACAAACGTGAATGCAAATAATTCATCATCATCATCAAGTGCCCTGCCGCATGGCGTTGGCGACCATGGACTTCCAACCATCTCTATCCCTCGTTGCCCCAGCATCTCTCCCACCCTCCTCATCTCCAGCCACTCTGCAAGTCCGTCCCGCATTCTCTCCTTGGGTCTACCTGGTGCTCTCTTTCCCTCCAGCTTTCCCGTTGTGACCAGGTGCTCCAATTCCCCTTTCCTCATAAAATGGCCTATAAATGTTGCTTGTCTTTTCCTAATCTTCCTTATGAGTGATCTACTTGTGTCTGCCTCTATCAAGACTGTCTCGTTTGTTTTCTTTGCTGTCCATGGAACTCTCAACATTCTTCTGAGAAACCACATCTCGGCTGCCTCAATCTTGTTCTGGCTTTGCTTGCTGACTGTCCACGCCTCGCATCCGTACAACAGTATTGGTTCTATATAACATTCAAGGACATGCAAATAATTAAGGACCTAAAAAATACATTAAAACTGGCTTAAGTTACCTAAAATTGCTTCTGCATAAAACGCCTCCTTAAAGCTAAAAATGTAGTTATTAGATGTACCCAGTATCAGTCCTAACAGACAGTATGTATGGTTTAAAAGAAAACATACAAATGAATAAACCAGCAAGGCAGAAAATAATAGGAAGAAATGACAGAAAGCAAAGGAGCAAGGCAGAAACAAAGAGAGTGACAGAAAAGAAGAAATTTCTAGCACTGAATTTCCAGAAATCGGGAATACCATTTATACTGAGAGAACCCCCGACATCTCCACGGGGGAAGGATATTCCATTACATCATTGAAACATACGCATTTAGTCAATAAGATATTCCACTACAGCACTGAAAGCATTTAGTCAATTTACTGCATCACGTAAGCATACACATTTAGTCAATTTACTGCAAGACGTAAGCATACACATTTAGTCAATCTACTGCATCACGTAAGCATACACATTTAGTCAATTTACTGCATCACGTAAGCATACACATTTAGTCAATTTACTGCATCACGTAAGCATACACATTTAGTCAATTTACTGCATCACGTAAGCATACACATTTAGTCAATCTACTGCATCACGTAAGCATACACATTTAGTCAATTTACTGCATCACGTAAGCATACACATTTAGTCAATCTACTGCATCACGTAAGCATACACTTTAGTCAATTTACTGCATCACGTAAGCATACACATTTTAGTCAATTTACTGCATCACGTAAGCATACACATTTAGTCAATTTACTGCATCACGTAAAGCATACACATTTAGTCAATTTAACTGCATCACGTAAGCATACACATTTAGTCAATTACTGCATCACGTAAGCATACACATTTAGTCAATTTACTGCATCACGTAAGCATACACATTTAGTCAATTTACTGCATCACGTAAGCATACACATTTAGTCAATCTACTGCATCACGTAAGCATACACATTTAGTCAATCTACTGCATCACGTAAGCATACACATTTAGTCAATCTACTGCATCACGTAAGCATACACATTTAGTCAATTTACTGCATCACGTAAGCATACACATTTAGTCAATCTACTGCATCACGTAAGCATACACATTTAGTCAATTTACTGCATCACGTAAGCATACACATTTAGTCAATTTACTGCATCACGTAAGCATACACATTTAGTCAATTTACTGCATCACGTAAGCATACACATTTAGTCAATTTACTGCATCACGTAAGCATACACATTTAGTCAATCTACTGCATCACGTAAGCATACACATTTAGTCAATTTACTGCATCACGTAAGCATACACATTTAGTCAATCTACTGCATCACGTAAGCATACACATTTAGTCAATTTACTGCATCACGTAAGCATACACATTTAGTCAATCTACTGCATCACGTAAGCATACACATTTAGTCAATTTACTGCATCACGTAAGCATACACATTTAGTCAATTTACTGCATCACGTAAGCATACACATTTAGTCAATCTACTGCATCACGTAAGCATACACATTTAGTCAATTTACTGCATCACGTAAGCATACACATTTAGTCAATCTACTGCATCACGTAAGCATACACATTTAGTCAATTTACTGCATCACGTAAGCATACACATTTAGTCAATCTACTGCATCACGTAAGCATACACATTTAGTCAATCTACTGCATCACGTAAGCATACACATTTAGTCAATAAGAAATTCCACCACACCACTAAAAATGCATATTTAGTCAATCTACTGCATCACTTTAAACGTCTACATTTAGTCAATAAGATATTCCACTATAGCACTAAAAAAAACCAACCCCTACACATTTAGTCAGCAAGCTTGATCACCATTCCGTTTAAAACATACATTCAGTCGGCGATATGCCCCCTTGCACCACTGAAATCATACACATTTAGACAGTGCAGATACTCCACTAAATGATTTAAAATATACACACTCACTCGACAAAACTATTTCACTGGGCCACTAAAAACATACATTCGCTCAGTGAGCTGTATCTCTACACCATTTGTACACATTCAGTCAGAATTTTCCGCTACATGTTCTGAACATAGTGTTTCTTCTTTTGCAGACTCTAAACGTTCTGAAGCACACAGAAAACACAGGTTGAAAGGTGGTGAAAACAGTTTACATCAGCTCTTGAGTTTTGATAGACACACACTTACAACATAAACTGTCTCGTCTGGCCATTGTAGGTCTGACAAATCCAGACGTACACCAATCATCCTTAACCCTTTGACTCCAAAACCATGTCCACCAGCATTGTCTATTGTCAGTCATGCTAGCAAAGCAAAGACTTAACCCTTTGACTCCCTCACCTTATCCACCAGCTTCCTGTAGGGTGAGGGAGTTAAAGGGTTCAGTTTTTGCAGTCGGTGGATAGGGTGCGTAAGGGAGTCAAAGGGTTAATTTTTTTGCAGTCGGTGGATAGGGTACTGGAGTCAAATGGTTCAGTTTTTGCAGTCGGTGGATAAGGTGCGTAAGAGAGTCAAATGGTTAAGTTTTTGCAGTCGGTGGATAGTGTACTTGAGTCAAATGGTTAAGTTTTTGCAGTTGGTGGATAGGGTGCGGGAATCAAAGGGTTAAAAGACTGTCGACAGACGACGTAAAAGAAAAACAAAACAAAAGCACAACAAAACAAAAGCACAACAAAACAAAACAAAAGCACAACAAAACAAAACAAAAGCACAACAAAACAAAACAAAAGCAAAACAAAGCAAAGCAAAGCAAAGCAAAACAAAACAAAATACAAAAACAAAAACCTCATACACTGCAACATTCTTGAGGCTGGACTGCACAAAACACTTATTAGCAGGGGGGAAGGGGGCGGGGGGAAAACATTGATCAGCCCAACTAAAGTCCCACATAGAGTACGTCGAAGGTTTTGCGACACCCTGGACATGAGTTCTTTCCAACAAACCATCGGTTGATACAGTGTTCGTGGTAAAAGTGTCTACAGGGCAACCGTTTCACACTGCCCCCGAGGACGTAATCCTCCAGACAGATCGTGCAGTGCCTGGACGCTTCCAACAGTTCCTGAGAGATGATGACCTCTTGCAGCAGAGGGCCCCCTGTCTCTGGATCCTTGAAGTCGACCAAGCTGCGGACCGACGCCGATCTCTCACTTATCATCATGATCACTTCATCGACGGTATGGACGGACCCTCCCTCGACCAGAAAGAACTCCCCGTCGGTCGAAATGAACACTTCCTCAATCTCAACAGACCCTCGGTCGGTCTGAAAGGACCCTCCAGCGGTCTGAACGGACCCTCCAACGGTCTGAACAGACTCTCCATCGGTCTGAACGGACCCTCCAACGGTCTGAACGGACCCTCCAGCGATCTGAACGGACTCTCCAGCGGTCTGACCGGACTCTCCAGCGGTCCGACCGGACTCTCCGACGGTCTGACCGGACTCTCCAACGGTCTGAACATACCCTCCAACGGGCAGAACGGATTCTCCAACGGTCTGAACGGACTCTCCAACGGTCTGCTTTGGATTTTCCTGGAACTGCACCGACGACTCTTCATCGCTTCTCCGACCAGCCATGTTACAGACGTTAGGGCAACAACACAAAAAATAGGTCCGCAACCTGTTCAGAGCCACGCCTCGATGATTTTGCTGATGCCGCTTGCTTGCTGCTGCTGCCAAGCACACGCACACACACCCACACCCACCCACCCACCCACCCACACACACACACACGCACACGCACGCGCACGCGCGCACACACACACACACACACACACACACACACACACACACACACACACACACACACACACACACAAATCAGTGTTATATTTCGCGAATGGAGATCCATGGGCCAAGCTCTCGCCATCTTCCTCACACACTCTTATGTACAAAACGGCGCGGTGGCCACAAGATAAACCGCCCGGATTCTAATCGAAAGAAAGGTCCTGGGTTCGATCCGCCCAGACGCCTCTGTCTGGTGGGTAAAGGGGGGTTGAGTGGTGGTGGTGGTGGAGATTTTTCCCCATCTACCATGCTAACACGTGTGCAGATCTGCCAGTGACTTAACCTCCTTTGATTCCTGCAACCTATCTACCAACCGCAAAAACGTAACTCTTTGACTTCTTCACCCAATCCATCAGTTTCCTGCAGGAAGCTGGTGGAGAGGATGAGGGAGTCAAAGAGCTTGCCGGAAGCTGGTGGATAGGGTGAGGGAGTCAAAGAGCCCACAGAAAGCTGGTGGATAGGGTGAGGGAGTCAAAAAGTCTGCAGGAAGCTGGTGGATAGGGTGAGGGAGCCAAAAAGTCAGCAGGAAGCTGGTGGATAGGATGAGGGAGTCAAAAAGTCTGCAGGAAGCTGGTGGATAGGGTGAGGGAGCCAAAAAGTCAGCAGGAAGCTGGTGGATAGGGTGAGGGAGTCAAAAAGTCTGCAGGAAGCTGGTGGATAGGGTGAGGGAGTCAAAAAGTCTGCAGGAAGCTGGTGGATAGGATGAGGGAGTCAAAAAGTCTGCAGGAGCTGGTGGATAGAATGAGGGAGTCAAAAAGTATGCAGGAAGCTGGTGGATAGGGTGAGGGAGTCAAAAAGTCTGCAGGAAGCTGGTGGATAGGGTGAGGGAGTCAAAGAGCTTGCAGGAGCTGGTGGATTGGGTGAGGGAGTAAAAGAGCCCACAGAAAGCTGGTGGATAGGGTGAAGGGAATCAAAAATCGTCCAGGAAGCTGGTGGATAGGGTGAGGGAGTCAAAAAGCCTTCAGGATGCTGGTGGATAGGGTGAGGGAGTCAAAGAGCTTGCAGGAAGCTGGTGGATAGGGTGAGGAAGTCAAAAAGCCTGCAGAAAGCTGATGGACAGGGTGAGGGAGTCAAAAAGCCTGCAGAAAGCTGGTGGACAGGGTGATGGAGTCAAAAAGCCTGCAGAAAGCTGATGGATAGGGTGAGGGAGTCAAAATGCCTGTAGAAAGCTGGTGGACAGGGTGTGGGAGTAAAGAGTTAAGTTTTTGTTTGCTAACATGGCTGACAATGCAGGATGCTCGTACACAGGGTGCGAGAGTGAAAAGGTTAAATCCCCATCGTGTGTAATTCTCAGGCACAGTAGAATATCAAAATATGCGTGTTAATTTCATTCCCACACCCTATCCACCAGCGTCTAGCATTGTCAACCGTGCTGGCAAAGCAAAAACTTCACCCTTCGACTCCCTCACCCTATCCACCAGCTCCCTGCAGAAAGGTGGTGAAGAGTGTGAGGGAGTCAAAATGTGATTTTTTTTTTTTTTTTTTGCAGTTGGTGGGTAGAGTGCGGGAGTCAAAGGGTTAAAGATCCTGAAAGTCATGTCAGTGCCTGGTGGCTTATGGCAGCGCGTGAACACCCGGCATTCAGGCCCACCAAAGACTGTGCAACAACGCACCGTGGACTGTGGCCAGCTCTGTCTAACAATGTGAGTTCTCCATGCTCCACTAATACATAAAATGTCTGGGGCGTATACAAGAACGATTTGTAATAATAATCTTTCACACTGTCATAAGTGTAAGCAACTAACAGGGTTCAGTTCAGTGTGCTGTCCGCTGGGTGGTCTTCGCCACACAACATCAGTTACTTAAAACTAAACACATTATTAGCTTCACAATGAGCATTCGCGTGGTTAGCCATAGATCAGCTTTTCTGTGTCACTTGATATGTAAGAGAAGGTGAAGAATATGTGCAGAGTGAAATTGAAATAAAATTAACCAAAACTAAAGCCTTGTAAAAACAAACAATATTAGATTGTGATCTGTTCCAAACGGACGGTTGGCATCCTCCAGCCAATCAACGCTCAGCATTGAGCCGACACATATTCTGCAAAATTAATGGCGTCTTCTAGCGAAGCCTTGAAACTCACATTCTGCAAATGGCGTCTTCTAGTACAGCCTTGAAACTCTCCGCTTCGGAGACGAAGTATCTGATAGAGTTGTATCAAGTTAATGATGTTCATTGTAATATCTAAAACAAAAATCACACAAACACCAGTCACCGCGGTGTAGTGGTTAGCGCAACGGACTACCGACTGGAAGGTTGTGGGTTCGAATCCCCATCAGTCGCTTTAAAAGTCAGTGTGGGATTTTTGGGCTCTAACCAGCTCCTACCCAGAGTTGGGCGTGCTATGGGCCCATTGGGAAGACTGGGACCACACAGTCGAGTCTCATCCACATCACGGATGCGTCATTGAGGGGTGTTGTTCAAATCATCTGATCAGCACCGCAGGTGTATGTATCTATCGGGCCTGGTTGACGCCAGGATATTATGATAGTAAGCGTAGAGTACGGCCCTGTCACGCAATCTAAATCCTAGGAGGGCCTCCATAGCATCATGATTGTCATCCTCATCGACATCATCATCTTCGCATCGTGTGGTGTGTGTGTGTGTGTGTGTGTGTGTGTGCGTCTGTGTTTTCTCCTGTGCGTGTGTGTGTGTGTGTGTGTGTGTGTGTGTGTGTGTGTGTGTGTGTGTGTGTGTGTACGCGTATATGTTTTATACATTCTCATTCCTTATCGTATCATTTAGCACCCTTCATATCAAAAGCTTTGGAGGAGTACAGACTAAAAGACCATATTAAACAAAAAAACAAAAAGACAATAAACAAGTAAGTAAATCTGTAAGCAAATGAATAATAAATAACACTTTCTACGGGGCGGATAAAGGAGAAAGACAAGACTCACCTGGACAACTAGTGTTTTTCGGGCCAGTATCTGAAGCTTGACTGTCGTTTAAAAAAGAGTTCACAGATAACTGAAAAGACTGCTTCTGACAGATTGATGTCCCTTGCATGATTAACAGTTCACGAAAAGGCCGGTGCAAGGATCCAGCTGGACAATAAAGGTTGTTGTTTTTGTTTTTTTTTGTTTTTTTGGGGGGGGGGGAGGGGAAGAAGACAGGGGGAAAAGGGAAAGTGAACTGAAAAGTGAAATGAAATAAAAATGAAATAAAAACAGAAGAAAAGCAGCATTCCTGACAGGAGCTTATCATATCAAATGTGGAGTTCACTGCTTTGCAGCTTAATTAATTAAACGTGGTCTGCTTAAAAAACAGTAGCCCGAATATTCCACGACCTCCTTCTCGCCGTTAGGGAAGGGTCTATCGTATTTAAGTTTTATATATCGTTCGTATGTCAACAATACTTTTCCAACTTGTATAAACTAGGATCGTTTCTGCTACCACATTGCTCGTTGATATTTGATCATCGTACAGCAAAAATAAATAAATGAATAAATAAATAAATAAATAGATAGATAAATAAATAAATCAATCAATCAATCAATCAATCAATCAATCAATAAATAAATCAATAAATAAATAAATAAATAAACCGTTAAAAAACTACTGACAGATAATTAAATCTTGATGTTAACTTTTAAAACTCCAGTGTATAAAATAATTATGATGTATGTTCTGTTCTGTATGTTGTATGTCGTTTGTATGTCAACAATACCTTTTTTTTTATGTATATAAATTGATATCATTTTTCATTACTGTATTGTATGCTGATGTCACTTTAATGTAAAACAAAAAAATCTAATAAAAAAAGTTTATAAAAATATGTTGTTTTCTTTTCCATATATACATACTACATATATACATATATACATATACGTGTATATACATATATATATATAATTTATGTATAGATATATATAGATATATATGTGTGTGTGTATGTATATATATGCCAGGACTAGTGATATGTATATTTATACTATCATCATCATGCAGGAAGCTGGTGGATAGGGTGAGGGAGTCAAAAGGGTTCAGTTTTTGCTTAGCTAACATGGTTGACAATGCAGGATGCTGGTGGACAAGTTGAGGGAATCAAATGGTTAAAAGCTTGTACCATGAATAGTGTTGGATTTCTTCCATTACGCGGCATCAGTGGCGTCAGTACACGCAGAATTCATTCCGAGCGTGGGTGGAGATGTCAGCTGGAGAAACTGAAACTGAAACTGAAACTGAATCTGAAACAGCAACTGCAACTGCAACTGCAACTGACGGTTGGTGGTAGTAAGCATGTGAAAGCAGCATCAAAGAAAATGCAGGTACGTGAAACAAGGAGGTGACATCTTGTCCCGGCTTTATCTTTCCTCTTGTCCTGTCTCTCTCTGCCTTTGTCTCTCTCTCTGTCCTTGTCTCTCTCTGCCTTTGTCTCTCTCTCTGTCTCTCTCTGCCTTTGTCTCTCTCTCTGTCCTTGTCTCTCTCTGCCTTTGTCTCTCTCTGTCTCTCTCTGTCTCTCTCTGCCTTTGTCTCTCTCTCTCTGTCCTTGTCTCTCTCTGCCTTTGTCTCTCTCTCTGTCATTGTCTCTCTCTGCCTTTGTCTCTCTCTCTGTCCTTGTCTCTCTCTGCCTTTGTCTCTCTCTCTGTCATTGTCTCTCTCTGCCTTTGTCTCTCTCTCTGTCCTTGTCTCTCTCTGCCTTTGTCTCTCTCTCTGTCATTGTCTCTCTCTGCCTTTGTCTCTCTCTCTGTCCTTGTCTCTCTCTGCCTTTGTCTCTCTCTCTGTCATTGTCTCTCTCTGCCTTTGTCTCTCTCTCTGTCTCTCTCTGCCTTTGTCTCTCTCTCTGTCCTTGTCTCTCTTGCCTTTGTCTCTCTCTGTCTCTCTCTGCCTTTGTCTCTCCCTGTCTCTCTCTGTCTCTATCTGCCTTTGTCTCTCTCTGCCTTTGTCTCTCTCTGTCTCTCCCTGCCTTTGTCTCTCTCTCCTGCCTTTGTCTCTCTCTGTCTCTCTCTGCCTTTGTCTCTCTCTCTGTCATTGTCTCTCTCTGCCTTTGTCTCTCTCTGTCTCTCTCTGCCTTTGTCTCTCTCTGTCCTTGTCTCTCTCTGCCTTTGTCTCTCTCTCTGTCATTGTCTCTCTCTGCCTTTGTCTCTCTCTGTCTCTCTCTGCCTTTGTCTCTCTCTCTGTCCTTGTCTCGCTCTGCCTTTGTCCTCTCTGTCTCTGTCTCTCTC
>CM060311.1:75384378-75394378 GCA_030674185.1 Monoplex corrugatus | reverse complement strand
AGATGCTAGGGGCAACGAGAGATAGAGATGGGTGGAGGTCCATGGTCGCCAACGCCATGCGGCAGGGCACCTGATGATGATGATGCAGCACTGGATTCAAACCGTGAGGAATATGTGTGATGCTCTGTTCACTCCACAGCAGTTCTGATGCAGGGTGAGAGTGGAATAAGTTTATAGTTGCTGAAGGGCATAAGAACTCAGATTGTTGGAGCATGGTGTAACTGAAACCATACTGGCGTGTAGTTTAACCCTTTGACTTTGTTATTGTTTTCTTCCACCTAATGTGCTAGCACATGATCGTTGTGCTTTCAGCTTTTTTTCCTCATTTATTTCTCGGTTTCTTTTCTTTTTTTGTTTGTTTTTGTTTTGTTTTGTTTGTTTTTTGTTTAAATTTCACAAGTTCCCCGCATTTGAGCCAATAGTGTGTCAATTGTTTTTGGGGAGGGCTAACATAAGCCATTGCTTGATGCCCTGCCCATGCTTTGCTGTATTTATGACTCTTCTTTTCTTGAATAAAATTCTGTTTAAAGCAACCCTTTGACTCCTGCACCCTGTCCACCAGCACACTGCATCGCCAACCATGTTAGCAAAGCGAAAACTTAACCCTTTGATTCCCTCACCCTATCCACCAGCTTCCTGCAGGAAGCTTGGTGAATAGGATGAGGGGGTTAAAGGGTTAAGTTTTTGCAGTTGGTGGATAGGGTGCGGGTGTCAAAGGGTTAAGCAGAGCGTATAAATACAAAAATTTAGTTCAGGTCATCAGCTCCAAGTCTCATAACAACGAACAAGAATACTGTCATGATTTGTTATTAAGAAAGAAAAAAAAGAAAGAAAAAGAAAGAAGCAAAAAACAAAAACAAAAGCAAAACAAACAAAAAACAGCCGCGACAGCTGCAGCTAAAGAACTTTTTGTGCTCCCACTAACTACCTCCCACCAAAAACCCCGCCCCCTAAATTCCCTTGTATGCGTTCCTTCCCCCTCCCCCCATCCCCCCCACCCCCCACAGCGTCCTTTTCCCATCACTACACACACACACACACACACACCACACACACACACACACCACACACACACACACACACCACACACAAAACGGGCTCAAATGTACGCTTTCTCACCCCGCCCCCCACTTCCCTTTCTCCTGTCCTTTATTCTCTCCTGTCTTTGAAGACCATGTCAAAATTCCCTTTCGCAGTCGTTCCCTGTTAACTAAGCACCCTCAAATGATAGATAAAAAAAAAGCATAACAATAAAAAAAAAAAAATAATCAGTGGTTGACTTGTTCGAGGATCAGTGATGTCTTGATGTTTGCTAATGTGCAGGAACCAGAAAAACAACATCAACAACAACAACAACACGAACATAGAATCAGAACGTGTATTTAATACAACCAGACAAGACAGGCGCAAATTTTCGGCCAACTGGCCTTCCATCGTCATCATCAGCATGGCGTTGGCGACCATGGCCCTCCATATGCATCTATCCCTTATTGCCGCAAGCACATCTTCCACCCTCTCTGTCCTCAGCCACCCTGCAAGTCCATCCAATATTTTCTCCCTGGGTCTACCTGGTGTTCTCTTTCCCTCCATCTTTCCTGCTGTAACCAGGTGCTTTAATTCCCCTCTCCTCATAAAATGGCCTATGAATGTTGTTTGTCTTTTCCTAATCTTCCTTATCAATGGTCTTCTTGTGTCTGCCTCCATCAAGACTGTCTCGTTTGTTTTCTTTGCTGTCCGTGGAACTCTCAACATTCTTCTTAGAAACCACACCTCGGCTCCCTCAATCTTGTTCCGGCTTTGCTTGTTGATTGTCCACTCCTCACAACCGTATAACACTACCAGAGACCAAAAAGAGCCACAGAGGATCACCGGGATTAGTGGAGACCTTCCACGCGTAAAACAAACACACATACAACGGTTCCTAGTCCCTTGTCACCTGGCCTGCAGCCGGCAGACGACACAAAGTGGCCGGGGGACAATGGAGAGTGGTCTCTTCACGCTTTTCGTCCACACCCTCCTGACCCCCCACACAAAGAGTAGTGGGGGTGGGGTGAGGGAAGCTACAACTAGCCCAGCTATTGTTGTTGTTAGTGGTGCACGAGCGAGTGTGCGTGCCACGTGCCGCTACGGCGAGAAGAAAGAAAAGGGTGGGTGGGGCCGTTAGGGATGGAGTTGGAATGAGAAGAGGGGGGGGGTGAGACTAGAGGCAGAGGGAAAGAGAAGAGAGAGAGAGAATGGGGGGAGGAGGGCGAATAGACAGAGAGAAAGAAGAGAGAGAGAGAGAGAATGGAGCCGGGGGGGGGGGGGTGAGGAAGGAGAATAGAGAAGAGAGAGAGAGAGATAGAGAGAGAGGGACGGAGGCAGAGGGAGAGAGGGAGAGATTGTAACAGAGGCCGATGTCCCGTTGACTCCGTTAACAAAGGCTTGACACGATTGATGCCTAACAGAAGAAAAACAAACAAAACAAAACAAAAACACCAAAACAAACACACATGGGGTGGAGTTAGAATGCGAGAGGGGGGTGAGACTAGAGACAGAAGGAAAGAGAGAGAGAGAGACGAGAAAGAGAGAGAGAGAAGGGGGAGGGCGAATAGACAGAGGGAAAGAGAGAGAGAGAGAGAATGGGGAGGAGGAGGGAGAATAGAGACAGAGGGACAGAGAGAGAGAGAGAGAGAGAGACGGAGGAACGGAGAGAGGGAGAGATTTTAACAGTGGCCAATGTCCCGTTGACTCCGTTACAAAGTCTGACACGATGAATGCCTAAAAGAAAAAAAAGAAACAAACAACAAACAAACAAACAAAACAAAAACAAACAAAAACACCAAAACAAACACACACGCTTTGCGGCTGGGTAAGAAATCTATTCAAGAGGGGATTCATGGCAACTTGGACCATTCCATATGCGCTCCACCAAATTTGCCAAACTCCTTGAGCTTTGCGCAAAACCCTATGGGCAGACAAGGCCTTGAAATGAGGGAGGAGTGCTGGAAACAGGATCTATGCAACACCAAGCTGACACCACCAGAATGACTGGAGCATTCAGAGCATTTAAGACGGGCAGCCAACAGGCCAGCTTTTATGTTGCAGGCTGGGATTGAACTCAAGACATTGGATCTTAAACCCACAGCACCAGCAATACCCGTTGCAAAAAATGTGATTGAACTGAATAAAGCATAAATGGAAAAAAAATGTGATTGGACTGAATAAATAATGAAATGTGATTGGAACTGAATAAACATAAATGGAAAAAAATGTGATTGGACTGAATAAATCATAATGGATGTGATTGGACTGAAAAACATAAATGGAAAAAAAATGTGATTGGACTGAATAAATCATATGTGAATTGATGACTGAATAAAGCATAAATGGAAAAAAAATGTGATTGGACTGAAGAAATCATATGTGATTGAACTGAATAAAACATAAAAAGATGAACTGATAAAACATTGTGATTGACTGAATAAAACATAAATGAAAAAATGTGATCAGATTGAATAAATCATATGTGATTGACTGAATAAAACATATGTGTTGGACTGAATGAAACAAAAGAATAAAACATTTTATTGAGACTGAATAAAACAAATGAAAATGTGATTGGATGAAAAAACATAAAAATGCTGTTTTTTGTTAACTAAAGTGAAAAAGAAAAAACAGAGACAAAAAAAGAGAGACAGAGAGAGAGACAGAGACAGAGAGACAGAACAAGACAGAGAGAACAGAGAAGAGAGAACAGAAAGACACGACACAGACAAGACACAGAACAGACACAGACAAGAGACAGAGACAGAGACAAGAAGTATCCTTCAAGCACTAACAAGACAGAAACAGTTCGTACATTTTGATGATCTTGTTGAAAAACAAAAACGAAAACAAAACCACAAACAAGACCCTAAAAGACAAGTAGTCTACTTGGAAAATCGATAAAAATGCTTAGTCACAAGGCTGAAATGATGTAACTGCATTGCCTTAGGCTTCACAATTTGATGAGCATAGATTACCTGATGAAAAGAAAACGCAACAACAAAGATTTTCATCAAATTGGATCTCCTGTTGTTTGTGATTTTCCTTCTTTGACATGACTTACAGACCATCCGGGCACTCAAGAGGTCGAAACTGGAAAAGAACTCACAAGAGCGAAGATTAACCTACTGTGCTCATAGTAAACCTCACTCACAAACAGTTCTTGTTTTGTTTTGTTTTGATTTGTGGTCCCTTTTCTCCCTCTTTCTGACTAAAATTCCATCTGACAGGGTTAGGACAGGAACGTAGGGCACACAAACACAAAAACGAACAAAGTCTAACCAAAATACAAGACAAACAACAAAAACACATAAAATGATTGGAAAAATCGAGAAAGAAGAGAAAGAAGAAGAAGAAGAGGAAGAAGAAGAAGAAGAAGAAGAAGAAGAAGAAGAAGAAGAAGAAGAAGAAGAAGAAGAAGAAGAAGAAGAAGAAGAAGAAGAAGAAGAACCAGCAAAACACGAAAATAGAATCAGAACGCGTGTTCAATATAACCAGACAATACAGGCGCAAATTTTCGGCCAACTGGCCTTTGTTACGCGTAAATATAAGATCACAAACGAACAAACACCAAATAGTAAAAATTAGGCGAAAAAAGACTGAAACTTCCCTGCTGCTTTCATCCAGTGGGAGAAGAAGAGAAAAAGAGAAATGGCAGGGAAGGGGGGGTGGCGACTAGGACAGGGAGGGAAAGGCGAGGGATTTGCGTGTCAGAAAGAGAGGGTTCTGAGAACAGAAGAACAGAGAGGACAAAAAGGGTGGTAGAAATCCCGGGATTTGATTATCAAAAGGCCTTTGACGACACTTCGCCTCAGTCCGACCCGAGCAGCTGGCTGTAACGGCACGCGAGAAGGCAGCTGGTTACATAGTTGGGTCGGGATAGTGAGGTGTTTAGGTGAAAGGGGGGGGGGGGGGAGAGGCTGAAAGGTGTGGGGGGAGGGAAGGGGTTAGATGTTGAACTGGGATGGGGGTAGAGGATTTGAATAGGGACCCAAGTGGGGTAGAATTTCAGTGAGAAACAGAGAAAAGGGAAAACCACAAAGAATAGGAGATCGAATTTAATGCGTTACATTATTGTTGTTAATGTTGTTGTCGTCATTGTTATTAGATAATGGTTTTCGCGGTTATCGTTGCTGGTAGTGTTGTCGTTGTGTTGTTGTTGTTGTTATTGTTGTTGTTATTGTTGTTGTTATCATGTTTGTTTTGTTGGAACTCAATATGACAGAAGTCCACCTTAACGTTATTGTTGTCGCAGACAAAACGAACTTGTGCTTTATAAAACATGACCAACTTTCTGTTCTGTTTTCGTCCTGGGTACACAAGACATGAAAGGATTTGTGAAGCCTACAGGAGATAGGATAAGGAATAGGAAAAATCTCATAAAACATATATATGCATATATATGCACACACACACACACACACACACATCACACACACACACACACACACACACACACACACACACACATACACACACACACACACACACACACACACACACACACACACACACAAATAACTTGCATACCGTGATGGCAATTTCTATTTTCGGTAACAGTCACTCGTGTTTAAACTCTGTCTGTCTGCCTGTCTGTCTGCCTGTCCGTCTGTCTTCTTCTGTCTCTGTCTCTCTCTCTCTTTTCTTTCTCCCTCTCTCTTTCTCTCTCTCTCTCTCTTTCTCCCCTCTCTCTCTTTCTCTCCCTCTCTCTCTCTCTGCTGTATGTCTCTCTTTCTTTCTCTCTCTCTTTCCTTCCCTCCCTCTCTCTCTCCCTCCCTCCCCTCTCTCCCTCTCACTCCCTCTCTGTCTGTCTCTCTCTCTCTCTCTCTGTTCTCCAGGTGCAATAGTCGAGTGGGTAAATGTCGGACAACCAATCAGAAGATCCTGGGTTCGATCCGCCCAGACACCTCCACGTGGTGGTGAAAGGACAGAGATCTTACCGATTTACCAGGTGCTTAATTTCCCATTGTCATACACTAAGAATGTCAAATGTGAACGTAAAGACGTTGATATGTCAGTGCACTTACGGATACATGAAACCTAATCAGAACCAGTTGATCAGCTCCAGATAGCACCTTCACGGAGGCTTGAAAAGACTATGAAGATACTGATAGATTTGACAGGCTTTTAGTGATAGATCTATTGAAGGTTTTAGTGATAGATCTGTTGACAGGCTTTTGGCTGATAGAATCTATGACAGGCTTAGCTGATAGATCTATTGACAGGCTTTTAGCTGATAGATCTGTTGAAGGCTTTTAGCTGATAGATCTATTGACAGGCTTTTAGCTGATAGATCTATTGACAGCTTTAGCTGATAGATCTATTGACAGGCTTTTAGCTGATAGATCTATTGACAGGCTTTTAGCTGATAGATCTATTGACAGGCTTTTAGCTGATAGATCTATTGACAGGCTTTTAGCTGATAGATCTATTGACAGGCTTTAGCTGATAGATCTATTGACAGGCTTTAGCTGATAGATCTATTGACAGGCTTTAGCTGATAGACTAGCAGCTTGAGACAGAAAGATCAGATGACAGCATACAGACATCAGACAGTACTGAGACAGGAGAGAGAAGATGAGAGAGGAGAGAGAGAGAAAGAGAACAGCAAACAGAGACAGAGAGAGAGAGAAGAGAAGAGAACAGACAGACGAGACAGAAGGACAGAGACAGAAGAAGAGAAAGAGAGAGAGACAGAGAGAGAGAGACAGAGAGAGAACAGAGGAGAGAGAGAGAGAAAGAAAGAAAAGAAGACAGAGACAGAGACAGAGACAGACAGACAGACAGAACAGACAGAGACAGAGAACAAAAGCAACAGATGCAATGGCGAGACAGGGAAGACAGGTTTTATAACCACTCACAACACACTAACATTAATTCCGAAGGTCATCATTGTCCCAGCCCAGCCTCCGTCTCGCCAAACGACCATTAATGTTTAACGGTTCTGTGCGTGCAGGAATGGGTGACGCCTGCGCCGAGGGGACTGACTGACCCCCCCCCACCCCCCCACCCCCGCCCCAAAGATGTGACAGGTGTGAGGAAAGTGGCGTGACAAGCTCAAGGTACCCATTTGTCCCAGTGGAGGTGTGCAGTCACACTATAGGCGATCGCTGCCCGCTTATTAACTCTCCTCCTACGCCAGCGTGCTGTCTGATTTCGCCGTCAGAGATTGCTTTGCATTCTAATTCAAGGGGGCTTGCCGTAAATAAGGTGGTATGAGTAAGGTACCTAGTAGTCATCGGATCAAGATATTCAGACTGTATTGATTATAATCACAAGTTCAGGTCATCGGATCAACAGATTCACACTGTATTGTTATTGTCACAAGTTCATCGTTCCTATTGCAATGATTGACGATCAGCAGCAGAGGGTTAAATGGTTTGACCACCTGACAAGAATGCCCCGTTGACCAACCAGCTTTCAAATCCTGTAAAATCAGAGGTTCACTGGAGTCCGAGCAAGAGGACGGCCTCTCAGACTCCCCCCGTGGGGATGCCGAGGCTTTTTCAGTATAAATAAATAGTATCCCCACCTTCTGGAAATTCTGTGCTAGAAATGTCCTTTTTCTGTCACACTCTTTGTTTCTGTCTTGTTCCTTTGCTTTCTGTCATTTCTACTACCAACATCTATCCCCTTACTATATAGTCTCGACACTTAGCAGTAGCCGGAAGCTCCCAAAGTTGCAAACTTCAACTACAGGGGTTGTTTGAACGGCCGTGAAAGTGGCCAGGCATGATGCTCCAGACACAGCCCATTTAGCTGTTCAGCAAGGTCTGACATGCCCCGAACGGGATCCCAAGTTTGATGTCTTTCTAAACAGCCAGCAGATCTTTCCCTTCGACAACCATGGCCATTACAGATTACATAACAGAGCCCCCTCCAGCTGATGAGTATGTTGGCCATTGTGTGTCCTCTATCGATAATCTTGGCACAGACAACAGGTGACAGACAAGTCAGATGCTTGCTAAGATAGGTTCTCGTGCAGCTGCTATCAATGGACCACTTTAGTGACACACTGAACGTCACTTTTCTTTCAGTGGGTGGCCAGGAAGGGGCCGAAGAGAAAGGATTAAGGGAGTGCAGCACAAAGAACGGGTGGTGCGTGTGTGTTTTGTGAGTGTGTGTGTGTGTGTGTTTGTGTGTATGTGTGTGTGTGTGTGTTTGTGTCTGTGTTGTTGTGTTTGTGTGTGTATGTGTGTGTGTTTGTGTTGTGTGTGTGTGTGTGTGTGTGTGGTGTGTGTGTGCGTGTGTGTTTGTGTGTGTGTGTGTTTGTGCGTGTGTGTGTGTTGAGTGTGTATGTGTGTGTGTGTGTATGTGTGGTGTATGTGTGGTTATGTGTGTGTGTGTTAGTTGTGGTGTAGTGTGTGTGTGTGTGTGGTATGTGTGTGATGTGTGTTGTGTGTGTATGTGTTGTGGTATGTGGTGTATGTGTGTGTTGTGTGATATGTGTTGTGTGTAGTGTATATTGTGTGTGTTTGTGTGTATGTTTGTGTGCGTGTCGCGCGAGCGTGTGTGTGTGTTCTCTTCATCTACCACAATCGCAAAAGCCTTTTGTTCTGTTTTGTTTTCTCCCACAAGTATTATGCTTGTCAATTTTTCGCTTGGCAAAGACGCATATGTGCTACCTGACTTCAACGAAAGAGAATTAGGAAACCAGTAAAAACATGAAAATACAATCAAAACGCATATTTAAGACAACCAGACAAGACAGGCACAAATTTTCGGCCAACTGGCCTTGTCAAGCGTAAACGTAAGATCACAAAAAACACCAATACAAAAATTAGTAGAAAAACAAAAGGCTAAAACTTTCCTGCTGTTTCGTCCAGTGGGACAAAAAGGACGAAAGAGAATAAGACAGGCAGGTGGAGATCGCTAATACTGTCACACACACCAAGCAGACTGTTATTAATTTAACCCTTTGACTCCCGCACGCAATCCGCCAACTGCAAAAACTTAACCCTTTGATTCCCTCACCCTTTCCACCAGCTTCCTGCAGGAAGCTGGTGGAAAGGGTGAGGGAATCAAAGGGTTAAGTTTTTGCTTTACTAGCATGCTTGGCAATACAGGATGCTGGTGGACAGGATGTGGGAGTCAAAGGGTTAAGACTTAGTCAAAGTACCAGACACCACTGTAAGGATAAACTACAATGGATTCCGGCTCTGTATTTTCCCCCTTTCATCTTTTACTAAGGTAATTAAAACACCCCAGTCTCTCAAATAACCCCGTGTTTTAAATTTCACATTTTAAATCACCACCCCGACCCCAAACCCCAGAAACGCCCCACCCCACCCCTTCCCCTTCTCTGATGTGAAAAAAAGATAAATCGGTAGCTTCTCTATAGCAATCTTTTATCCCATGGGGTCGAATTACCCCAGGTAGGAGAGAAAGGAGATCACACTGAGTGGTGAGGAAAGCCAATGAATACCGTTAGTGAGAGGGTTGTTACTCGCGCTAGTCGGTGGGGGGGGGGGGGGGGGGGGGGGGGGGGGAGGGGGGGGGGGGGGGAGCGTTGGTTGTCCAATGGCGTGCCTTGACGCTCGTCACGTGACTAACGTGAGGCACGTGCCGTTAGCGGGTGGGTGGGTGGCGCAGACGTCTGTGGTAGGTGGTGGCACGGAACTTGAAGAGACGACGAGCAGCTGCTGTCAAGGAAGACCAGTTGATCAAAGGGGCATCTGGCGTATGCATGCATACGCACGCGCTCGCACACGCACACACACGCACACGCACGCACGCGCACCTTCCTCCATCCTTCTCCTCTGCCCACCCCCTCCCTCCCTCCCTTCACCCGGCCAAAGACATTATAGACGTTCTATTCATAACGCTTTTGCTCCCCAGCCCACCTTTCTCTACATGCACATACCCATACATTAAAAAACAACAACTGAAAAACGGGAGGGGCTGGGGGACTGTGAAAGAAAAAGGGAAGAAGAACAACAGAAAAGGGGCTGAACACGCACAAAGAAAGTTGTGT
>CM060311.1:75376878-75381878 GCA_030674185.1 Monoplex corrugatus | reverse complement strand
TGTCAGAAACTTTCTCAGTGTAGATGCCACCAAGATTCTTGTCACTTCCTGTATTCTGTCGAGACTTGACTACTGTAACTCTCTCCTCATGGGCTGCCCGAACACTGTTCTCTATCTTATGCAGAAAGTTCAAAATTCAGCTGCACGCCTTATTCTTAAGGCATTCCGTCAACAACCTTGCACTCCTTTGCTTCACCAACTGCACTGGTTACCAATATCTCAGAGAATTAAGTACAAGACTGCTTGCATCTGCTTCAATTCTATCTCTGGTTCTGCTCCTGAGTATATTTCTGATATTCTGCACTTGTATACTCCATCTCGGTCTCTCCGCTCTTCCTCTGATTCAAGACTCCTCAGGCAGATACAGTATAACCGCAAATCTCATGGCTTTCGCTCACTTTCGCATTTCGGTCCCCAGTTTTGGAACTCTCTTCCCAAGAAATTACGCCACTCTCCGTCCATTTCTTCTTTCAAGTCAAACTTGAAAACACACCTTTTCCAGCAGTATTTCGACATCTGATCACTTTTCCCCACATCACCTTGTCGGCTGGCTGATATGTGTAATTGGATTTTGTGTATGCGCGTGGGGGTGGGGGGTAGTAGGGAAGGGGTGGAATAATAGTTTATATGGAGTAACTGAGTGAAAAGTGTTGAATTGGAATGAATCTGATATTTGATTGAATTGCGTGGTATGCATATTTTGAAGATTGCGAATGTAAATCATTATGTTATGTGATTATGATGTATGTATGTATTTGATTGTTATTTGATGATGTATAAGTTGTTGTGTAGTCTTGTATTTACTGACTTCCTATTATATCCCCCATTCCCCAGCGCCTAGATCCAGTGGCTTAGTGCGCTTTATAAGTCCTAGGTATTATTATTATTATTATTATTATTATAAGATGACATCATAATGTGTTTCTTACATTGGACACAGCAGCAGGGAAGTTTCAGTCTTTTTCTCAAAATTTTTGGATCTAGTGTTTGTTTGTTTGTAATCTTACACTTGACAAAGGCCAGTTGGCCGAAAATTTGCGCCTGTCTTGTCTTGTTGTATTAAATACGCGTTCGTATTCGTCTTTCGTGTTTTTTCTGGTTCCTGTTTGCTTGAACGCGGGCAGTCACACTTGTTTTGGATTTTGCATTTGTATTTGTTTTGGTTTTGTGTTTTTGCTGTTCATGTTGGTGGGGAAGGGGCTCGCTGTGTGTCTGTCTATCTGTCTGTCTATCTGTTTGTCTGTCTGTCTCTCTCTCTGTCTCTGTCTCCGTCTCTCTGTTTCTCTGTCTCCGTCTCTTTCTCTGTCTCTCTCTGTCTCTCTCTGTCTCTCTCTGTCTCTCTCTCTCTCTCTGTCTCTGTCTCTGTCTCTCTCTCTCTGTCTCTCTCTGTCTGTGTCTCTGCCTGCCTGCCTGTCTGTCTGTCTGTCAATCTCGCTCTCTGTCTCTCTCATCCCCCGTCTCTCATCTCTATCTCTCTGTCTGTCCAATTCTTTTCGGCTGTTTTCTGTCTCTGTCTCTCTCATTCTGTCTCTGTCTGCCTGTCTGCCTGTCTGTCTCTGTCTCTCTGTCTCTCTCTCACTTACTCCCTCTCTCTCTCTCTCCCTCTCTCTCTCTCTCTCTCTCTCTTCCCCGTTTCCCATATATGGCTCCCTAGAGCAGCATCTCAGGGAAACATATTCCGATTCTCAGCGCGAGGCACCACTTGAAAACCAGAATCTGGTTTGGCCTGCAGCGCCAGAAGGAAAATTCAATAACAAACCACCAACACTGGATGAAGTGAAGAACGTAGTAAAGAAAGCCAGAGCCAAGTCAGCACCTGGACCAAACGGAATACCATACCTGCTCTACAAGAAATGCCCAAAAGTGCTCGAGTGGCTCTACAAGATGATTCGATCAGCATGGAGGAACCAGAAGATCAGCGACCAATGGATGAGAGCTGAAGGAGTGTACATTCCGAAGGAGCAGAACTCCAGCAGCATCAATCAGTTCAGGCCAATATCACTTCTGAACGTCGAGGGGAAAATCTTCTTCTCTGTTATGGCAGCAAGATTGACAAAATACCTGACTGAAAACAAGTATCTGGATATGTCAGTCCAAAAGGGAGGCATACCAGGAATTCCTGGATGCTTGGAACATGCCACGTTGATTTGGGATGCCATCCAAAAAGCAAGAACAGAGAAGAGAAACATTGACGTAGTTTGGCTTGATCTGGCGAATGCATATGGATCAGTTCCACACGATATGATCCAGCTGGCTCTTGAAATGTATCACATCCCAGAAAACATCCGAACAATGCTGAGGAAGTATTTCCAAGGGTTCTCAATGCGGTTCTCTACCAAAGAATACACCACGGACTGGATAGACCTAGAGGTGGGCATTGCAATGGGCTGTGCAATCTCTCCCATACTGTTCGTGTTGGCAATGGAAGTCATCTTGAAAGCTGCAATGAAGAGTTCAGGTCCAGTGAATCTGGGAGATGGATACCAGATGCCTCCTCTGAAAGCTTTCATGGATGACACAACAGTCTTGTCCACGGATGAGGAAGAGACACACCAAATCTTAAAGCAGCTGGATGAGCTGGTGGCCTCTTCAAGAATGAGGTTCAAACCTAAGAAATCCCGAAGTCTCTCTCACTGCGAAAAGGAAAAGTGGCAGATTCAGTCAAATTCATGGTAGCCAACCAAGCCATCCCCACTGTCACAGAAGAGCCAGTAAAAAGTCTCGGAAGATGATATGATGACTCCCTGAAAGACACACAAAGGGGATGTGAAACCAAGCAAACAGCAGAAGAAGGCCTGAAGAAAATAGATAACTGCGGACTGCCAGGCAAATACAAAGTCTGGTGTCTACAGTTCATGCTGATACCAAAGCTGCTGTGGCCACTGCTAATCTATGACATTTGCACCAGCACAGTCGAAGCAATGGAAGCCAAAATCAACAAATACACAAGAAAATGGCTCGGTGTCCCACCTGGTCTCACTGATGTTGCATTCTACTGTCGTCAAGCAATGCTGAAGCTACCTCTCAAATCCATAGTGGAGGAATACAAAGTTGGAAAAGCAAGACTGTTGAGCATGCTGGAGGAATCGGAAGACAATATCGTGAGATCAGTTCATCCAAAGCTGAGAACTGGCAGAAAGTGGAAAGTCCAAGAGGCTGTAAACAATGCCAAGAGAAACCTCAGCATCAAAGAAATAATTGGACACACGCAAACCAACAGACAGGGACTGGGAGCAACAAAAATGCAGTGGTGGTCCAAAACCAAAGGGAAGGAAAAAAGAGACATGATCATACAGGAGTTGAAGGAAGAAGAAGATGTCAAAAGAGTGCAGAAGGCAGTCCAGCAAGGTCAACAGGGGCAATGGACAACATGGGACAGTGCACTCCAAAGAAGTCTCAGCTGGAACGATATGTGGCACATGGCTCCTCTAAGGATAAGCTTCCTCCTCAGATCTGTATATGACCTGCTCCCCTCGAATGCAAACTTAGTGAAATGGGGGAAAGCAGACGACCCAGCATGTCCGCTCTGTCAGAAGAAACAAACAGTGGAACATGTCCTAAGCTCTTGCAAAGTAGCGCTAGCCCAAGGAAGGTATACATGGAGGCACAACCAAGTTCTGAAAGTGATCACAGATGTGGTTAGCGAAAAAACCATGACCCCAAACGCACCAATTGCTATGACAACGTTCTACAAAGCAGGAGGGAAACAGGTCTGGCCCGAAAGTGCTATGACAACCAGCACATTGCCAAAGGGTCTTCTGGATGGAGCAGTCGACTGGGAGTGTACAGCAGACCTCCCAGAGTGGAGAAATTACCCAGATGTCATCAGCAAGACAGGCATGAGACCAGACATCGCTCTCCACTCTGACTCCTCGAAACAAGTGATTCTGATAGAACTCACTGTGCCATACGAAAGCAGAATGGAAGAAGCACATATCTACAAGACCGAAAAATACGCCGGTCTTGCCAGCACCCTGAAGAAAGCAGGTCTGCGGGTCAAAATCTTCGCCATAGAGGTCGGGGCAAGAGGGTTTGTGGGCACCTCCGCTTATGATCTCATGAAACAACTCGCCATTTCTGGGAAGAAGAGGACTAGAGCCCTTAAAGCGATGGCAGAGGCAGCAGAAAGGAGCTCAAGCTGGATCTGGGCAAGGAGGAACGAAAAAAGTGAACTTCATAAGGATTAAATTCCCTACAGATGATGTGTGCCCCGTTAGCACATTGGTAAAACCGCGTACCGCAGTTCTGAAGCGCAGAATCGCCCAGGTTCGATCCCCGGCGTGGAAAAAAAAAAAAAAAAAAAAAAAAAATAGACAACAGCAGAAGGGCATCCAGGAGTCATGACCTGGATGTGGCCCGGCCCCCCGAGAGTGTAAGGAATTCAGGGCCGAAACACTTGTCTAAAGGGGGTTACTTCTCTGAAGACCTTCTGTTGTCTAGCTCTCCCTAGAGTTTCTTTCTACCCTTCTACCTCTATCTCTCTGTCTGTCCGATTCTTTTCGGCTGTTTTCTGTCTCTGTCTCTCTCTGTCTCTATATGTCTTTGTCTCTCTCTCTCTCTCTGTCTCTGTCTCTCTGTGCCTGTCTCTGTCTCTCTGTCTCTTGTCTCTGTCTCTCTGTCTCTTGTCTCTTGTCTCTGTCTCTCTGTCTCTCTCTGTCTCTCTATCAGTCAGTTTGCCTCTCTCTCTCTCTAGTCTCCCTCTTTAACCCTGATATGGCTCTAGTAGTCGGCTGGGCTGTAAGCAATATGAACTTGAACTTGAACTAGTCTCCCTCTCTCTCTTTCTCTTTGTTCCTCCCCCCACCTTTTTTCCCTTCAGTCTCTACTTTGTCTCTCCAAACAATTACGCCTACACCACCACTATCCCCCCCCCCCTTGTCAACATTTCCCCTTCCTCTCCTTTCTCCTTCTTTTCGACAAACACTGAAGTCCGGTGCATGCACGCGTATGTGAACACCTGCCGTTACCTACCACTGGTTTGTTTGTTTCCCCGACTGGGT
>CM060311.1:75364378-75374378 GCA_030674185.1 Monoplex corrugatus | reverse complement strand
CGCATATAAAATTGTCAACGCGCCGCGATTTTTTTCAACCGTTTGACTGCCTCACCCTATCAACCAACCGCAAAAACTTAACCATTTGACTCTCTCTTCCTACAGGAAACTGGTGGATGGGGTGAGGGAATCAAAGGGTTAAGTTTTTGCTTAACTTTGCTAGTATGGTTGACACTGCAGGATGCTGATATGCAGCCTGCGGGATTCAAAGGGATTATTAAACGAGGCAAATATTTTACGTCACTAATAAGGAATTGTCAACGCGCTGTGATTTTTTTTTTTAACCGTTTTGACTCCCTCACCCTAACCACCAACTGCAAAAAAAACTTAACCCATGACTCCCAGGAAGCTGGTGGATAGGGTGAGGGAGTCAAAAGGGTTAAGTTTTTTGCTTAGCTTCGCTAGTATGCTTGACAGTGCAAGGATGCTGATAGGCAGGGTACGGAAGACAAAGGGTTAAGCCCGACCGTAAAAATTGTTTTTGTTGTTTTTTTTTCCAATTGCATCACCTTTGCGTGTCTTACACGCCACGTGTGTGTTCTCGGTTCAGCGCTGTCTGTGTGTACTTTGCCCTGCCTCTGATGAAAGCCAAGACACTGGAAACCTGACACAAAATCCATCCCTCCGATCCTAGGCTTTCTTAGCCCCACCCTCGTATAGTAACTCCCTCTCTCTCTCTCTTGTCTCTCTGTCTCTCTTTGTCTGTCTGTGTCTCCCTGCCTGTCTGTCTCTCTCTACATATTATATATATATATATATATACATATATATGTGTGTGTGTTATATATATATATATATATATATATATGTGTGTGTGTGTGTGTGTTTGTTATTATATTATTATATATATTAGTATATATATTTATATATATATATATGTGTTTGTGTATATTATATATATATTATATATACATATATATCTGTGTCTCTGTCTCTCTCTTTCTCTCTATATCTCTGTCTCTGTCTGTCTGTCTGTCTCTCTCTCTCTGTGTCTTTCTGTCTCTGTCTTTCTCTTTCTCTCGTTCTCTCTTGTGTGTCTCTGTCTCTCTCTCTCTGTATCTCTGTGTCTTTGTCTGTGTCTCTGTCTCTCTCCTTCTCTCTGTCTCTCTTTCTTTCTGTCTCTGTCTGTTCTGTCTGTCTGTTTGTCTCTCTGTCTCTGTCTTCTGTCTGTCTGTCTGCCTCTCTCTCTCTCTTTCTCTCTCTTTCTCTCTTTAGCCTGATATGGCTCTAGTAGTCGGCTGGGCTATAAGCAATATGAATCTCTCTCTCTCTCTCTCTCTCTCTCTCTCTCTCTCTCTCTCTCTCTCTCTCTCTCTCTCTCTCTCTCTCTCTCTCTCTCCAAACCCCCTAAGGTACCAACCACTGGTTGTGAAAATCCCCACGTCTGTCGATTCCGAGAACGTGGGCCACTTTGTTCGTAACGACTTGTTTTCATGATTGTACCCAGTCCTGGCGTGTACTTTCTTCCTCATCTTCTCGCCAGTGCGTTATTTAAGTTTCGCGTGGGTGTCTTCACCAGCCTGTCTCGCTGTCTAGGGGATATAGGCCTACCTTTTTATCCCTTTGATTCCCGCACCCTATCGACCAACTGCAAAAACTTAACCCTCTGACTCCCTCACCCTATCCATCAACTGCAAAAACTAAACCCTCTGACTCCCTCACCCTATCCACCGACTGCAAAAACTAAACCCTCTGACTCCCTCACCCTATCCATCCGACTGCAAAAACTGAAACCTCTGACTCCCTCTCCCTATCCACTAGCTTCCTGCAGCAGTGAGGGACACTCAAAAGGGTTAAGTTTGCTTGCTGCACGTTACGATATGCACGAATGCTGGTGGACAGGGTGAGGGAGTCAAAAGGTTAAGTTTTTGCTTGCTAGCAATGATAATGCAGATACTGGTGGACAGTGCGGATCCAAAGGTATAAATTTTATTTCGCTAGCACAAGTTGACAATGCTCGATGCTGGTTGACAGGCGTGGGGAGTCAAAGGGTTAAGGTTTTTGCTTTGCTAGCATGGTTATGAAAATAATGGACGACTTGCAGAGTGACTGAGGACAGACAGGGTGAGACGTGCTTGCGGCAACACTGGATTGATAATGGACGGGCCATGATGCCACGGCCATGTGGCAGGGCACTTGAATGATGAGCATGGTGATATACATGATGCTGGTGGACAGGGTGCAGGAGCAAAGGGTTCAATTTTTGCTTTGCTAGCATGGTTGACAGTGCACGAGGCTGGTGGAAAGGGTGAGGGAGTCGAAGGGTTAAGATTCTGCTTGGCTAGCATGTATCTATCAACTATCTATCTATATTATCATCTTCTATCATCTATACTAACTACTATCTATCCAACTAATCAATCTATCTCCTATCTCTCTATGTACTGTCTATTGTCTATACATCTATCTATCGATCTGTCTGTCTGTCTACTATCTACTATCTGATTACTATCATCTATCCAATTATCTAATCTACTCTATCTATCTATCTATGTATCTATGTATTATCTGTCTATCATCATGATCTATGTAATTTTTCTTCTGTCTGTCTGTTATTCTATCTCTCTATGAGCTGGTCTATGTCTATCATCTATCTAATCTATCTGTCTTGGCTGCTATCTATCTACCTATCTATCTATCTACTATCTATCTATCTATCTATCTGTCTATCTGCTACCTATCTATCTATCTGTCTACTATCTATCTATCTATCTAGTCTGTCTGTCTGTCTGTCTATCTATCTATCTTTCTATCTATCTATCTGTCGTCTGTCTATCTATCTTTCTATCTATCTACTGTCTACCTATCTATCATCTATCTTCTATCTCTCTATGTATCTGTCTATCTATCTATCCATCTATCTATCTATCCATCTATCTATCTTCTAACTATCTTCTGTCTGTCTTCTATCTATCTATCTTACTATCTATGTCTGTCTGTATCGTATCTATCTATCTGTATCTATCTATCTACTCTCTCTCTATTACTGTTATGCATGTATGTATTTTATGTATGTATGTATGTATCTCTCTGTCTGTCTGTCTGTTTATCTGTATGTCTCTGCCTGTCTCTCTATCATTTCAGCTCTCTCTCTCTCTCTCTCCCTCCCTCTCTCTCTCTCTCTCTGTGGACAGCAGATCTTTACATTCTTCCATCCTTCTTCGCCAGTCTCAAGAAACCAAGGGAATCGACAATAGATGACTTTTGCCCTCCCTCTAAACTCCTGACTTCCCCGTTTTTCCTCGTTTACTTCCCATCCCTGCTGACCTACTTCTTTCGTGGACCCCCTTCTTCACATAGCGACAAGTTGCTCTGATTAGTGCAGCAAATGGCCCCCTGTTATGTGGCTTCAATCAGAGACGAGACTTTGGAGGGCGATATGGGCTCTCTGTGAAAGGGAAAGACAGAGAGACGGGGGGGAGGGAGATCGAGAGTAGAGAGAGAGAGAGGGAGAGAGGAGAGAGAGGGAGAGAGAGAGAGAAGAGGGAGAGAGAGAGAGTAGAGAGAGAGAGAAGAGGAGAGAGAGAGAGGACACGAGCACGAACACGAAATTTATTGCATAAGGCACAGAGAGAGACTGACAGACAGACAGACAGAGAGACAGGGAGACATAGACAGAGAGACGTAGACAGAGAGAGAGACAGAGAACAGAGCGAGGGAGGAGAGAGAGAGAGAGAGAGAGAGAGAAAGAACACGAACACGAACACGAAAATGTTTATGTGATAAGGCAAGAGAGAGAGAGACAGACAGACAGACAGAGAGACAGGCAGACAGACAGAAGAGACGAAGACAGAGAGAGAACAGAGAAAGAGTAGAGAGAAGGCAGAGAGAGAGAGAGAGAAGAGAGAGAGAGAGAGACTGAGAGAGAAGGGGGGAAGAGAGACAGACAGAGAGAAGAAGAGAGAGAACAGACACAGACATACAGAAAGAGACCAAAAGGAGTACAGAGACAGAGAGAAGAGAGAGAAACAGAGACAGAGAGACAGAAGACAGAGAGAGAACAGAGAAGAGATAGAGAGACAGAGACAGAGGAGAGACGAGAGAAGAGAGAGAGAGAGACTGAGAGAGAAGGAGAGGAAGAGAGACAGAGAGAGAGAAAGAGAAGAGAGAGAGACAGACGAGAAGACAACAGAGAGAGACAGAGAGAGACAGAAGAGAGAGGACAGAGAGACAGAGAGGAGAAAGACAGAGAAACAGAGAAAAGGGGGACAGGAAGAAAGAGTAAGAGAATGAAGGTCCGAAACTGTACAAAGCGCAGACAACATAGGGCTGCTATACATGCAATTAAGGGATGGTGGAGGCAGGAGGTGTGTGTGAGGAGACGAGAGAGTGAGAGAGGAAAAGAGAGAGAGAGAGGAGGAGGAAAAAGAGAGGAGAGAAGAAAAGAGAGAGAGTGAGAGAGGAAAACAGAGAGAGAGTGAGAGAGGAAAACAAAGAGAGAGGAGAGAGAGGAAAACAAGAGAGAGAGAGGAGAGAGAAAAAAGAGAGGAGAGGGGAAAAACAGAGAGAGAGGGTGAGAGGTGAGGAAAACAAGAGAGAGAGAGAGAAAACAGAGAGAGAGAGGGAAAAAAGAAGAAGTGAGAGAGAAACAGAGAGAGAGTGAGAAGGAAAACAGAGAGAGGAGAGAGGAAACAGAAGAGAGGAGAAGAGAGGAGAGAGGAAAAAAGAGAGAGAGAGGAGAGAGGAGAAACAAGGAGGGGAGAGAGAGTGAGGAGAGAGGAAAACAGAGAGAGAGAGAGTGAGAGAGGAAAACGAGAGAAGAGAGGAAGAGAGAGGGAAAAAAAGAGAGAGGAGAGAAGAGAGGAAACAAGAGGAGGAGAGAGAGAAAACGAGAGAGAGAGAGTGAGAGAGGAAAACAGAGAGAGAGAGTAGTGAGAGAGAGAGAAAACAGAGAGAGAGAGGAGAGGGAGAGAGAGAGAGAGGAAAACAGAGAGAGAGAGGAAACGAGATAGGAACAGAGAGAGAGAGGAAAACAGAGAGAGAGAGGTGAGAGAGAGAGAAGAGAAACAAGAGAGAGAGAGAGGAAAAAGAGAGAGAGAGAGGAAAACAGAGAGGAGAGAGAGGACAGAGAGAGAGAGAGGAAAACAGAGAGAGAAGAGAGAGAGTGAAACAGGAGAGAGAGAGAGGAAAACAGAGAGAGAGAGTGAGAGAGGAAAACAGAGAGAGAAGAGAGAGGAAAACAGAGAGGAGAGAAAGTGAGAGAGAGAGAGAGGAGAGAGAGAAACAGAGAGAGAAGAGAGAGGAAAACAAGAGAGAGGAGGAGAGAGAGAGGAAAACAGAAGAGAGAGAAGAGAGAGAGGAAAACAGAGAGAGAGAGAGAAGAGGAAACAGAGAGAGAGAGGAGAGAGGAAAAAACAGAGGGAGTGTGAGAGAGGAAAACAAGAGAGAGAGAGTGAAAGAGGAAAACAGAGAGAGAGAGAGAGAGAGGAAAACAGAGAGAGAGAGAGAGAGGAAAACAGAGAGAGAGTGAGTGAGAGAGGAAAACAGAGAGAGAAGAGAGAGGAAAACAGAGAGAGAGAGGAGAGAGGAAAACAGAAGAGAAGAGAGAGAGAGAAACAGAGAGAGAGAGAGAGAGAGATGAGAGAGGAAAACAGAGAGAGAGAGAGAGAGGAAAACAGAGAGAGAGAGAGAGGAAAACAGAGAGAGAGAGAGAGAGTGGGAAAACAGACAGAGAGAGAGTGAGAAAGAGAGGAAAACAAGAGAGAGAAGAAAACAGAGACAGAGTGAGAGAGAGGGAAACAGAGAGAGAGAGAGAAGAAAATAGAGAGAGAGTGAAAGAGGGAAAACAGAGAAAGAGATAGGAAAACAGAGAGAGAGATAGGAAAACAGAGAGAGAGAATGAGAGGAAAACAGAGAGAAAGAGAGAGAGAGACAAAGACAGAGAGAGAGACAGACAGAGAGAGAGAGGTGGGGGGGGGGGGGAAGAACAGTAGAAGCTAGAGAAACGGAAGAACCCCCACTGATTGTCTGAGACGTGTCAGAAGACTGCTGACTTCCCACGACTTTAAAGTTGAGTGACTTACTCACTGGGCAACTGAAAACATGGTCCTGAAACCGGTATTAATAATCTGTTGTATGTTTCCGCTTGTCTCCGTCTCTGTCTGTCTGTCTGTCTGTCTGTCTCTCTCTCTCTCTCTCTGTCTCTGTCTGTCTGTCTGTGTCTCTCTCTCTCTGTCTCTGTCTCTCTGTGTATGTGTCTCTCTGTTGCTCTCTCTCTCTCTCTCTCTTGTCGCTCTCTCTCTCTCTCTCTCTGTCGCTCTCTCTCTCTTCTGTCGCTCTCTCTCTCTCGCTCTCTCTGTCTGTTTGTCTGTCCTGTCTCTCTGTCTCTGTCTCTCTCTGTCTCTGACTCTCTCTCTCTGTCTCTCTCTGTCTCCCTGTCTCTGTCTCTGTCTGTGTGTCTGTCTGTCTGTCTCTCCCTCTCTCTGTCTCTGTCTCTCTGTGTATGTGTCACTCTCTCTGTCGCTCTCTCTTTCTCTCTCTCTCTCTCTCTCTCTATCTATCTATCTATCTATCTATCTATCTATCTCTCCTACTCTCTGTCTCTCTCTCTCTCTCATTGTACAAACAATTTCCTCCCTCCCCACACAGCCTATTTATTTGAGAAATTTGCGAAAAGGTGCGGCTTTCCTTCTCTCTTTCTCTCCTTCTGTATTAACTATGTAATTTGTTTTTGGTAAGGATTGCTGTACATTGTATAGGGCAAATTTTACTGACAAAGTTTGGACCCGTACAAAGCTGAACAGTAAATAGTTGGGGCTCTGAATTCACACAGTTCTCTGGTATGGCCTTTGGTGGTTTTGTTTGATTGCTGTAGTCTGTTCTTTTGTACAATGTTATTATGCTTGTTATGATAAATTCAAATACCTGGGAACGGTCATTTCATCAGACGGCAGATGCACATCAGAAATAGCCGGCAGAATCGGCCAAGCCAAAACAGCATTCAAGAAGATGACAAGCATTCTTACCAACAAATGCCTGTCAATTAACATCAGGAAGAGAGTTCTTGAATGTTATATAGAACCAATACTGTTGTACGGTTGTGAAGCGTGGACAGTCAACAAACAAAGCCAGAACAAGATTGAGGCAGCCGAGATGTGGTTTCTAAGAAGAATGTTGAGAGTTCCATGGACAGCAAAGAAAACAAACGAGACAGTCTTGATGGAGGCAGACACAAGTAGATCACTCATAAGGAAGATTAGGAAAAGACAGGCAACATTTATAGGCCATTTTATGAGGAAGGGGATTTGGAGCACCTGGTCACAACGGGAAAGCTGGAGGGAAAGAGAGCACCGCGTAGACCCAGGGAGAAAATACTGGACGGACTTGCAGAGTAGCTGGGGACGAGGGGGGTGGGAGAGATGCTTGGGGCAACAAGAGATAGAGACAGATGGAAGTCCATGATCGCCAAAGCCATGCGGCAGGGCACCTGATGATGATGATGATGGAAGCCTACACCCCCCCCCCCCCCACCCCTTTGTGGATGCCGGGGGCTCTTTCAGTATAAACAGTATCCCACCTTCTGGAAATTCTGCGCTAGAAATTTCTTCTTTTCTGTCACTCTCTTTGGTTCTGCCTTGTTCCTTTGCTTTCTGTCATTTCTTCCTATCATTTCCTGCATTGCTGGTCCATTCACCTGTATGTGTTCGATAAAGTGTTATGTACTTTCTCTTTGGATTGATAACTGGGTACATGTATTAAGTGCATTTTTGGCTCTAGGGAAATTAGATATGCGGGAGGAGTTTCAGGTAATTTCAGCCTGTTTTTTAGTGTATATTTTAATGTCCTGTTGTTTAAATTTGTATTCAGGTATGTTTTTTTAATCCCCTGTGTGATAAATTAGACGGAGTGGTCAACACCGGGGGCATCTGCTTCGATTATATGCGAGAATGTATTGATATGTGTAGTTAATTTTCTTTTCCTTTTGTTTTTCCTTTTTCCCTGTAGAAGTATGTGTATGTTTTGAAACGGTTATAGGCCTGATGTGGCTCTACTGCGGTCGTCTGGGCTTTAAACAAATAAAAGATAAAATAAAATAAGATAAAATAAAATAAGATAAAATAAAATAAAACAAAAAATAAAATAAAATAAACAAAATAAAATAAAATAAAATAAAATAGAATAAAATAAAATAAAACAAAATAAAATAAAACAAAATGAAATACAGTAAAATCAAATGAAATGAAATAAAATAAAACAAATTAAATTAAACTAAACTAAACTAAACTAAACTAAACTAAACTAAACTAAACTAAACTAAACTAAACTAAACTAAACTAAACTAACTAAAATAGTAAATAAAACAAAAGCCTACATTCACTAAGGTTCAGTTTGTACCAATGACAGACTGATTAAAAAAAAAGGATAAAACATTAAACCCATACGCCGAGAAGGATCTAAAAACCTTGTCAACGCATAAGGACTTATGCGCAGGCTTAAGGCTTACTTCCTGATTATTTTGGTTTTTATCCATCACATAGATTCTGTGGCGTCTAATATCACTCATAGTGAAAAGACGTTAAATCAAAGAACGAACAGGTCTACATTTTTTTAAGGATCATCGCACTCAGGGAGGTTATCTATGTGCTCACCTTTTTTTCTTTTTCGTCCCATTTTCTACGTCACCTTAATGCCCACAGAAGCTGGAACAATTTTTTACAGTGCGATGAAGATGATGTTGATGATGATGATAATCATGATGCTATGGAGTTCCATCTAGGATTGAGACTGCGTGACAGGGCTGTACTCTACGCTTACTGTCATAATATGAGACTGCGTGACAGGGCTGTATTCTTCGCTTACTATCATAATATATCCTGGCGTCAACCAGGCCCGAGAGATTCAAGGCACCTGCGGTGCTGGTTAGAAGATTTTGAGCAACACCCTAAATGACGCATCCGTGAAGTTGATGAGACTCGACTGTGTGTGGTCCCAGTCTTCCCAATGAGCCCTTAACATGCCCAGCTCTGGGTAGGAGCCGGTTAGAGCCGAAAAATCCCACAATGATATAGTTTTGAAGGGACTGATGGGGATTCGAACCCACAACCTTCCAGTCGGTAGTCCGTTGCGTTAACCACTACACCACGGCGACTGGTATGAACACGTATAAATTCAATCCGAGCGCGGAGGCGCATGTAGAGAAACTGAAACTACACAGTCTCCTGACCCTTTGACTCCAACACCTTATCCATCAACTGCAAAAACTTAACCCTTCGACTCCCTCACCCTATCCACCAGTTTTTACTTTGCTGGCATGTTGAAATGTAGATGTTGATGGATAGGTGCAGAGTCAAGAGTTAATTTTGTTTCTGGCATGGTGACGATGCAGGATGCTGAGGACAGGGTGCAGGAGTCAAGAGTTAATTTTTGTTTTTCTGGCATGGTTGACGATGCAGGATGCTGGAGGACAGGGTGCAGGAGTCAAAGAGTTAATTTTTGTTTTTCTGGCATGGTTGACGATGCAGGATGCTGGAGGACAGGGCGCAGGAGTCAAAGAGTTAATTTTTGTTTTTCTGGCATGGTTGACGATGCAGGATGTGGAGGACAGGGTGCAGGAGTCAAGAGTTAATTTGTTTTTCTGGCATGGTTGACGATGCGGGATGTTGGTGGATAGGGTGCAGGATTCAAAGAGTTAATGCAGTAGTATGAGGTCATTGCCCTCTGGATGTGTGGAACAGTGAGGAAAAACAGTGTACTTAAGGACGTCATAAGATATGCGCGATACGCTTGTTGAGCGATGTGATATATTAGCATTATGACACTATGTATTGTCCTTTCGGAGGCGTGGCTTGGGGTAGGGTTAGGTCTCGATCCTGCCTTCCAGTCTGAATGCTGCGAGGGTTCAAGTTTGGATTAAAAAATTTATACACACACACACACACGTGCACACACACGCACGCGCGCGCGCGCGGGCACACCCACACACAAACAAACACACACAAACACACACATACACACACGCACGCATACACGCACACACAGATACACACACAGACACACTGAC
>CM060311.1:75354378-75356878 GCA_030674185.1 Monoplex corrugatus | reverse complement strand
TGTTCCCATAACCTTAGGTTACAGAGAAATTTGAAGGTTGTCCCATAACCTAGGTCATAGAAGAACTGAAGGTTGTCCCCATAAACCTAGGTCACAGAGGAATGAGAAGGTTGTCCCCATAACCCTAGCCTACAGGAATTACAAGGTTGTCCCCATAACCTTAGGTCAGAGGAATGAGAAGGTTGTCCCCATAACCTTAGGTCACAGAGGAATTTGAAGGTTGTCCCCATAACCCTAGGTCACAGAGGAATGAGAAGGTTGTCCCATAACCCTAGGTTCAGAGGAATTAAAGGTTGTCCCCAAACGCTAGGTCACAGAGGAATTTGAAGTTGTCCCCATAACCCTAGGTCATGAGGAATTTGAAGGTTGTCCCCATAACCCTAGGTCAAAGAAGAATTAGAAGGTTGTCCCAACCATAGTAGGTCAAGCAGAGAATGAGAAGGTTGTCCCATAACCCTAGGTCACAGAGGAATTAAGGTTGTCCCCATAACCCTAGGTCACAGAGGAATCAGAAGGTTGTCCCCATAGCCCTAGGTCATATAGAAATCAGAAGGTTGTCCCATAGCCCTAAATCATTGAGGAATTACAAGGTTGTCCCCATAACCCTAAGTCACAGAGGAATAAGAAAGTTGTCCCATAACCCTAGGTCATTGAGAATTAGAAGGTTGTCCCAATAACCCTAGGTCATAGAAGAATTAGAAGGTTTTCCCAATAACCCTAGGTCACAGAGGAATGAGAAAGTTGTCCCATAACCCTAGGTCATTGAGAAATTAGAAGGTTGTCCCAATAACCCTAGGTCATAGAAGAATTACAAGGTTGTCCCAATAACCCTAGATCATAGAGGAATTAGAAGGTTGTCCCAATAACCCTAGGTCATACAGGAATTAGAAGGTTGTCCCAATAACCCTAGGTCATACAGGAATTACAAGGTTGTCCCCATACCACTGGGTCTTAGAAGAAAAAGGTTGTTCCTATAACCCTAGGTCATACAGGAATTACAAGGTTGTCCCCATAACCTTAGGTCACAGAGGAATTTGAAGGTTTTCTCCATAACCCTAGGTCACAGAGGAATTTGAAGGTTGTCCCATAACCCTAGGCTACAGAGGAATTTGAAGATTGTCCCCATAACCCTAAGTCACTGAGGAATTACAAGATTGTCCCAATTACCCCAGGTCACAGAGGTATTAGAAGATTATCCCAATATCCCTAGGTCATCGAGGAATTAGAAGGTTGATCCCATAACTGTAGGTCATAGAGGAATTAGAAGGTTGTCACCATAACCCTGGGTCACAGAGGTATTAGAAGGTTGTCCATAACCCAGTATTGAGATAGAAGTGTCCCCTAACTGGTTATTGAGGAATAGAAGGTTGTCCCCATACCACTGGGTCATAGAAGAAAAAGGTTGTTCCTATAAACCTAGGTCATACAGAAATTAGAAGGTTCTCCCCATAACTCTAGGTCATAATGAAATCAGAAGGTTGTCCCATAGCCCTAAGTCATTGAGGAATTTGAAGGTTGTCCCCATAAACCTAGGTCATAGAGGAATTTGAATGTTGTTCCCATAACCCTAGGTCATTGAGGAATGAGAAGGTTGTCCCATAGACCTAGTAAGAGGAATTTGAAGATTTGTCCCATAACCTTAGGTCATTGAGGAATGAGAAGGTTGTCCCCATAGACCTAGGTCATAATGGAATCAGAAGGTTGTCCCCATAGCCTGGGTCATAATGGAATCAGAAGGTTGTCCCGTAGCCCTAAGTCAATGAGGAATTACAAGGTTGTCCCACAGCTCTATGTCCTATTAGAATCAGAAGAAGAAAGACAGTGATGCCTTATAATCTAACAAAGGAAGTTATCGACTAAAAGCTAACGTTCAATCTTGCTCTTGCTAGTTTACGTGTACTAGTAATATCAACTAAAGGACATAACTCTTGAGAGTCACGTAGAAATTATCTCCCACGTTGTGGAACTTCTCAAATCTAACATAGCTTGCGCTTCCCATTCAGCTAGCATAGAAGCAGAGACAAAGCACAAAAAAAACAACCCTAAGCTCAGAACACTCCTCAAAAAGGAGCGCCCAAGCCTACCTTTATACTCTGCAACTACCGTCACACAACTATGAGTGAGGAGAGAAATACATACAATATGTTACTTGCCTTGAACTACAATCAGAAAAAGAAATACATCGATGAGAGAGAGATATAAAATAATATATATTAATAGAGAGAGAGAGAGAGAGAGAGAGAGAGATAGAGAGAGAGAGAGAGAGAGAGAGAGAGAGAGAGAGATGGCTTAACTGCACGGGTGAAGTACATCCTTTGTGGTAGAGACAACAGAAGTATATATACAGTGAAACGCGTGTTACTTTCCGAGTGTTAAGTATCTAGGATTTATTTTACTGGACAACACAATGCTTGTTTAGTGTGACTCAGCACTGACAAAGCAGACACATCATACCAGTGTATGTAAACAGAGGGAGAGAGAGAGGAGAGGGAGAGAGAGA
>CM060311.1:75299378-75351878 GCA_030674185.1 Monoplex corrugatus | reverse complement strand
GACAGAGACAGAGAGAGATAGGGAGAGAGAAAGACAAGGAGAGGGAGAGAGAGAGAGAGAGAGAGAGAGAGAGAGAGAGAGAGAGAGAGAGAGAGAGAGAGAAAGAGAGAGAAAGAACGAGCGAGAGAGATAGACAGAGAGAGAGAGAGAGAGACAGAGAAAGAAAGAGAGAAAGAGCGAGCGAGAGAGAGAGAGACACAGAGAGAGAGAGACAGAGACAGAGACAGAGAGAGACAGAGACAGAGACAGAGAGAGACAGAGAAAGAAAGAGAGAGGTGGTTATGATAAAGAAACGGACAGACATAAACAAAAGAGAAAGTTGCACAATAGCTGTTCCGAAATACACTTTTTCTTGACCAGGAATGACCCCAGTTTTGGGTTGTTTCTTTGGCGGCATGTTCGGACACTTCAAAGTTTTCCATCTCTAGAAAACAACACACATGTTGTGTTCGTCAGAAAATCTAACCGCAGTTATTGGAGTCAATTTCAAGAGGGATCCACCGCGCTCGCACAGCCCAGTACGCGCTCCACCCAAATCCGCCAGCAATTATCTGACAGATTTCCTGAGCCTGCACAAAACACTAAGTGTTGGCAAGGTCTTGAAACAGGGAAAGGGGAGAAGGGAGCTATGAAACACTAAGCTGATACCACTAGAATGATGGAAACATTAAGACGGGCAGCAAACAGGCCAGTTTTTTAATGTTGCGGGCTGGGACTGAACTCAAGATATCATCTCTTGAGTCCACGGCTCTACCAGTTAGTTAGTTGAGTGAGTTTTAAAGTCCTACCACTCTTAGAGTATACGAGGACTAGCAAAAACATTTTTTTGAAGAAGCCTTCAATAATTTTAAAGCATTGTGAGGAACCGATGCTTTATTCGGTTCTCTGATCCACCCTGGATGGCAATCGAATGGATGAATTCGGCTCTATCAACTAGCCCGTGTGACCTTTACTTCTCGGGAATAAACTTTGCTAACCAATCAATTTTCGGACTTGCACAGTGGCTGAGGACAGAGAGGGTGGGAGAATACTTGCATCCACAAGGGACAGATTCGTATGGAGGGCCATAATTGTTAACGCCATGCGGCAGGGCACATGATAATGATGAACCAATCATTATCGGTTTTTGCACTAATATTTAAACAAGGTGATTTCAATTAGTCTGAAGTTTTCGTCAGTCAGCTAAGTTTCATTTTAACTTTTATCCTCAGAAACGCTGAAACATGTTCCCGCTGCTTCAAAAACAGGAACGAGACATTGACCCGTGTAGTCAAACTGCGATCAGTCATTTGTGAAAATAATGCGCCAAAATGGCGCACGGCGCGACCACAAAATGAATCTTGGACAGGTAGCCATTTACAACTGATTTTCTTCACTTACTCAATAGTTAACAGATTCTGTAACCCTACTGAGGCTTAGAAAATAAACGAAAATCTCACGTGGGTTAAAATATAACATGAAGCAGAAATCAGCTCACACTAAGCAAATCAGCAAACAATGAGCATGTTTTTTTTAACTGTTGCCTCTTTATCTTAACCTGGGTGTCGTTTTAACGTGGGGTTAACCCTCATATAGCTTTAGTAATCAGCTGGGTTATAAGCAACATGAACCTGAACTTGAACTAAGCAAATTAGCGTCGTGATAAGATATGCCCAGTTCCTCCTCGTCTAGATTTTTCTTTAAGTTCTCTGTGTCCCACAGACATCTTAATGACAATAAATTTCACAGAGCACAGAAAAGCAAGGTCACCTCCGAATCTGATGGTACAGCTAAGGGGCAATATTAGGCCTACTCGTACTAGCCCAACCAGAGATCAACGACTACTGCGAAGAATGCCTGTAGCTAAAAGTGAACGCCCTAATAATCGTAGTAAGTCTGACGTCACTTACGACCGAGAACGGTATATCGCGATATCCATGAGACAGATCTGATCGTTTGTATATGTGTACCTAATTATTATGTCTTTGGACGGATCTACTGTACTTGCAATCGACTTCAAATCGTTCTCTGTATCTCCGAAATCTCAAGAGCGCTTTAAACGCGTGTAGCCTAAGCTCAAAATCATAGGACACCGTGTCCATAGCTGAAGGGGTCACACGAAATCGAGGCTCCCAGTTCTCCCCAAGATTCAACTTCAACTATGCGAGAGAAGCGACAATAAAATGTGTTATCCACAGCTGAATCGGCTCTAACAGTTCGTCTTTCCCACGCCTAGCACGGTTTAGTATTGATCAGCTTTGCATTTATTTTGCCCAAGGGAGTGAAACTGAGCGGAGGTCAGAGGGAGGGGAGGGGAGGTGGGGAGATGGTGGCAGCGGAAGTAGTCTCGACACAAACATTGTTTGAATTCTCGTTCGTCTTTTCTCCCTCCTTCTCTTTGCTGCCTTTTATTTCATTCATTCTTTCTTTGTTTCTTGTTTCTCAGTGTTTTGCTTTTTTTTTCGTTTTTTAATTTTTTTTTATTTATCTTGTAAATGCTTCTTGAGGCCTTCGTGTAATTTTACCATTAAAAACAGGACAGTCAATTCAAACTAACAACTTTCCTTTTTGCTGACGAATCGGAAAACATGCGTCAACAGATAGCTCGTCAACCACGTTCTACCATAACAGCAATGATTATATCAGTATATCGTCATCAAATCTAGCTCTGATTTTTTCCTCTGGTCATAACCCTAAACATCAGCTTCTCCTTTTGGTTACATTTCAGCACAGTTTCGTACTTTTTCGTTTATTCAAGCATTAGTTTAAAAGCCTAATCCAAACCGGAAGTGAATCCTAACCACGTCTCCAACTCTTAACATTTGACTTCATTCCGTCGTTAAAACGAGGCCCAGGCTGATTTCAATAAACGCAGAAATATGAGTAGGCCCACCACCAATAATTAATAATCTGAATTGAACAATACCATGTATTAAAAACGACAACCAAAAACTGTAATTCTCAACAAACTCCATCACAGATCTCCTCACAGACTGCAGACAAAGAACGCACACATCTGTCTTGTAGCTATTGACACAGTTCGCATACATGCAAGTTCATATTGCTTATAGGCCAGCCGACTACTAGACGTTCGCTTACATACTGCCAATAAGAGCAGTTAGTCATTGCGGCTAATGCGTGAATGAACAAGCAGACACTATGGCAAAGGCATAAAACGCAGACTACAACATCAACGATAATTCCATTTCCATCTGAGGCAAAAACCAGTGTCAAGAGAACCTTCCACTTTGCCCCTGACAACAGAAAACTTATCCATAGGCACGAGTGGCAGAAACGAAACACCGTCATTCACCTGCTGTCATACAGATGAATGTTTAACACAGACAGGACTACCGTTTTTTTAAGACGCTTCATGGCTTTTTTTTTTTTAAAGCCCAGCCGACTGCGAGGAGCCACATCAGGGCTATTACCGTTTTAAAACATACACAATACTTCAACAGGAGAAGAAGAAAAGAAAAAAAAAAAGAAAGAAAAAATAAAAAAAGAAAGAAAGAAAGGAAAAGAAAAGAAAAGAAAATTAATTACACATGTCAACGCATTCGTGCACATAATCTAAGGAGATGCCCCTGGCGGTGACCACTCCGTCCAATTCATCACACAGGGATTTTAATAAACAACACCACCTGAACACAAAGTTAAACATAACTAGGGACACTCATTATCATCAGGTGCCTTGCCACATGGCGCTGGCGATCATGGCCTTCCATCTGTCTCTATCCTTTGTTGCCTCAAGCACCTCTTCCACCCTCTTTGTCTTCAGCCACTCTGCAAGTCTGTCCAATATTTTCTCCCTGGGTCTAACTGGTGCTAGGGACACTAAAACATGATAATAAGGCATGACCATGCTCCAAGGCAGAACGAAGGAATCAGCTGCATTAGAAACGTCAGAACAACGAGTGTCTCAATGATCTGCTGATGCGTTTTTCACGATTTTAGTGACAGTCTGAATGTTTCAAACAGACTGTCATGTCTGCATTCTTCGAACAGATGTATCATATTAAGCTCTCTGAATCTTTCAGATGTATCATGTCTACAGCCTTCAAAAGATGTATCATAAGTTCTCTGAATCTTTCAAATATAATTATCATATCTACAGCCTTCAGACAGATATATCATCAGCTCTCTGAATCCTTCAAACAGATATATCATGTCTACAGCCTACAAACAGATGTATCATAAGCTCTCTGAATCTTTCAGATGCAGGCTATCATGTCTACATCCTTCAGATGTATCATAAGCTCTCTGAATCTTTCACACATATATATCATGTCTACAGCCTTCAAACAGATGTATCATATTAAGCTCTCTGAATCTTTCAGATATATCATGTCTACAGCCTTCAAACAGATGTATCATATTAAGCTCTCGAAATCTTTCAGATATATCATGTCTACAGCCTTCAAACAGATGTATCATATTAAGCTCTCTGAATCTTTCAGATATATCATGTCTACAGCCTTCAAACAGATGTATCATATTAAGCTCTCTGAATCTTTCAGATATATCATGTCTACAGCCTTCAAACAGATGTATCATACTAAGCTCTCTAAATCTTTCAGATATATCATGTCTACAGCCTTCAAACAGATGTATCATATTAAGCTCTCGAAATCTTTCAGATATATCATGTCTAAAAGCCTTCAAACAGATGTATCATGCTAAGCTCTCTAAATCTTTCAGATATATCATGTCTACAGCTTTCAAACAGATGTATCATAAGCTCTCTGAATCTTTCAGATATATCATGTCTACAGCCTTCAAACAGATGTATCATGTTAAGCTCCCTGAATTTTTCAGATATATCATGTCTACAACCTTCAAACAGATGTATCATGTTAAGCTCCCTGAATTTTTCAGATATATCATGTCTACAACCTTCAAACAGATGTATCATGTTAAGCTCCCTGAATTTTTCAGATATATCATGTCTACAACCTTCAAACAGATGTATCATATTAAGCTCTCTGAATCTTTCAGATATATCATGTCTACAGCCTTCAAACATATGTATCATAAGCTCTCTGAATTTTTCAGATATATCATGTCTACAACCTTCAAACAGATGTATCATATTAAGCTCTCTGAATCTTTCAGATATATCATGTCTACAGCCTTTAAACAGATGTATCATAAGCTCTCTGAATCTTTCAGATATATCATGTCTACAGCCTTCAAACAGATGTATCATGTTAAGCTCTCTGAATCTTTCAGATATATCATGCCTACAGCCTTCAAACAGATGTATCATATTAAGCTCTCTGAATCTCTCAGATATATCATGTGTACAGCCTTCAAACAGATGAATCATGTTAAGCTCTCTGAATCTTTCAGATATATCATGTCTACAACCTTCAAACAGATGTATCATATTAAGCTCTCTGAATCTTTCAGATATATCATGTCTACAGCCTTCAAACAGATGTATCATGTTAAGCTCCCTGAATTTTTCAGATATATCATGTCTACAGCCTTCAAACAGATATATCACGTTAAGCTCTCTGAATCTTTCAGATATATCATGTCTACAGCCTTCAAACAGATGTATCATATTAAGCTCTCTGAATCTTTCAGATATATCATGTCTACAGCCTTCAAACAGATGTATCATATTAAGCTCTCTGAATCTTTCAGATATATCAAGTTTACATCCTTCAAACAGATGTATCATGTTAAGCTCTCTGAATCTTTCAGATATATCAAGTTTACATCCTTCAAACAGATGTATCATCAACTCAGTGGGTTACAGCGCTATGCCGATCACTCAGAAGTCGTGGGCTCTGGCCACAGATGTTCATTTTGTTGGTCCTGTTCTCATCCTACTCCCATCCCCTTTCAAGACATTGCCAGCGTGTAGGATTTTGCGCAGGCCCGAGGACTTTGCTAGATTATATCTGACACATTTGGGTGGAGCTCATATGGAATTATCCGAGTGATATATCCCTTTTGAACACTGAACTGAAATCATCAGGGTTTTTTTTTATGACAAATCGAAAATTTAGTCTCAGATTGTAGCTACATAAATCAACGCGCCTTTGAAGACATCCACTTTAACACCCCACACCGTACGCTTTCATCCTCTACGGCGATTTATGTATTTTCATACCTCTTACTGAGTCCTCATTACAAAACCGTGACAGTCACGTTTTAGGTAGAAAGAAACTCTAGGGAAAGCTAGACAACAGAAGGTCTTCAGAGAAGTAACCCCCTTTAGACAAGTGTTTCGGCCCTGAATTCCTTACACTCTCGGGGAGCCGGGCCACATCCAGGTCATGACTCCTGGATGCCCTTCTGCTGTTGTCTATTTTTTTTTTTTTTTTTTTCCCACGCCGGGGAGCGAACCTGGGCGATTCTGCGCTTCAGAACTGCGGTACGCGGTTTTACCAATGTGCTAACGGGGCACACATCATCTGTAGGAAATTTAATCCTTATGAAGTTCACTTTTGGTTCCTCCTTGCCCAGATCCAGCTTGAGCTCCTTTCTGCTGCCTCTGCCATCGCTTTAAGGGCTCTAGTCCTCTTCTTCCCAGAAATGGCGAGTTGTTTCATGAGATCATAAGCGGAGGTGCCCACAAACCCTCTTGCCCCGACCTCTATGGCGAAGATTTTGACCCGCAGACCTGCTTTCTTCAGGGTGCTGGCAAGACCGGCGTATTTTTCGGTCTTGTAGATATGTGCTTCTTCCATTCTGCTTTCGTATGGCACAGTGAGTTCTATCAGAATCACTTGTTTCGAGGAGTCAGAGTGGAGAGCGATGTCTGGTCTCATGCCTGTCTTGCTGATGACATCTGGGTAATTTCTCCACTCTGGGAGGTCTGCTGTACACTCCCAGTCGACTGCTCCATCCAGAAGACCCTTTGGCAATGTGCTGGTTGTCATAGCACTTTCGGGCCAGACCTGTTTCCCTCCTGCTTTGTAGAACGTTGTCATATCGTTTATGATATACCAGCTTGTCATTTTAGTGAAGTAACTTGACAAACACAGTTAATCCAAAACAAGTATGACTGCTCGTGTTCAAGCAAACAGAAACCAGAAAAAAACCCACAAAAACAAACAAACAAAACAAAAACAAAAAACCACGAATAAAGAGTAACAACGCGTATTTAATACAAGACAAGACAGGTGTACATTTTCGGCCAACTGGCCTTTGTCAAGCATAAGATCACAAACAAACATCGGATTCAAAAATTAGGAGGAAAAGACTGAAACTTACCTGCTGCTCCGTCCAGTGTGAGAAAAGGAATAAAACCAAGATTGACCAGGACTGCGTTAATGTGCATATTATTATTGAAGACGTATGCACATCAAACAGAAAACGAACAATCAAACACAACAAGAAGAAGAACAACAAAAATCCAAAAAGATAAATCCTAAAAGACCTGTCGCAAACTGCTATAGATGAAGACGTCGTAGAATTCCATAAGCCTGAAAGTCAAGGACTGTAGCTTGGAATAGATATTCTTGGCATTCTCTCTTGGGTGATGTTCCGTTGTGGGGGGGGGGGGGGGGGGGGGGGGGGTTGTATTTGATCGTTTCGTTTCTCTGAGGTGTGTGTATGTAAGTGATGGTATTTGTATATCAAATGGTGTTTGCAAAGTTGCTTTCATAAACATGAGTCTGGTGTGATGATAATAAAACGTGACGGTTTGAAGTTTTGTACTGGGGATTTAGTGTTAGAGTTTAACGTGTGTTAGATCTTTGTCGATGGCTTCCAGTGCATTATCAGCGGCTTTCGTCAGCTGGAAACTGTGTGTGTGTGTGTGTGTGCGCGCGCGCCCATGTGAGTGAACGAGAGAAAGAGAGAGAGAGAGAGAGAGAAGAGAAGAGAAGAGAAGAGAAGAGAGACTGAGACACAGAGACAGTCATAGAGAGAGAGAGACAGACAGACAGACAGAGAGAGAGAGAGAGAGAGAGAGAGGGGGGGGGGGGGGGAGAGAGCTAGTATTAGCCTCGTACACACACACACAGCGTCATTCATTCATATCAAATTACAGAAAACTATAATTCACTTTGGTGACAAAACTTCAATCACTTTATTTCAGATTCACTGTACATTAGAAAAACATGGTCAGAACATTTGAACTTTGAAGAAAACGAGGCTGACATACTTCACATACATTCCAGCAATGTTGATAAAAAGAACAAACTTGCACATTCCAGCACTATTGACAAAGATAAATCAACCCAATAAATCAATAAATAGACATAAATATTTGTTATCCACAAGTCTGCACAGACCTAATCAAATTCTATATAAGGCTACTACTGGACGGCCCAGGACCTACAAATTATCAACACTAATAATCACAATCAACCACCTCCCCCTCCCTCTCTCCCTGTCTTCTCTTTCTAAGAAAATAACTGTTTTATCAACACACGAATTGGTCAACGATTTCCTGAAATATCACATATTACTTTCTATACAGAAACGGAGCCTAGGTTCATTTCTAAACACCATTTTCGTTGAAACATTGTCATAATTACAATATGATAATAATAATAATAACAAATTATAATAATAATAAATAATAATAATGACAGTGACATGAAAATAAAAAATATATAAACATGTTCAGAAAGTCTGCACTGCCCAGACCACACAAACATGCACCAAGGCCAGTTCATACCTACAAGATTTCTGGAACCCCCATCGCAAGGAACGAAAATCAAGAAAACATGAAACTGATATTTCTTACATTTCGCGTGGTTCGTTTGGTTTTGTGCAAGAAAAACAACAACGTGGTAGCTTGCACGGCCCTACCCGGCGTGGCGTTTGAAAACGAAACGATAATTAGTGTGCATGTAAAAAGTGCTTAATTCCCTTATCGCTTTCCGAATGACAGTGACAACTGTAGTACAGTGACCTAAGTTTACCACGTCATCCGCTTTCTTTAACCCTTTGACACCCGCACCTTGTCCACCAGCATCATGTATTGCAAACCATGCTAGAAGCTGGTGGAGAGGGTGCAGGAGTCAAAGGGTTAAGATTTTGCAGTTGGTGTATAGGGTGCGGAAGTGAGTGGGTTAAACTCGCTAATCCAATCACACCCGTTCCCTCTTCCCTTAAAAAAACAAAAAAAAAAAAAACACACACACACTTTTCGATCTGGACAGTATTATTAACTTTTACAGAAACATTTTTGCTGATTACGTAGGAATATACGGCCGAAACACTTGCTTGAGACCGGCTTCTCTGGGACCTTCTGCTGTCCAACTCTCCCTAGATTCTGAAGTTTGGAGTTTGCTCAAGAGGAATTCATCCTGCAGGGACAGTTTCATATGCGCTCCACCCAAGTCTGTCATCAATCGTCTGGCAGATTCCCTGAGCCTGCTTAAATCACTTTGCACTGGCAGGGTCTTGAAATGGGGATGGGGGTTGGGGGGGGGGGGGGGCAGGGACCTATGAGACACTTAGTTGACAGAATCATAATCACGGAAACTTAAAGACGGACAGCGAATAGGTCAGCCCCCCCCCCCCCCCCACCCGCGGGCTGGGACTGAATTCAAGGTATCAGATAAAGAGTCGATGGTTCTTACCAGAAGACTTAACCAGCTCGCCTGAAAAAAAAAAAAAGTTTCCTGTTACTTAACTTTCACATGGGGCAAACTTTATAAACGACCCGACACTAGTCATCAATAATCATCTCTTTGATTCCCGCACCCTGTCCAAGCTTCCTGCATTGTCAATCATGCTAGCAAAGCAAAATTTTTAACCCTTTGATTCCCTCACGCAATCCACCAGCTTCCCGAAGGAAGCTGCAGAAGCTGGTGGGTAGGAAGAGGGAATCAAAGTGTTAAGTTTTTGCTGTTGGTGGATAGGTTGCGGGAGTCAAAGGGCTCATACGGGTCTTACCTTTCAAGCCGGAAGACAACGTATTCTTACCTCCCTTTAGCCATCCCGGCGAAAAGCGCCGAACGGCTTCCATGGGGTTATGTTATCACAGAAATGTTGCACCCTTTTACTGAGTGAAAGACAGTTTTGTTTTAACCCCATGACGGAAAGTTGTCTGCGACACCTGTTCTTCGTTGGGAGAGGTATCATCTGCCGAGTCTGTCTGACCTTTGAACTTTTGCATTGTCGTGGATGTTCTTCGCTGGGAGAGGTATCATCATCTGCTGAATCCGTCTCTTCCTTTGATTTAGTTTGAACTTTCGCGCTCTGGTAGCGAGTTCATACAAAAGCCCGAAGACAGCATACACATGCCTCTCTGTGCAGCCTGCGCTCCTCATCACCATATACAAAAGCTTGAAAGCTGAATCCATAATGTATACAGAAAACTTCAAATACAGGTGATCACTACTTGAAACGACTTTTTTCTTTCCTTCTTATTAAATAAGTTTACCTAGTGTTTTTCCGCCAATATCTTTTCATTTCAGTGTCTCAGTGCATAAACATCAATACAAATCCAGGACCTTTTCATTTTAACACAAATAAACAACAAAACACGCACAAAATCGAACACTGCATCGTTCAACATTTTACAAAATTGAGGCACTTTCAATTGAAAACAAGACAATGAACAAAACACTAATAAAACCGACAACCTCACCGCTCCCAGTACAAGAACAAGACTCCCACCACACAAACAACAAATCAAAGACACCAGGTAGTTTGTATTTGAAAGCAAAGAATGAGGTAATGAGGTGATTTCGGCTCTTCATACACACACTTTATGGTCATCGCTTTTTCTTTTTCCCCCCCAATTCGTTTTTTTTTTTAATAAGCACTCTAGAGCCTGACCAGCAACCGTCAAGTCAGAGACAAGGACACAGAGAGATTGGTAACTCGTTCTTTGGTTCGCAATGTCTGCCTCGCTGCGACGATCCGGCGCGCGCACAGAACTGTACAACAGACAGCTATGGTAAAGGACCACATAAACCATATTTATTCGTGAGCTTTGGCTTAAATTGTGTTTGATGGCGCCACGAGTTGCAGGCTGGCCAGAACCGCGTCGTTCAAGCTTTGACACCTGATCATGTAGGAGAAATCAATGTAGTGCCGAGTCCTCTCTGTTCATGTCCCTGGTCAGGCCAAAGAATGCGGATGGGGTATACATGAGAACTGTTGATCTACTTCCAGACAGACCAGAGACATAGATCGTTGGATATATCTAGTATATACCCAATGACCACACATGACATGATTTGGTATAAATAATCTTTTACACGTGATTCCATATAATTTTATATAATAAATCATTAAATCATTCACTGTCATACAATATTGTAAAATTTTATACAAATAATCATTTTGAACAATGTTGCAGCCAGTCCCACAAACTCTCGGGCTTTGGGCAGAAAGATAGCCACCGTGCAAATAATCTTTCATCTCTCCTTCTCCACTGTTCACAAACACTTTCAATAATTGTATAATTTGCACAATTTTGCAAAACCTGTTTCTCATATATACTCTCAGGTTCGGGGCAAAAGTCACCTAATAATCTTTCATCTCTTTATTTCTTTCGTTTCTTCTTCTCTTTTCTTATATATTTTTTCATTCTTTATTCACTTTTTTTTTAACACTTTACATTGTAGAAGTCTCTTCACATCATTCCATTCAAGCTTTTGACCATCGTGTTCACAGAGTATGACCGATGACCTTAAATTACACACACACACACACACACACACACTTAGGTAAAGTTCAGAATATGACTGACAATCATAAATAGAAATATGAACACACATTTTCTTAAAAAGTTAAATGTTACATGTGACCATAAATTACATACATGCACATTCTCTGTCGGTATACAAAGAAGCAGCCATTCGTTGAAAACCGCCTCAAGTCATTCAGCCAACTCATTTGGAATCTCCGTACCTTCGTTTGAATTATTCAGATCTTCAACTCACTCATATCACTCACAGAGAACCTCAGTGTACTCAGACGACGCATTCAGACCTAAACTCACTTTGTGGGCTCGTTCAGAAACTCGACTCATTCGCTCGATTCATTCATGAACTTTGCTGGCGTCCACATGGCGCCCAGCATAATGTAGCGACACTATTCAGTGTTGACTGATAAGTCTACCCTCACCCTAGTGTTAAAAAAAAAAAAAAAAAAAAAATGAGTAACGACTTTTTTTTTTACGGAGCTGAAACAGGAGTGGGGGATACAAAAAATTCTATAAACTTCTTCATTAGAATTAATCAGCCAGTAACACCTAAAGAAGTCTGTCGTCAACGCTTAACCCTTCGACTCCCGTACCCTGTCCACCAGCATCCTGCATTGCCAACCACGCTTGCCAAGTAAAAACTTAACCCTTCGAGTCCCTCACCCTATCCACCAGCTTCCTGGTGGACAAGGTGAGGGTGTCAAACAATAGGATGCGGGGGTCAAAGGGTTAAACTTCGCTCATTAGAATTAATCGGCCAATAACTAATCCAAGTATGTGTGTCCCTCTCCAACGCTTAACCAACACAGACTGCAGAAACCTATCATGTCCAACACTTAACCAACACAGACTGCAGAAACCTATCATGTCCAACGCTTAACCAACACAGACTGCAGAAACTTATCATGTCCAACGCTTAACCAACACAGACTGCAGAAACATATCATGTAAGGGGGTTTGTCAAAAACCAAACAAACTGAAGACGCCCACCAACCCCCTTCTCCTGGTCCCCACTGCACATGCGACTGCATAATATTATACACCACAGTCATAATTTTAGCCCTGGACCCTCTTCAGGATAAAACAATATTAATAAAGCGTGACCACTTTTCAAATTGCAGAATTCATCTCACTTCCGCTCGAACAAAACACATTATGATGTCATTTAAGTCAGTTTATTCCTTTTCTCACACTGGACAGAGCAACAAGGAAAGTTTCAGTCTTTTTCTCCTAATTTTTGCATCTGGTAGATCTATTTGTTTGCTTGTGACAAATCTTACGCTTGACAAAGGCCAGTTGGCCGAAAATTTGCGCCTGTCTTGTCTGGTTGTATTAAATACGCGTTGTGTGTGTGTGTGTGTGTGTGTGTGTGTGTGTGTGTGTGTGTGTGTGTGTGTGTGTGTGTGTGTGGTGTGTGTGTGTGTGTTTTCGTGTTTTTTCTGTTTCCTGTTTGCTGAACGCGGGCAGTCATCTTGTTTTGGATTATATACCGCACTCGCCAAGAGCGACAGGAACGGGAGAGAACCCACCCACAACGCTGGCCTAGTATTGCGGTACAAGACACGACTAATTGAGTAATTGCCAGCAGTGCTGACACTTCCCACGGCAACATCCCTGGTACGTGGTGAGCTCCCCATCCCCATGGAAAGCGGAGACTCTGTCAACAGGAAACGGAAGAAGGTATGGGGAAACGCAACTAACCGGAAGGGGTGTGATAATGGAGCTGGAGTGAGGAAGAGAGGGTGGGAGTGGGTGAGGAGCTGTTCACGATTGTAGAGCACCACGAGTCGCCTAAATTTCGTTTCGCCTAAGATGGTTTCGCCTAATCACGTTTCGCCGAAGACTTTCTTATCATGTCGTTCTTCACCTGGACTTTCCAAGACCTCGATACACTGGTTCGTTTCACCTAGAGAGTTATAAGTAAAACAAAAATCAGTAATACCAAACACTGGTGAAAAATTCCTCAGGAATCAATGGAGTATGCTCAGGAATTAATCAGATCCATCAGCGTCTTCTTGATTTCTCCATGGAGTCTCTCCAGTCCCAAGTTTCGCTGGAGCTCAATAACAAAATAAAGAAAAAACATAACAAAACAAAGCAAAACAAAACAACAACAAAACAAAACATTCTTTTGACTCAAGGACGAGTGAACAGCTGTTTCTAAGAGAACTGGAACAATTGCTATTCATCACAGCGATTAATATTTCCTTAAATTCAAAACATGACCCGGAGCTCAACAAATGCCAGAAACCCCGAATACTTCATCGAAACGACTGTGTTTATAAGGCGAAAAACGACAAAGAGCAACGGCGACGTTCGAGGTGGGAGGACGTTGGACAGATCAAAGGATTAGTTGGAACGGATGTAGGCGAATCGTGGGGCATATCACGTTACTATCCTAACACCCGGTAAAACAAAACCGCTAAAGAACGGGCCCGTTTCTTATACGCTAGCACGCTCGTGCACAAGAGGCGAGATAGCGTGTGACCAGACTTCAAACCAATGCACAGCGCTTATCTCACAATAGAAGCAGAGTCGTCGTCAAGCACAAAGGTCACCTGCACGACCGCCATCTTAACCTCGCAGGCAAGATCCTCTGCACGCTACCTAGCCATACCTAGTGAATACCTAGCCAATGGTGGAACAAAGAAACGCTCCTTCCCAGCATATCTCAATACGATCTCGCCTACCTAGCGTATAAGATACGGGCTGCTGGTTGCTGTGGTTGAACTGTTCGTCAATCAGCATGACTACGCTTAAAAGCATTCATACAACTCCACCACTCTTTACACTCTGAATCATTCACACAATCAGGCTCAGCTTGTTGTAACATCAGTTTGTTATAACTCATTTTACGTTCAAAACCCCAATCAAAACGTTTCTGTACACTCATAGGTCCACTCAAAACGTCACTCTTACAATCAGATTCAAAACTCTTAACTCTCAAATGTTACACTCTTTGATTCTTTAATCTTTCGTTGTATGTACACACTGCTCTGTAAATCCGTTTGTCAAACCGCTTTCTCATTCTCCCCCGTTTGTCAAATACAGTTACTCATTCTCCCCCGTTATCAGTTCAAACCATGACCTCATTCTCTCCTGTTTGTCAAATATAACCCACTTTCTCATGCTCTCCCGTTGGTCAAGTAAAACCATTTTCACCTCATAATCATCATTACACGAGACCTGATCACGTTAAAAAAGAAAACTGAGTGTACATCGTACATAATAAAAATTCAAGGTAATCGGTTATCTCGAAGATGACCCCAAACCCATAACTCGAACACAGTTTTTTATTTTGCAGTGCAGTGTTGTATAATATTAATATACTGTTCTGTGCTTGAACACACCCACACCTCTTTTCGTGCCCTATAAAGCAAACGCGTCATGAAACTTACGAAATATAGTTCCGTGTTGTATACTGTGACGGCACAGAAACGCACGTGTAGCAAACCTTTCACTGCCTCGCTGTATACAATTCATCGTGGCTTCGTCAAAACTGTGTCTGTGCTTTCAAACATTCGGGAGCAAATAAATCTCGATGAAAACTTCACCCCCGCCCAATATCCCACTCCCCCCCCCCCCCCCCCCCCCCCCATCGCTTTCATGTCAGAAAACAAATTTTAGTTTACGATGCTGAAGCCATGCACACGTAAATTCTTTGAAGCATTCTGTCTGAAGGCTCCTCGTCATCTTTTTGGTGACTTCAACCTGACAAAAACGATTATATTTCGAACACAATCAAGTTCACCAAATATTGGCAATAGACAATTCAACTAAATATTTCATAATACGACGACGATGTTCACTGATGACACACTACAATGAATAAATTAAGCCCAGAGAGGTGGAGGATATAGCAATAATGGTGGGGGAGTCCACGTCAGGGTGGATGATGAAGAAAGGCGTTCCAATGTCAATACTAAGTCATACAAAGGAGTTTAAATAGAGTATGTTCAAGACGGATTGATCGCACTTGGACAATTCCATATGCACTCCGCCCAAATCTGCCACCAATTACCTGGCAGACTTTCTGAGACTGTGCATTCGGTTTTGTGCAGGCAAGATCTTGAAATGGAAAATGGGGAGAAGGGACCTACATAATACTAAGCTGACACCACCAGAATGATGGAAACGTTAGGATGGGCAGCGTTACAGGCCAGTCTGTTGGCCTACATAGGTGGGCTGGCACTGAACTCAAGATATCAACTCTTTAGTCCACGGCTCTAATAAAAGAATAAACCGGACTGCACAGAAAAAATCATGGCTGACCAAGGATTGAACCCACAACCCTTGCATAATGGACAAGGTGCTCTAAGGACTGAGCTAATGGGCCATTACACAAACTGGCGAGGTGAAGGTCGTTACCAGCATTAAGTATATTACAAAATACACTCAAGAACCCTACAATGACTGAAATGATTCTATGAATTCATTAAAGAAGAGAACATTCCTTGTCCTCCTCCCACCTAAAAAGTTTAAAAAAAATTAAATCAATAAAAAGAAGAGAAAACCAGCAAGCCATGATTTAACTTACAAACTAAATGTGACAACAAGGGACCAAAATCAGACTCTACAACTCAAAGTATCATCTCATTCCCGATACAATTACAAGGTGCGCGGCGTATTGTGGCAGTTATACAGCTTTCAGCTTCGGCTAAGGCAGCGGCATACACTCCAGATCGTCAGCTACGGTGATACACATTTCCCTTAACCCTTTCACTGTCCCACCGAAGCAGCAAACAGGTGAATATGGTTTCTCTGAAGTTAATCCTTTGACTCCTTCACTCTATCCACCAGCCACAAAAACGTTTACTCCCCAAGCAACAAACACTTTTACTTCCTCACCGTATCTACCAGCTTCCTACAGGCAGAAAGCTGGTGGATATGGGGGAGGGAGTGAATGGGTTAAGATTTTGTTTTACTGTCAAGGCGGATACTGACAATGAAAAACGCTGGTAGAAAGGACAAGAGAGCCAAAGGGTTGAAACAGCAAAGAGCTGAGTTATCTGGAGTGTATACTAACCGTATCTAACGTAGTTTTACTGGTTAACATGGCTTCTTACAGTTTAAGCTCCAGTTAAGCCTCACCCATGCACAGTATTACATTTCCTTTATTACAACAGATGCCGACTAAAAGCCCAAGACTGCCACTGGACTGACTACAAGTCTGTGTACAACTGACGCTAAAATCTGCAATAACACAAGATTAACAAAAAAAGTTTTACAAAATCTTAACATTTATCAGTCATATCACCCATAAGTTATATTCATCTGAATGTTAATTTTGCACAAATTAAAGAATCTTGTTTCAAAACAACACATCTCTCTTAATACAAACACTTTGGCATATACATTCAAAGCAAATCTATGACAAACGAGAGCGAGAATCACGTCAGATGATCCAAACACTGCAACTGTACACCAGTCATTACTGAACTTTCAAAATATATTTCATATAAAAACGAACTTTATGAACAGTAAAACTGAACAAAATCGATGACAACTTTAATATCAGATGACAAATGAACTCTCATGAACTTACACATGTAAAACGTATGTCAATCAAAAGTAACAGCGATCGATAGGTCAAATACAAAAAGACTGAAAGTTAATTCTGAAATGGTCCCCCATTTTTGAACACATCATGTCGCAAAGCTAGCAGGTCTTTCAACAGAAAGACAATCATCACAGTCTTACCAAGTCATGCGAACAGTCCGGTCCTTAAAGACGTCTTTGGACCATCTGGTACCATGTGGTTCCATATCAAGAGTTTTTCATCTGCAATCCTGACATTCTTGTATAGGTTCTACCATACGATGAAGTAAGCGTACTGTCCCGCATACTATGGGTCTCTTCACTCAGTCGATACCATTGTTTCTTTCATGTTCACGTCTTTTAACTCCTTTCACTGGGTACTCTCATATCTTCACACCCCACACACTCACTTAAGTCCGACACAGTAGTACACACGCTGTATTGTTTCTTTCAGTGGCAAGCTCATACCTTCACAATTCCTTTCACTTATCATACATTCTTTTAAAAAAGCATGTTCTTTTCAAAAAAAACAAAACAAACAAAAAAAAAAAAAAAAAAAAAACCACGTACACACCCAGCCCAACATCGCTTTAGCTGCTCTCTCACTAGACACTCTAACCTCCACCCACTCAAATGTAACGTTCACTTATAATTTGGTACAATGAAACACACACACACACATATATACACATTTCATTCTTTTAAAGTTCTTTCATTCTCGTCTTATAAATATAACAAAATTGCATTTTACTGAGTGCGTTTCTTCTGTCTTCTCTGTCACAGACCCAGAGCCTCTCATGTTGTGACAAACAACGCCCTTTTAATTAATCAAGATATGGTTAGTGAATCGAACGTCAACAGTCCGGTTAAGACACTTGTCCACTCCCGCGGGAAGCTTGAAGAAACGTGTGGGTACCTTCAATAATAAAGTCATAGGCTTTGGGACATCACCTGTGAAGCTGATGACAGTGTTTAATAAACTCAATACGTCAAAATCATCTGAACGCCAGCTGGTGTCCTCTCTCCACCCTCCATTCCACTGCCGGCAAAAAGAGGCGATGACATCGACGAATGTCGTCGTGACGTCAGAGGCAGCGTGTCTCGGTGACGTCAGACTGGAGTTATACGCCCCGAGGGCACTTTTTGTACGTCAAGCCTTGGGCGGCAGCAGGGGGTAGTACACTTTCGTATCAACAGAGGCATCAAAACGCTCAACGAATTCTTGGAAAAGAAGTCAAGAGTGTGTTGAACCGTAAGCTAACGCCTCTCTCAGTCGCAGCAGCACAATGTCTAGCGCAAGCTTTGAAAGAAGCCTGCCGTTTGAAGGACCCTGACACGGGATGGAAGGGTGGAAGAGGGATGACCACGCCCATAAACGCGGCAACGTCATCATGTGTTCAACGCATTGCTTTTACAAGACATGGATTTGAACCCCGAGCACAGCGAACGTCCCTCTTGTCCAACAGGTGCATCAAACCGCTCAATCCATAATGAGCTGGGACCCAAAGAAGACGGCGACCACAGAAGCAGCCGTACTATAAAGTAGACAACTCGATGCATGGCTTTGTGATTTAATTTAAAGAGTTCAGAATTAGAGCCAAGGCCTTGCCATTTTCGCTCCCCTCAGTGGTTCATGCGGCGTTGGTTCTCGTTGTCCATGCCCAGGAGGTTGATATCTCGGACGTCGGTGGGGGTGGTGGACTGGCACATGGGAGGGCTGGCGGCCTTATTGACAGGGTTGTCGATGACCTGATTGTTGGCCAGGTTGTGTTGCTTGGTCTGTCCTGAGAGGTGGTCAGACACGATCTGCTGTACTGAAGCAAAGCATGCCTTCAGTACATCCTGTGGGGGAGAGGACAAAGAAATCATCAGTAATTAGTTAGTGATGACAATGATGAAGAGAACAGGACGGAAATGGGACGAAAGGGGAGCACGCAGAGTGGGAGAAAGACGGAACCAGTGTCTGTCCTTCAGTTGTGAATAATGACAGAGAGAAAAAAGATGATGAGTAAAAGTCACCACCACCAAAAAAGTGTTTTTTCTCCGAACAATATCATATATGTCATACAGAAGGCAGAAATTTCAACCCATGCAAAACAGTTCCAGTGCACCGATGACATTTTCCGAGCTGCTATTTTTACGTCTACACTTGTCTAACAGCACAAGACAACAGAATATATCAAAGCACAACAAAACAAAGCAGTCATACGAGAACGTATGTATTGTATGACAAAGAATAAACTGTGAAATCTGATTATTAAATATTCTAACAGACTGCAAGAATAAAGGGGAAAAAAACCCACCATGAACAATGATTACAATTACAGACAAACAGTGATTAAAATTATGGCTTAATTGATTAAACAATAATTATATTATGGTCAAATAGTGACTAAAATCATGGACAGTAATTTAAATTATGAACAAAACAATGACTGAAAAATATAAACAAAAACTGTCACCGGCATAGTGTAATCTCTCACAAAAAAATAAACAAAAACTCACGGACAGAGGGTAAACATCTCTCACCAAAAAACTCACGGACAGAGGTAAACATCTCTCACCAAAAAAACTCACGGACAGAGGGTAAACATCTCTTACAAAAAATAAACAAAAACTGTCACGAACATTGAGTAAATATCTCTCACAAATGTTTCACTGAACTACAATAATACACTGAGGGACAAAAATTGCAGTAAGAAGAATATGGACGTACCATCTCAATGCCCGTGATTGTGTGAAGCGTGTGCAGGAGCGAGGGGCAGGGCGTGGGGATCACTGCATGTATCGACACACACACACAGCTTGCTGCCACCATGGACGGCGTGCACAGCATGACCTCGTTCTCTGCAACAACCACAACATTGTTCTCTGTGCAGTTCATGTGCAAACAAACCATCAGGTCCCCCCCACTCGCTCATCACCCCCCCCCCCCCCAAATACCAAAAAACCAAAAACCAACAACAAACCAAAATGCAGTTTCTCATTAATCAATTTTTTGTGTGTGTACGGAACCTCTCGCCTCTATCCCCACCTCCCCAGTTTTTATTTTTTGTTTTTTTGATAAACCCATAGTTGCATTGTTTTTTTCCAATTCACTATAAAAATGTTAATATCATCTATTCCCAATCATATTCCACCGCTCATGTTTCTAAATTTTTACACGAAACAAATTGGTACGAAAGATCAATTGACGCAGCACAAGTAGCGAGCCACCTTCAAGGGAAATAACTCTTGCCGGCTTACTGAACAAGCAGACGTCACCAACTGCGCGGGCAGGAGGGCTTTTTGCTGCCTCAGGAAATTTGGTTGCTCGAGTGGAGTGCAGCGACATTATTTCAGGACGCACACAGTATGTATTGTGTTTTTCACAGATCTAGATTAATTTTCTTTGACACAATTCTTAAATGTTATAAGGTAGATTTATTACTTCAAAGGCAAATCTGGAGTTGAAATTTCCAATCCTTTGGGCCATGTTTGCCAATAGCTGCGACAAGTGAATTGGTTTATCTTCATTTGTAAATCGCCTCCGGTACTATGACTTATATTTCACTCTCAATCACGTCTGTTTTATTCGTCCCTTTCCAATTGTTTGTCATTGACTGGACACAAAAGTCGACAATCTAAATCAAAATAGTGGAATGTCAGCAAAACAAGGTTTCTGGTTTAGGTATTTTCATATCGTCTTAACTGGCGATATAACATGTTAACACACTATGCTGAGCAAGATCTCATGAACTGATAAGCCTATTGATTCCAAGTATTAGGCCTATGCAAGACTTTTGTGTTGAACAATATTTAACATTTTGTCAACTTATTGCACCAACTCTTATTGCAGACTTAAGAAATTCTAATCCTACACTGAAAACGAACCAAGTCAGAAAAATACACTTGCTAAAATCGGCCTAGGTCGCATCATCCTTCAACTTGTCGGGCAGCTTCTGTCTGTTCTCTCATCCGTGTCCAGTTTTCAATGCTTCTGTGCCACATTTGAATCGCAGTCATAGAAGATGACAATGCAGATCTACCCTGACCGTGTGAGCGGCTTAGCTGGGGTGGAATGCGATCGTTTTTAACTAAATCTCAACACAAGAGATGACGCTAATTAGGTAGGCTTATAGATCTAATGCGGCTTGCCAGATCAGACCTTGTCATCTCTCTGGATTATATGTGAGGAACTGATGCGAGCTCTTGAACACCTCTCAGGCAGAGATTTTCTGCCGCGCCTATTTGCATGTAAGACTGTATGCCTAACGTCTTTGTGAAGGCTACATCAACCACAGTTAAGTGCCCTCTCAGGCTTTCACATCCGCGTGAAACGATGTCCTCCGAGCCCATTATGTCTACCCTCCCGACCCCACGATCTCTAAGCCTGTCTATTCCAACTGGGCTTTCAATAGCCGACATGTTTTTACAACTTATCCCACCATCCTGCCATCCATCCAAGACGAGGAATGCGTGAGAAACGGGAGAACAGGTTACAGTATAGAAACTCAAGTTAATACCAACGGCCTTAAGGGGATACTCTCCCTCTCAGTAACGGGGACAAGTAGACCAGTCGTAGTTCTAGCTACTGACCAGCGGATCCGTTACTGAAAGTAAGACCGAAAATGACGTAGCTGCACGCTTTTGAGATGCCGTTGAACTGGGTCAGTATGGGGAAACGAGGGGTGAACGGTTGTTTGTGTTTGGAAGGGTGGGCCGGGTCTGCAAGGTGTGGTTTGTTTTGAAAAGGGTCGCACAATCGGCAGCACGGGTGTGTAACATGTAATGACTGGCGTATGGTGGGCAAAAACACGGGTAGGTGGGTGGCATTGTGACGATCTCGCGTGTTACGTTTTTCCATCAAGTGTCAAGGAAGTAGCAGGCTTCACATAAACGCTGTGGTTAGCTGTTTTAGGAACTGGGTCATTGACTGCTACCAAACTCCCACCGTCTCTCTTTAAGATGTTTTTACTCTCTTACACTGCAGTTAAACGTTACATTTTATCCGTGTCATTTCATAATCAGTCGTGACACGTTTACACCAATTTTTTCTTTCCAAAGCGAAGCATGAAGACATGCCAAACTGGATTCATGGGAAGGGGGAGAACACACACACTCACACCACTCCGATTCCGACATAGAGCGACTTTTGTTGCAGATGGCCAAATTAACCCGCTTATCTCTGGGTCACCCCCATTCATGGATGCTCGAAACACACGTACACGGTGGTACGGAATGGCGAGGATGGAGGAAATAAACCCAACAGTTTGGATGTGTGTGACCACTTTCCCACGTCTAATGTGTGGATCTGAATTTAAATCTAATCTTCCACTACCATGTCTGTCGGCACTAGAAAAGAGATCCAGATTCACGCGCAGAGAAGAGTATGTCTGGAGTTGAACAAACATAGAAGGGGCGCGAGACTTCCCACCCATGTTCTCAGCAAACTTTATTTCGTTTTCATCTGCCGATTAAGATAAAAGAATGCAAAGAGGGCTAAACACAGGCTAATCTATCTTGACCTTGTGTGACCGTAGGTCGACCTACGTGTTAACACCGTCATGATTTCACGTTGTTGAGAAGGCGCCACAAGCCGGCAATTAAGACGTCTGTTGGATAATTATCAGGCGAAATGATAAATCGTGCGAAAATGCCTGTTTCAACAGATAGGCTAACATCACATGTGTGTGCTTGAGAGCTTGGGATGTGTGTGAGGACGTGGGGTGGGTGGGGTGGGTGTCGGTGTGAAAGAGTGTTTCAGCTTTTTGTTTCTTTTCGTTTTGAAAAATAATTTGTAATTTATTGATATGCTCAAGTGAAAATCAATTTCATATCAGCTGAAAACACTGTGGACTTCAACCGAACCCTACCCATCCCTCCTTTCTCTACGTCTTTTACTGAGACTGATGTGGTATAAAAAAGGAAGAAAAAAACTACATAATCGACAACGCCACAATCAACTGCCAAACAAAACCGATGACTGGCTTTATACATGAGAAAACTACATCACAAGAGCATACATACAGTTACAGTAAGACAAGCCACACCGCCGAAAGAAGAATGAAGTTTGATTATGAACGCTGACTGACATCAGAGCGCACAAATGATCCAAATTCACTAGGCCACACTACGTCAGTACGCGATGCGATGGAAAAACTATCAAATAAACAAAGTAGACGCATTAAGTCAACCCTACAACGCTGAGAAATCTACGTCATATATAAGTACATCAAATGAGCGCTTGAAATTAAAGACACACGTTAACACAAACCATAACTAAAAATCATCACACAAACTATACTGCTGAACTACACACAGCTAATGATTTATTTCAGTATGCCACGTGAAACTTGCGATTCCCAAAACAGTAGAGCCGTCAAGTGTCGGCAAAAAGCCGGAACAGGCCAAGCCTGACGAGGTCCAGTCCCAGTCGGCGACATCGCCAAGGGAAAGTTTGGTACAGACTCGCGCGCGCGCGCGCGCACACACACACACACACACTCACTCACACTGCTCATACACAAACGACGCTCAAGTTCCGTCCTCAGCAGTCTTATATATAGGCCCAAGTCACAGAAGGCATAATTACCACTATAATTACGAACATTATAGTACAGCAATGGTTTATAAAGAGTCTGGATTTTTGTGCATAATAAGGGCATTCTCTGTGTTGGCTACGAGTCTGGATTTTTGTGCATAATAAGGGCATTCTCTGTGTTGGCTATGTAGCATATAACGCCATTAAATTTGCACATCTGCCAATCAGTTCATGAATGAAGACAGCGTAAGTTTTTGTGTACAATGATTAAATGCTGTACTGTTACTGCCTACAGCAGGTCTAGTACAAAACGTGTGTACACAACTTGAATGGCTGTGCGACTCAGATTTTTTTCTCCCTAATTTTAATTAACCCTTTGGTAGTTCAGGAACGCTATGAACCCCCACCCCCCTTTCCCCATAAACCAAAATTAGCAGCAGTGTACTTGTTTATCTATCAACCACGAAGGCCATATGCAGGCTGACAACCAAAGAGATTTTATGCGTATTTATATTATATGTATTGCATGGCCTCGTCGAAAGAGAAAATGTCAAAACTGTCATGCTACCTATGAATGCAAACGATACTTCTATTCCCATTCAGAAAATCGTCTTTCCGCGCGGCACGGGTTTAACCGTGAACGGTAGAGGTGACTTATGAATGAAGGGGGGGTGCAGTCGTATCGGTCGACCACCTCGTGCTCTGAATATTAATGTTGTTAAGTGACAGCAACTAGAACGGCAAGTCAAGCCATTCACTGAAAGAGAGAGACAGCGAGAGAGAGAGAGAGAGAGAGAGAGAGCAACAGTGGGAAAGAAGAGAGAATTAGACGAGTCCCAACTTTCAAATTAAATAAATAGAGGATCTTTAAAGCAAAAATTTGTGGCGCCTACTCAGTTTTTGCTGAGTCGCGTTTCTTTTCATTCACCTCTGCAGGCCAAGCTGTCTGAAGCTATTCAAAATGTGCAGTAATGACTTTCGAGGCTGAAACGTTTCTTATTGTTTTTATTTTATCATAACAACGTCTTCTATGTATTCATTTGTTCATCATTTATTTACGTTTTCAATAACTAAAGACGAGCCTTTATGCAGGTCTGGGTTTCATTTTAGCTTGTGAATAAGACGATTTCTTTATGTTGCTTTCGAGGCCATTTTCACCCAATGCAATGTTTATTTTATGTCTGGTATTTCATGTTTGCTGCGGCTGAGACACGTAGGCTTACTGCGTAAATATTGCTACGCAGAAGAGACACACCCATGGGTTGTGGGGAGGAGGGTGAGAAGGAAGTGAACACTTGTATTATAGGCAGATAGATGTATTATGCAAAACACGCACGCACTAATCTTTATCGCCGGGTTTTAAAGAAAGCATCACATACAGGGGCAATGTCCGCATGCCAATAGGCTTACATACGTCTACAGATCTACAGCGCGTGTATCAAGGTCGTATTAATCATTCTACTCCTTCCCTCCCTCCTCCCGATAAAGGGTGTGGGAATGAAAGGGTTAATAAAAGTTTATCCTCCGAGCCGTGGACTCGAGCTCTCGAGTTTAATCTACATGTTGTAAGACTCCAAAAGCAAATTGGCCCGTTGACTGGCCATCTCAATGCGCCTGTCTTAAAAATCTAGATCTAAGTTAGCCGAGTTTTAAAGGACTTTTTGTCCCCAACACTGGATTTCAAACTCCCCCCCACCCCCCAACAATCATGTTAAAGACAAAAATGTGTCTCACCTTCGCATTACGTGGTGCCAACAAGCAGCTTAGATTTAAACGATAGTGTTTCAGTTACTAAAGGAAATAATAAATACTTACCGTATTTATTTTGCATTCTGTCTCGTACCCTCTCCATTTCACCACTATCTCGTCGCGCCTAGGATTTTGCCAAAGCTGGAATGTCTTTCGGATGATTAATGACAGATGTGAACGGAGCACATACGGAACTGGAACTGGAACTGTTCATGTGCGATGAATCCCGCTGGAACAATTTCCAGATTCAAGTCTTGATGGTGGCAGACACAAGAAGATAATTGATAAAGGAGATTAGGAAAAGACAAGCAACATTTAGAGGACATTTTATGAAGAAAGGGCCTAGGGGAATTAGAGCACCTGGTCACAACAGGAAAACTGGAGGAAAAGAAAACACCAGGTAGACCCAGGGAGAAAATATTGGACGGACTTGCAGGGTGGCTGAGGACAAAGAGGATGGAAGATGTACCGTACTTGTAGCGACAAGCGATAGATGCGTATGGAGGGCCATGATCGCCAACGCCATGCGGCAGGGCACATGATGACGACGACTTGTGACAACCAATTTCAGAATAAAACGTATACGAAAATGAAAACACTGAATTAAGTTTGTTCGAAGCTTAATTCTTTTAGGTAATGCGGGTTAAAAGACATCCTAAGAAGTATATTATGTCTTTAACGCGTTCTGTCGCAAACGGGAAACGACCAAAACGCGCGTACAGAAATAATGAACAGAGATGTCTGCGGTGTGAAGCAAGGTGGTAGGTTGTGTACCGTACTTGTTAGAATAAACTCATCCAGTGAACAGCAAACGTATAGCTCTTCCAACAGCAAGAACCACTGGATGCATACCAAATTTAGTTGGTAGGAGTATGCCCCTTGCTCCGGTCACATATTAAAATATCTTGATCTTACCAATATATACATGCCTAAGATCTTCTGTAACGAGTTCCAGTCATTTTTGCCAACAGTCGGCACCGGTTATTTCCCTCTCACTTTTCAGGCTCTCTCGAAGGGACGGAGCATTGCGCCTCACGGTGCCTAGACATGCAGAGGTCTGTTTTCTCCGGGTAAAACTAGGGAGTGTTTTTTATGTTCTACGTCTCGACTGAACTTTTATTTTATAAATTTGTTGTCTATTTATGCATTATTGTCACGTTTACATTACGTTTTTTTTAGAAAAAGACGTGCCAATAATTTCATAATTAATCCCTACTTAATCTGACGTCAGATTTGCACAGTTACAAGTTTGTTTCGTAACCCCATTAGTGACGGTGCTTCCCGTTAGCAACACGTACACGAAAACAAAAAGAAATGAGTGAATTACAGTTTACATTATTCAATGTTTGAAATTTTACGACACGCATAAGACGACACACACAACAGTTTTAGAGTTCGTGCATAATCATGTTATATCTTAACCAACCAACCACCAACCAACCAACCAACCAACCAAATATATGGGACATATAAAACAGTGCGCACTCACACATACACACACACAAGCGCGAAATGGGGCGGGGGCGGAGGGGGGGGGGGTAGGGTGCGCACGCACATGCCGCACTCGTGCGTGTGTACACACAAAGTTAATGCCAAAACTGACAAAATCTTGCATTTTAGGTGCAAGTTAAAAGAAAAAACAACTAATTACAAGGTTTATCAAAATAAATATTTACCTATGACGCAGTATCTGATGAATATCTGCGCGTGCCTTTTGACCTCAGAGACCTTCCTGGGGTCAAGGGTCAACCTGTGGACGAGCTGCGCCACGAAGTCGCACGGTGTGATCGCTGACAAATCCCACTTCAATACCTGTAATACTGTCGACTCCATTTCCTGTGTAACAAGCCAGAGGATACATTCAATAGGCTTAACGCTTATGGGAAAGAGAAGAGAAGAGAATAGCACAGAGAGAGAGAACGAGAGAGAGAGAGAGAGACATAACATATATATATATATATATATATATTAGAGAGAGAGAGAGAGAGAGTTATTGTTATTTTTGTTTACAGCACAACCTACCGCATAGAGCCATAACAGAGCTATAACCATGTCAATACACACACAATACTTCAACAGGGGAAGAAAAAGGGAATAGAAAATTAAGTACATATATCAATGCATTAAAATATATATATATAGATTTTAATGCAGAGCTGAAACGGCACAATACAAGATGAAAAAGCAAAGGAAAGGCGAAGTCTGTTGAGTTTTTGTCACCGTATACTTCGAAAGAGCAACAGTAGATTTTGCAAATGCTTTCCCCAGTCTCACTCTCTCTTTCCCAGTCTCACTCTCTCTCAATCTAGTAACAATGCACAATGATTAGATCTAGATTTTTTACATCTATAAGTTTGTGTCGCCGTATTCCATCTCAGAACATATTTGTCAGACGAATTGTGTTTGACACTCAATCACGAGAAGGGGCAAAAAGGGTGAAAGAATGATCTGCCCTCTTCCCCCCTCCCTCCTACTAGATTCAAATCCGTAAAATCCCGAACACTTCTCTGATATTTTATTACAGATCTATCATCTTGTTTTTGATGACACAGGAAAAAAAAAACGACACAGCACATACTAGAAGCCAAATATGTATGCGTGTGCGTGCGTATGTCTGTGTGTGTGTGTGTAAAAAAAAAAAAAAACAGAGAGAGAGAGAGAAAGGGAGGGAGAACAAATTGTTTTATTTTTGAGAGTGAACTAAACATGCTTTTTTTTCACATCCAGCCCACGCCCAGAGAAGGTCTACACTACAGGTAAATAATGTATGAATCAACGCAAACAGCAAACATTCAGTATCAGTTCAACGTAAGAGATTCAAATTTAAGTTTATATACTAAGTAGTTTAATCACTATACAGATATGCTGGTGAGTGATCTGACTGTTAAGTACTAGAGGACCTAATTAATTTGATAAGATGTCTTATATTCCTTCTTAAATATTGTGAAACTGAGACATCTTCGTGTGTTATCAGGTAGTGTGTTCCGGAACGTAAGCTGAATATGTGAAGCTGGAATTAGAGGTCAGTTTTTTGGGATGGACATTTATTTCTCTCCTGTTGTGTGCGTGAGTTATAGATGGCATTCGTTGCGTTATCTGGAGCATGTTCATTTACTATTTTGCTTCATGAGTATTCCTTAATATACTGATGTAGAAGTTTTCATAGCAGAATAAATTCCTTATAAAGTTATAGTATGAGTCTTTCATACTTGTGGTTTTCAAGAAAATGAGTTTTTTTTTAAAGCTCGTTCAAGCTGCAGACTGATGAGAGGTTTGAGAACATTAATAACTATCATGGCTATGATCGGATGTGTGTAATTCAAATTTTTATACATAGCTTTACAGAGAGAGAGAGAGAGAGAGAGAGAGAGAGAGAGAGAGAGAGAGAGAGAGAGAGAGCCGCAGCAAACTGGCAGCACAGCCGTGTCAAACTATTCCAAGCAGAACATCAAACGACCTTTTTGACTTTCGCACGAGGACGCATTAGTATAATGTATGTATTACCCACGTGATTAGTCAGCTTGCACGTTCAGGTGGCGCGCGGATGACAGCATCTAGGGGAGATTATTGTTCGATTACAAACGGCTTAATGAGCAAGGCGAAAACAAGGGGCTAAAACCGCCACGATAAGCTGCTGGCCCCTTAATCCTTGTGTCCTTGTCGGCCCTTCTGAGTTTTCGACGTAAAAAAATATACAGACATGAAAACAAAATTAACTGAAACGAAAAATATTTGTTTTGTCACTACCTGAATATTATTCTTCATTTATTCTTTATTTAGACATCTCATCACTCCACTTCAGTTCTTCAACACCATACCTGTCCAACCGTCTCGAGCGAGCTTTACAAAGCTAAATGATCTTGATTAAAGATCAAAATAAAATTGAAGTCGAATGGGATTACACTTTTTAGGTCTATTCGATTCTAGTAGATCCGTCATGTTTTAGATCTAAATTTTCTAGACGGCACATCACATCAAAGAGCGAGGGATTGCTGCCGGTCATTCCATAATGTTTATATAGCCTAGCATATCATAAAAGTAATCTTTAGTCTATTTTTTAACTCAAGCGCAGTATGCACAAAGAAGCAAATGATTAGTCAACAAATGCAGGAGGAAAATGACCGAACAAAGAAGAAAGCAAACAAAATTTAAGTTCTGCGCAAGGTGCACTAGATGTAGATGGTTGTTAACATTCTACTATCACTTCTTAGATCAAACAAACGACAGAGACAGGAGAGAGAGAGAGAGAGAGAGAGAGAGAGAGAGAGAGAGAGAGAGAGAGAGAGAGAGAGAGAGAGACAGACAGACAGACAGAGACAGAGAGAGCAGTCATGAAATGCCAAGAACAAAAGACTAGAAGTCGTGCTAAGGGCAAGAAAATTATGTACAGGTAGGTTAGAGCAATCAGGTGACTCTTGCATATATACAAAGTAGAGAGGAAATCTGATTGACATCTTCAAGAACTAGGTCCAAGCGATCTGATTTGGAATTTTTCGAGTTCGTTCAAGAGTGATTCATCACACTGAGTCAAACCATATGCGCTCCACCCAAACCTGCGAGCAGTTATCAGGCAGACTCTACGCCTGCGCAAAACTCTGTGTACTGGCAAGGTCTTACCCGGAAGGTGGGAGGACCTAAGAAACACTACCACCATAAGAATGATGGAAAAATTTAAGACTGGCAGTGAATGGGCCAGTTTTAAAGACGCTCTTTGGGATTAGGGGGAACTGTGGTTTATAGCTCTAAAAACTAGACCTACGTCCAAACGTTCATATTTTTCTGTCCCGTCGCTTCTAACTAGCGCCTTGACGAGTAGATCTACTTTTTGGACCTTCAAGGCAGTGGTTCCGCGACCCTCGATCTAAACGTCCTTATGATGGCGACCGTCATAATGGTATCGTTCGTTCCCGCCACCACCTTGAAGGTATGTCGGTAGGTGGTCGGAGTCTGTGAGTCAGTGAATGTGCTGACCTACAGTCTACCCTCCCTCCCACGACAGACAGAAAAGAGAGGGTAATCTTGTTAGCCCAAGATAAAAGCGTACAGCAAGCCAACCGTCTAAGGAACTTGGTATGTGGTCTGGCCTACCACTTTGCCAATGTGAAGGAAGGTTTACGCGGCGGTATTCTCGTGTTTTTCTGGACTTGCCCCCCAGCTTATAAGTAGGCCTACACAGTCAAAAAAAAAAAAAAGTCCTTGCATTCCTTTTCTAGCCTACGCAGAGAAATTTTAGTCCCAACAGTAATAGTCCTTGCGTTTTCTTTCCGGTACAGAGAAAGTTCCTTCCACCTAATAGACTTAATTATGTCAACGTTCTTGCCGTTTGTTCTTCTTACTTGAACAAAGTTTCCTCCTGTAAATAGCTGACTAATGGGAAAAGGAAGAAAGCAGCCAGGGAGGTGAGGGGGGAAGGAGGGGGCGGTTGTACTTATGAGGAAGTTGTCCTCCTTCGTTTCTTTTGCTCCCAATGCAGAGTTCAAAGGTTATTGCATTAATAAGTTCAAAAGTTGAAAATGCACAGGTAAACTGATTGTTCGGCGTGAAATTTACCTTCAGTCAACAGAAATTACGTACAGAGAAAAGTTCTGTTAACTTCGTCTCCTTTGCAGTGACAGTTTTTTTGCACTAGTTTCTGCTGTTTCAAGAAGGCTAAAGATCCCGGTGTGTGTGTGTGTGTGTGTGTGTGTGTGTGTGTGTGTGTGTGTGTGTGTGTGTGTGTGTGTGTGTGTGTGTGTGTGTGTGTGTGTTGATTTCTTGTAATTTTTATTTTTTTGATTGTTCTTATAACACAGGAAAAATTTCTCCAGTCAAGTCCAAGCGCTTTGCATTTACATGTCTTCGGATTTACCTAATCATTTATTTATCAGTTCATCTCCCCCCCCCCCCCCATTCCTATTTCGATTTTAACTGTTAAAAATGGTTCAAGTATGGACAAATTTTCCCCGAATATGTAAAAACCCTCGCTTAATTTTACCGAACATGGACGACGTTCCTGCTTCTTGCTATGTCTCCCCCCCCCCCCCTCCAATACCTATCCTCTTCCATACAGGTGGTTTTTCAACAGAGTAGTATTCTCTACTTTATTTTCCGACAATCTTGAATAAACTCTACACTTCAAACTCTGGCACAATGTTAAATCAGGTGTCTTACAGAGACCACCATGCTTCTTCCCAGCTCCCTCCTTAAGTCTATTTTTCACTTTACAGCTGTCTGAAGCTACCGACTGATTTCGTCACTTTGACTAATGTCAGTTTGAATGAAGGAACGCGAAAAGAAATACAGGGCGGGCGACTGGAATTAAAAGATTGCATGCTCATAGTCCGTCCATTTGTGCGAGCTTGCAACTGGTGGAATCGCCAGAGTATGGAACTTGTTTCCAATCATTCGAATATTGCACGTAGATCTGCATCTGTGCTGATTCAGCAGTGTTGGTATCAGTTTCTCACTCGTATATTTTCAGAAGAAATGTACGTATGAAACTCTCTCCCCCATCCCCACGCCTTAGTGCAATGCATAAACAGTGTCTTTCAGCTTTGTTTCATTTCAGATTAAATATTAAGACTATGAACTGCTGAGTATAAATTACGACTATTGTAAGGCTTATGCCTAGGCATATGGCGTAACACGCCACGATCATACAATGTTAGGCTACTGGATCTTATCTAGACTATCACATGGCATCTGTGGCGTCAGTGCATATTGAGTTCACTTAGAGCGCGGAGACGTCATCTTGACAAACTGAAACTGAAATAACTTTTGTGTTGAAATATTCTGCCAAAATGCGCACATTCAAATCACTGCGCTGAGTTCCACCATTCTCAGCTCGTTAACAAACAGGGCAACTTCCACGAACTTCGTTGTCTGGTATCATGCATGGTACGCCAATGACTGACTGGGTTGGGCCATGTTTCGAAGCCGCGCTCGTTTGTGTCTTAAGAATTCTCATTTCACGCCGCATTTGTCAGATTCTGTCAATACAGGTCTGAGGCGAAATATCACAGTCCAGCTGGGTTCAGTGTGGTCGAAACAACGGATCGAAAAGCGTTCTAATAGGCTTATTCTCATCTGAACACAGAGATCGTTTTGTCTTGGTCTTTCCGAAAATGATCTAGTCAATGACTACAACAGTGTTTAACTGTAAGGTTACTTTTTCCTCACTGCATAGAACATTGTTCTGCTCCGTGCGTTCCCGGCTTTTTTAAGCGTTCGCTGTTTTTTGTTCGGCTGTTTTACAAACTCTTTAAAATAAAGATTACAAAGGATCTTTCATTTTCGTATTGTTTCTTCGGGAGGGAGGGGGAGGGGGGAGGTTAAAATAGATGACTAATAACGTATTCTTTTGTGTCTGGTGGTGACTGTTCACCGTAATATTAGGATTTACAAGCATGACCATTGTCGAGACAATGTCGTTGTCTGTGCCTCTGAATAGTAATCCTTTATCGTTGTAGAGCGTTGCACACTATCCATTCATTGTGATTCCGTGTGTCAGAACTGATTTCAGTGCTGCACAGACCTCACAGCATTTTCCTTTTCTCTACACTAAGTTACAGCCGACTGCAGCAACATGATATATATATATATATATATATATAGCCCATGCAAAATGTTAAAGACTGTTGCTAGATCCGATATCATGCTCATAGTACATGTTCTCACAACAGATCCAGTATGTGCGTGCATGTGTGTTTGTGTGTTATGTGTTTGTTTTTGGACGCCACACGAATCGCCAAAATACATGATGTATTCGTTTCGCCTAATAAATACTTTGATCTTTCCAACTTCTTATCCCCTCGAACGTCGCCGTTATTCAAGGTTGTTTCGCCTAGTGAACAGTCGTCTAGCCTAAATATGATTCGGGTCTCCGGTACTTTACTAGAGTTCAGTTCATGTTTAAATTCAAAGAAATATTCGTCAGTTGCTGCTGAATATCAGCTGCTCGATTGCTCACAAAAGGATAACAAAATTGTGGAATTACCACCACCCCAGCACTCACTATCACTTTAAAACCACCATCAACAGCATTACGAATGGTAACGATAACAATAATAGCCACACACTCCATCATCTTCAAGACTGTCCGCCAATTGCTGGCGGAGAACGCTGATAATAAGAATGAACTGCGCATATTCAAAGTTGGGCAGCAAACACGAAGAGCACCAACGGCTGCCATCCGCCGACCAAGTCTTGGGACTAAGAAACTCCACATAGAATACAGCAACGGACAGAAGACACTGATGGATTCGACTGACTTCAGTGTATACGCCATTCATTTCTCAAGAATGTGTACCAGCTGCGGGTTTTCCTGATTTCACTTATAACTCGCATGACAAAACGAACCAGCGCATTAAGGTCTTCACAAGTATAGGCGAAACGACATTAGGCGAAACGTGATTAGGCAAAACGAAATCACGCGTTAGGCGAATCGTGGAACACCCCCCCCCCCCCCTCCCTCTCTCAAGACCGGCTAGCCAGCTTTCTTCACTTCTGCGTTTAATAAACCGATTACAAAATTTCGTTTTCTATTCTGTTTGACAAGTCCTCCGACCGGCTTATTTGGCAGGCGCTCTGAGAAGCAGACAGAAAGACTTGACACACTAAGAAAAAAAAATAGATGCTGAAAGATGAAAACATAGAAGTGCAAGACAGTACATTACATTCTATATTACTTTACCAGAAAATGACACTGCGACCAAAGTCTGACTCTAAAGTCAAATCGTAGAGCTTACTGCGGGTAACATAACGTTATGCCTGTGGGTAAGACGTGTGATGTGGTGTTAATTCGTAAACTGCATTATCTGCGACTGCAATTTTTGGTTTGTCTGTTGTTGTTGGTGGTGGTGGTGGTGCCCCCCCCCCCCCCCATTAACAAATTTAAGTGAGGGTGGGCATAGATGGTGGTAACCTTGAGGATTGGACTTTTGCTGAAAGAATGACAAACGAGACGTTTCAAAGTTATCTTACAGCAGCCACCCAGGTCGACCTTGAATACCCCGACACCCATCCACAGTCACCCCCGTCTACTTCGGGTTTTCCCCCTCTTGTTATCATTGTTTACTGCCTGCCAACAAGAAAGTCAAGTAAAAGGGCGGAGGAGGCCCGAGTCAAGTCACACACACAGCACAGAGGCGATCAAAGGTAAAGTGGGCTGAGCGGACGTTTGGATCCACGTTGTCGCACATGTACCGTTGTACTGCCGTACTCGGTGGACCGGACAGGTTTAGCACGTTGCTTCAAAACGTGCTTTCTCTGCGTTGGGATTCACATGCTTTGCTGCGAAACGACCCTCCCTCCTCCGGAGTCGTTTATTTAAAGTCAGGACAGAGTGTCTTGTCACAACATCAGATTCTTTACCGAGTGCCTGGCACCATGTCATGTATTTCCCCTATGTCTTAATGTGTTGATGACAATGTGCACACAGAGTAAAAACAAAAGAAGAAAAGTAGAATGAAAGCAAAACCAAGTCTTTAGTATAACGTCAGTAAGACTGACAGATCAGAGCTATACAACTATTAAAATTCTGCCATCTTACGAAGGCATGTTGAGGAACACTCGTTCAAACGCAGATGAAAGAGGCCAGAAAGCACGAAATGAAGAAAGAGAGAAAGAATGACAGAAAGAAAAACGAAGAAAGAAATAGACCAATGAGTAAACAAATATGAGAAATCACAATTAAAAGACAGAAAAAATATTCAAACATAGAACATAAAACGAAACAAAAATCAACAAGTCAAGAAACAGACACTAGAAAGAAGAAACAATCAATCAAGAAGAAAAGGAAGGAAGACAGACTGAAAGAAGACTCAATCAAGAAACAAAGGAAGGATGAAAGATTGGGAAAAAAGACAGAAAGAAGAACCAATAAGTCAACAGACAGACAGAGAACTGAGAATTAATCAATCCAACTAACATAAAACACAATTCTTCTGATTGTATGTAGATAGCTTTGGGTAAAAAGCAACATGGCACTTTTCACAAATGTACATTGTAAAAAATAAAAATAAATTAATTATGCATGCAGCCAAACTACACATACAGAACACTGGTCTGTTAGCTATGATCATGGTCACTGTGCAACCACAGGGTGGTCACAGAGAAGAAAAACAGGACAGGTGAAGTGTCTCTCTGTCTCTCACACACACACACACACACACACACGTCCAAATGCACACATACACGCAGAGGGAAGAGAAATTTTAACACTACATCATGCACATTCTGCTGTCTTTGCTCAGACAGTTCAGAACGCCATGCTAAAAATAATATGGCAAGTTCAACCCTAAGGCAGGCCACAGGTCACAGCTTTTATAGTTTTACACAAGCTGGCTGGCTCTTTTGATACTGCTGTAGCCTCAAGATCTCATAGCCTGAGTTCCGTCCCAATCAGCATCTTGATGGCTTGTTTGATGCCCATTTTAACACTCCAATCATTCTGGTGGTGTCAATCACTAAGTGTATGAAAGGTCCCATTCTTTGCCCCAATTCAAGACCTTGCGAGATCATAGGGTTTTACACAGACTCAGTCTGCCAGACAACAGACAGAAAATTTGTGTAAAGCGCATACAGAACTGTCAGAGAGTAATGAATCCGTTTTCAATGAACTTCAGCCTTTAACTCCCAAGTACAGGAACACCAACCTCTTCCCGTACCCATCTCCGTCTCCCAGTACACACACACACATGCATGCATGCAGAAGGGTGTAGCCCCCTCCCCCCCCCCCCTACACATGCATGCGTGCAAAAAGGTGTAGCCTCCCCTCCCACCCACACATGAATACATGCAAAAGGGTGTAGCCCCCCTCCCCTCCCCCCAAAATTCCCCTTCCAACAAATAAATTCACGCAAAAAGTTGTAGATCACAGATTTCACAACACTGATTAACACTGGAGGAGGAAGAGAAAGAAACAAATCATGTACCCTGAGTTCTGAAAGTGTGATAGAGTGGTCTGTGTATATAACCAATTGTTCAGCAGACACGTGGTAGTTCTCCTTCAACTTGGAGGCCAGCAACATGCACGCGGCCCCCAAACACTGTAACCTTGTCCGTGGAATAGCCTGGATTCCCAGAAACCTGTCCAGGTAGTTGACTGCCAAGGGAAACACTTCTTCCTCTGACTTCACTTCCACACATACCTGGATGTAAGACAAAACAGAAAGGAAATGACTTACTATATGTGGGATATTGTCTTTTCATCAGGCTTTGTTAGGGGTGTGTATGTAAAAGAGAGAGAGAGAGAGAGAGAGAGAGAGAGAGAGAGAGAGAGAGAGAGAGAGAGAGACAGACAGAGCTGGCAGCTCCAGCTGGGAATCCTGTTTTTCAAGTTAATATTGTAGGCTACTGATCAAGAGGAATTCATACACGCACTCCAGTAATAAAATGACTTTGGTAACAGGTTAGTTTGTCCAATCTTCACACTCCAGTAATAAAATGACTTTGGTAACAGGTTAGTTTGTCCAATCTTCACACTCTAGTAATAAAATGACTCCGGTAACATGTCAAGTTTGTCCAATCTTCAAGTAACAAATGACCCACAAAAAGAAGTCAGTAGCAGTAATACCACTGAATTTCACTGATTCCTTGCAGTTGGTCTTAACCTTTCCCCACCCCCCCCCCCCCCCCCGTCCTCCAGTTTCCTGTAGGAAGATAAAAGATTAAAATCGAAGAAGGAAGGAAAGGAAGAAAAAGAAAGAAACGGCAAAAATAGAAAGAATGACAGACAGGAAAGAACAGAACAAAACAGACAAGGCAATGGACAGAAAAGAAAAGTGCAGAAAGAATGACAGTAACAGAACAGAAAGAACGATACATATGACACATTTCAGAAAGAAAGACAGAAAAAGAAGTTTAAGAACAGAACAGTAAGACTGACAGATAGAAATAGACCAAAATAATAATAATAATAATAAATAAATAAATAAATAAATAAAAAGTTTAAGAACACCAGTAGACCCTAAGACTGACAGATAGAAACTGACAAAAAACAGAATCAATGACATAAAAAGAAATGCGTCAAAACGAACACAAACAGAAAGGGGATAAAACAAACAACCGATCATAAAGAACGACAGACAGAAAAAAAAGAAAAAAAAGCGCGAAAAAACGCCCCCTCACACGTTGCTCGATCTCGTTTGTGTGCATTAAACATCCGCTCTATGCTGTCAGTCAGTAAAACCAGCAAGCAGCTCACTGACTCAGCATGGAAAGAAAACGTAGGCTATATTTTCCCCCGCCTAGTCTACACTATCTATCGCCCGCACTTCCATCTGGCTAACCTTAGAAAAAAATTCGTTAAAAAGTATCCATGTGAAGTTTCATCCAACAAACAGCTGCAAAAACATGTCTTCTACCTTTACTATCCGCCAACCAAAGCAAAATCACACTTTTTAGCCAACTGTTTGGTCTTTAAAGCGATTATGTCAGTGCAAAATTCCAAACTAGCTATTCCAAGGACACGGCTCCAGACCTGGCAGAATGCCCAGTGATCACGGAAAGGCTCAGAAAAGAGCGCAAAAAGTCGACAAGTTCCCCACTTATTACAACAAAAGACGCATCTACGTGTAGGGGAATTAATGCACTTTCTTTCCATACCAAAATCATGACCATTTTTGCAATGTCGGTAAAGATATTACAAACCGCAATAAGGCGGCTTCTGTCTCAAGTGACCTGATCCACACAATGTGAACTCCCGCCATATTGTCGAAAATGGAGACAATCTGGCCCGACTTTCGGCTCTAAAAAATTAGAAAAAAATCACCATGCGCAAGCAATGTCCAGTTTCAGTATCAAATTTGAAGCTCAAGCCACTTAATCAACTTTTGTCATACTTTTTAACGAGCTGAAGAACTGTTTTCTGTGAGAAAAAAGCAAAAATATGCGGTAGGGGGGTCTTACCTCTGCCATCCATTCGGTAACCATCCTCCTCATGAAGGGCTTGATGTCTGCCTGAACACAATTGAAATAACTTGATGGCACCGCGTATCTATCCTCCGTTTTCAGCAGATTATCCAACACTCTGTGATCGTTCAGTAGCACAGGATCCTCAAAGGCCCGAGTGACCCTGTTAGACTCCATACAAATCAGTCGGTCAGCCATCGCGAGTCAAGTTCTCTACAGAGCGAACCTAAAACAGTTAGGCCCAGTAGATCTAACAATCGCTTTTGCCAGCGCCACGTAGAGTGCAGAACAAGTTATAGATCCAGTGCTTAGCAGGTACATACATCCAGAGCACAACTGATCAAAGGAAATAATTTCCAAAGGCCAAGACGAGAGTGACAAGCAGGCCAACAGTGGAGCAAGACAGCTTCACAGCACCACACTTTCTCCACGACGGCTACAGGCACAATGCAGTCAGCCAAAGCCGCTCGTGGTGGGTGTAGGCTATCAAACCTCTGGTTTCAATGACCCACCAGCTGGAATGTGGCGCATGCGCAACCCGTCGCTCGCTAACTTCGGCGCAAAGGAAGAGCGATTGCGCGAGGCTGTCGTTTTGCCACAGTTCAATAACGGTATCGATCCTTCCACTGGCGTTAAATGAACACGCTCGCACACCGTGTTCAGCTAATTATCGACAGACCTTTCGGCAAAACCTTTTTCTTCTAGGCCGGCTCGCGCCGAGATATGGCGGGTCATTATATATTCATGCGGGACAGAACTGTAAACAAAGGACGAACAGCCGGCATGCAAGATTAGGAGAAAGAAGAACGGTTTATTTCCCCAAACCCTGCCTGATTGTTTTGCAGTTATGGGATTCGGAAAAGTATAATCTTTTTGCTTCAAAACTGATTGATTTGGGCAACTGCTTTCACCAAAAGCGAAACTGTTCAACTTTCTTCACCATCACAAGAGTGGGTTCGAAAGTTTGCAGAGTGACCTAGAAACGGACGATGATTTTTTTGCTGAAAGTGCATGTATTACGGTGAAAAAGACCTGTTCATACAGAATTTTGGGTGTGTAGTGTAAGTGCAACCGTTTATAGTGCGTTAATAGCATCAAATCTCGATTTTTAACGATTATTTTGCGTTTTGGAGAACAAGGTTGCCCGGGTCCAACACTATTTTTAGTCTGTCTCGGGCCTACCGGTTTTTAGGGGGTCAACTGTAGCCAATCACAGCGCTTCTAGCACTGTCACAACAGTCAATGAATGACAACAAGGTTAGTGGAGTACAGTTTCTCGCGCGAAACTGGGAACAGTCAATGGAGACAGCCACGCGAGGCGAGCGCAATCCCACCAAGCTCCGCCCACTATGCATGCGAGCGCTGCGTGCACGACTTTGCCAGACGATTGTGGGCGGGGTTTACATAAAACGAGGGTATGGATTGGCTTGATTGGGACAAGGTGTGCACCTGTATCGACGGTGACTGAGTGGATAATCGGTTGCGGCTGCTGCGGAATGCCATCTCGTCAAAGACGCGAGTTCTTATTGAGACCATGAGGTGCAGTGGGCGTAGCGTAGCTGCCGCCTTCCAATCGTACAGCACGAGTTCGAACCTGGTTGGTGGAACTGTGTACGTGCGGCTTCCAGTCTACCCAGCTTGGGTTGGGGAAAGTAAAGCAGAAGAGTAATGAGACCTGCCTGAAAATAAACAAAACAAAACAAACAAACAAACATAAACTAAACGAAAGAAACAAATCTGATCTGAAGAGATTGAGGTGGTAGAGACCTCGCTATCACCTCACTTTCCGTCAACAATGGGGGTTATGACACTACATTTGTTCCCATCAATTTGTCTGGATTTGGAATCGGTTAATTAAAAACTATCTATGATGATGACACACAGGCTCCCTAAGGTGAGCGGCACCCAATTTTATGTATATATTAAACGAAAATGTTTTATACTGTTATCATTACACAGGAAGTTGTCTAAACGCCATTGATCAAATCGATCAAATTTGATGGTGGGGGAGGATAAGTATGAAGGAGGGAGAGTGGGACTGACCAAAATGAGATACACTCGTCAAAAATGAATTCGAATATCCTTTAACCCGCAGCCTGCCCATCAGCATCCTGCACTGCGAACCATGCTAGCAAAGCAAAAACTTAACCCTTTGATTCCCTCACGTTATCCACCAGCTTCCTGGAAGCTGGTGGATAACGTGAGGGAATCAAAGGGTTAAGTTTTTGCATTTGGTGGATAGGGTGCCGGAGTCAAAGGATTAAAAATGATTTCCTTAACAATGTTATTGCCGCCCTCTCATCGATTCAGCGTTCTTTCTCTGTCTTTGACGGGTGCGGTAACCAAGTGGTTAAACGTAAGACTTCCGATCGGAAGGTCTGCGGTTCAGTCCGCCTTGACACTTCTTTCTGGTGAGTAAAGAGTGGAGATTTTTCCGATCTTCCAGGTGAACATGTAAGCTGACCTACCAGTGCCAAAACTCCGTTTCAGTTTCAGTTTTAGTTTTTCAAGATGACGTCTCCGCACTTGGAATGAATTCCATACCGGTATGCACTATCGTCACAGGTGCCATGTGATGGAGAAAATCCAGAATAATCACAGCACACGCCTTAAGCCTGCACAAAAACCCAAGGCCTAAACTCCCTTCATGTGTACAGCATACTCAAGCTTGAATATCAAATATGCACGTTAAAGATCCAGTAAGTCATGTCAGTGTCCGGTGGCTTTTATAAAAAAAACACGAGAACACTCAGCATGCAGGCCCACTGAACACAAAGTAATCAGAGTGAGAAATAGTAGCATACCTGCCATCTGCACAGAATGAGCAAAATATATGTTACAACCTGCATACGAGTAATTATATGGTTTCAAGAAAAATCAGAACGCTTGAAAAATATAACAACACAGACATTCTGAGTCAAATGCCAAAGACAAAACTGCATAATTCCTGATTTTTTAGGCCATTATGTTGAAAATGTAGGCCTATTATTCCTTTATGAAGGGCGCAGTTCAGTACCAACAGTTTTTGAAAAGCAAGTGATAAATTCGGATAGAGTTTGTACGTACAAATTTTGGCTACCCTGATCTTTGTTAAATAAAATATTACCATTCGCGTGGCTCCGTGTGTGTGTGCGTGTGTGCATGTGTGTGTGTGTGTGTGTGTGTGTGTGTGTGTCTGTGTGTGTGTGTGTGCATGTGTGTGTGCGTGTGTGTGTGTGTGTGTGTGTGTGTGTGTGTGTGTGTGTGTGTGTGTGTGTGTGTGTGTGTGTGTGTGTGTGTGTTTCTTACACATCTTACTTCTTGTCCTTTTTCTCTGCTAGATCTATCAAATTTCTTTTCTTTTTCATCTTGTCTTTTCTATTTCTGTCTTTTTTTTTATTTATTTATTTTTTTTTAGTTGTCCTCCGTTCTTTTATTCATTTATTATTTTTTTTCTCTTTCTTGTTCTTTCCCCTTTTTCCCCTTTTCTTTTTGTCATTTAGTTCTGTTCTGTCTTTTCCTCTGTGTGTGTGTGTGGGGGGGGGGGGGGGGGGGGATTCCCGTCTTTTTCTTCCTTAACAAGTGCGACTGTCAGCGTTCAAGCAAACAGGAACCAGAAAAACACGAAAATAGGATCAGAACGCGTATTTAATACAAGACAAGACAGGCGCAAATTTTCGGCCAACTGGCCTTTGTCAAGCGTGAAGGTAAGATCACAAACAAACACCAAATTGAAAATTATGAGAAAAAGACTCAAACTTCCCTGTTGCTTCGTCCAGTGGCAGAAGAGTCCTCTTCTATTTTCGTGTTTTTTCTGGTTTCTCTTCCTTATTTTTTTATTTTTTCAATAGTTCTGGTATTTTTTTCTTTCTATCCTTTTCATTCTCTCTTTTTGTTCTCCTGTTAAAAAATTTGATGGTGTCGAAACACGGTTTAAACTCTGCTGGAAAACATGCTTTCATTTTTCACTGCGCCATTCGTTTGAAACTCACTTCCAGCTGCTGATTTGAGCCGATCGTTTCTTACTTCTTGTCACAGGTATAGACATAGAGCCTTCTGTTCTTCCAAGTCTTTTATTGCTGTTATCATAAACACTCCTCCATCAGTAAGTACTGTCATTTTTAACTGCTGATGATGTGGAATTTGCAATTATTCATGATTGTACGAGTTCACTAGTGACCATGGATATAAATAATTACGTGTAGTGTGTTATGAGACGCTGTTCACTTGAGTATGCATATGACTGTGTGAATGATTGTGTGTATTATTCTCTGTGTGTATGCGTGCGTGTGCGTGCGTGCGTGTGTGTGTGTGTGTGTGTGTGTGTGTGTGTGTGTGTATCCTGCGTGTGTGTGTAGCCAGCTTGTATATGTGTAGCCTGCGTCTGTGCGTGTGTATGTATGTGTATGTGTGTTGTATGGTGAGTGTGTGTGTGTGTGTGTGTATGTGTGTGTGTGTGTGTGCGTGTGCGTGCGTGCATGCGTGCGTGTGTACGCGCATGTGTGTGTGTGAGTGTGATATTATTGTATGAGTGCTTGTGTTGTATGTGTAACACTGTGTCTTGTACATAGGCAGTGCGCAGTGAGTCCAAATGAGTAGAGTATAGCGATGTGCAGAATGATTTGATATTAACCTATCTTACTACTATTCTTTTTTTTTTTTTCCTGTGTATTTCCCCTACCCCCACCCTTTTTATGTTTTGCTGTTTTTCTTTTTGTCCTTTTGTCTTTTATTTCTGTTTGCTTTACATGTTTGTTCTTTTCTTTTCCACCCCCCCCACTCTCTCTTTCTCTCTCTCTCTCTTTCTCTTTCTCTCTCTCTCTCTCTCTCTCTCTCTCTCTCTCTCTCACTCTTTCTGCCGCTTGTTTCTTTTAACTGGGAAAGAATCATTGAATAAAAAAAGAGAGATAGAAAAAAAAGGACTTTAAGCATCATCAGTATCAGTCATCGCCATATTTATATCTTTGCTATGCTCATCACTATGCTTCGATATTCCTTGATAGTGAGACCGCCAGCTTCCTGGGACAAATCATAGGTATAAACAGTAATTATTTCTCTACCCCTACCTGCGCCCCTGTCCAAAATCAACGTCTGTGGACCAGTCAATCAACTAAGCAACCAACTTGTCAGTCGACCAGGAAAACATAACCGCCAGTGGAGATGCCGGGGCTCTTTCAGTATGAATAGTACCCCCACCTTCTGGAAATTCTGTGCTAGAAATTACCTTTTTTTTTTCTTTTTTTTTTTTTTTCTTTTTGTCTCTCTCTACGTTTCTGCCCTGTTCCTTTGCTTTCTGTCATTTCTTCCTACCATTTTCTGCCTTGCTGGTCCATTCACCTGTATGTGTTGGATAAAGTCTTACGTACTTTTTCTTAGGATTGAAAATTGGGTGTATATTTAAATGGATTTTTGGCTCTTGGGAGGTAAGATATGTGGAAGCAATTTTTACATAATTTAGGCCTCTTAAATCCCCTATGCGATAAATTGGACAGAGTGGTCAACGCCGGGGGAATGTCCTTAGATTATGTGCCCGAATGCATTGATATGCGTACTTAAGTTTCTTTTTTTTTTCTTTTCTTTTTTTTTCCTGTTGGAGTTTTGTATATTTTGAAGCGGTTATAGCTCTGGTATGGCTCTACGCAGTCAGCTGGGCTTTAAACAACAATAACCGTAACAGGAAAACAGGAGAAAGGAAGTAAAGCGACAAAAGTTTGATATCAACCCGACTTATTTATGTCTGCTGACTAGTGAAACATCTTCTTAACATCTCTACCTTTTGGCATACCTGTGGGTCGTCCGTGTGTGTCTAAACCGCTCTAGGATAAAACGTTAAGTGCCGTGAAAACACGCACAAAGAACATGGTCAGCCAACAGAAAGGGGGCACAATTCATTGTTGTCACAGGGGACAAAAGCGAGTGGGATTAGCTGGTATTGCATTCCTCAAGTCTTGCTGGCCTAATTTGTCCGGGCTGCCGACTTATTTCTGGAACATTGTGTCACCGTAAGTTATCCATCCCCTAAAACAGGAAACCGTGGGAAATCGTAGAGTGGGATCTGTTTCATTTCTTCGTCAGCCATGAGACTTTAACCCTTTTGATTCTGTCCTCCAGCATCCTGCATTGTCAACCGTGTTAGCAAAGCAAAAACTTCACCCTTTGATTCCCTCACCCTATCCACCTGCTTCCTGCAGGAAGCTGGTGGATAGGTGTGAGGGAATCAAGGGGTTAAGTTTTTGCAGTTGGTGGATAGGGTGCGGGAGTTAAAGAGTTAAGAATGATTCATGCTCCTTAATTTACACATACGCGCCATCCTGCTCTGGCAGTTTGAAAGACTCCTCAAACCTGTTGAGGTAATGCGGTCTCGAGACCTTGTCGGTGCATAGGGTTTTGCACAAGCTTAAGGAGTCTGCCAGATAAGAAAGACTGAGTGGAGTGGAGTGCATATAGATTTTTCCGCGGGCGATGAATCCTTGTAGAATGAACTCTAAACCCTTAAATCAGCGTAAGATCTACGCGCCGAGGTTTTTAAACGGAATAGGAATAGGATTTGTTGTTGTTATTGTTATTGTTTTGTTTCATTTTGTTTTGTTTTGTTTTGGTTTGGTTTGGTTTGGTTTGGTTTGGTTTGGTTTGGTTTATTGGTTTGGTTTGGTTTTGGGTTTGGTTGTTTGGTTGGTTTGTTTTTTCTTTCTTGTTTTGTTTTGTGTTGTTTTGTTTCCTGTCAAATATTGCCGGCGCGATCAGGATGTGTGGCATTGTGCTGACCAGTATGGATGGATTTTGCGGGCTGTGACTGACCGTCAGGGACACATCAGGTCTTGAGTCCACGGCTCAATCAGCTCTGCATGTTAACCATTCGTCGTTGGTTCTTTTTGATAGAGCCGTGGACTCGGGATTGAGTTCAATCCCAGCCCGCAACATTAATAAGTGGCCTGTTCGCTGCTCATCTTAACCCTTTGACTCCCGCACCCTATCCACCAAGTGCAAAAACTTAACCCTTTGACTCTGGTGGATAGGATGAGAGAGTCAAAGGGTTAAGTTTTTGCTTTGGTAGCATGGTTGACAATGAAGGATGGTAATGGACATGGTGCGGGAGTCAGAGGGTTAATGTTTCCATCATTCTGATGGTGTCAGCTTAGTCTTTCAAAGGTCTCTCCCCCCCCCCTCCCCCTTTCCGCTTCGCATCTCAAGACCTTGCTAGCGCATAGGGTGTTGCGCAGGCTCAGGGAGTCTGCCAGGTAATTGCTGGCAAATTTGGGCGGAGTGCATACGGAATTGTCCGAGTGCGAGGAATCCCTCTTGAACAAAGTCCAAACTTTAAACTCATGGCATAATGGTCACCACAACGTACTAACGATCGGGAGGTTGTGGGTTCGAATTCCGTCAGTCCTGTCAAAATCATTGCAGAAAATTCCGGTTCCCATCTGATTTTTATCCGGAATTGAGCGTGCTGTTGGATCATTGCAATGACTGGCACCATAATCATGGTCGAATCTCATCCACTTTGTGGATGCGACACTGACGCTACTGCTCAAATTTCCTGATTGACGACCGCAGGTCTTGTATCTTGTGAGACAGATTCTGATTTAAGTCCGTAGCGTCATAAAAGTATCATTCCCATTCTCGTGTATCATTTATCATAGCATTGTGACAAATTGTCCTAGACTGTGTGGCCGCTAAAGCAGCGTGGAAAATGTATGGCAGGTAACCGGTAAGGTTTTGTCTCCCCCTATCAACTGTCATCTCCAACAAGTATCATGGGGCTGGTTATTAATGGAACAGAAAACAAAACAAATTAAAAGAAAAGAGAGAGAGAGAAGAGAGAGAGAGAGAGAGAGAGAGGAGAGAGAGAGAGAGAGAGAAAGAGAGAGAGAGAGAGAGAGAGAGAGAGAGAGAGAGAGAAGAGAGAGAGAGAGAGAGAGAGAGAGAGAGAGAGAGAGAGAGAGAACCCCGCTTCTGAAAGTACCAAAACGACATCTTAATTTAAATCAGCTTGTGCTTTCAGTTTCATCATGACACCTATTTGGAAGTCAGGGTCCAGATTAACCGAAGGACTACCCCGACTTTTCGAACTTTATGTCATGGTCAAAGACTAACCCGCTCATAATATCCTTCCATTGTTGAGGCACAATCAAGAGCTTCAACAAATCGCACAAGCGATCTGTAATGCCAGAGTGAGCCATACCACGTCGAGGTCACTTTTCTTTGCTTTCGCTGTTTGGATTGCATCCCAAATCATCGTGGCTTACTCTACACAGCCAGATACCTCGTTTCTGGGCTGTCATATCTAGTGTTCAGCTTGAGTTTGTTGCTGTCCATCCAGTACAGTACATCATTAAATACACGTAAGAACGTTGCTTTGAACAGAGGAGAACATTTTTTGATAAAGAACATTTTGACAAATCTGTATCACCTTGCATAATCATAAAAATCGCAGTCATGTAGAGCAATTACACCAGAGAGCGCATGAGAATGTATTATAAACAAAAAAGGTCCCAGAACGAAATGTTGTGATACACCATTTACGACAGGGCAGAAAGTGCTCACTATGAGACAAACCACTTGAGTGCGGTGTCCTGAATAGAATCCCAAATGTAGCTTCTATTTCTAGTGTCTTCAGCAAAATAAAATGACGAAGCGTACTTAATGCAGCATTGAGGTCAAACAGAGCAACAGTAAAAACTATTACGTATGTACCTCACACAGTATCAAACAACAGTAATTAACTAATCAGCAAACGTTTAGACTTTAGTTATTGAGAAATCTGTACACGATTAACGTCATGAAAGGGATAGATTTCGATCACCTTTGTGAGTTTTTTTTTTTTTTTTTTTTTTTTTTTTTTGGGGGGGGGGGGTGTTTGTTTGTTTGGTTGGTTGGTTGATTGTTTTTTGTTTGTTTTGCTTATTTGCTTTTGTTTATTCTTTGCTCCAATTTTTCTCAAAACGCGTGTGTGCACGTTGTTTCTGGCCACACTGTGCAGGCGGTATGTTACTGCATAGTCTGCACATTTCGTCTTCGGCGGGCGTGTGTGTACGCTAGGTGTTCTCATGTTTCCGTAAGCTGTCGGATAATGACATGATTTACAGGATCTTTAAAGTGCATAATATATGTGATGTTCTGCGTACTAATGCACACGAAAAGGGGTTAAGGAATTAACATGCCAGCCGTAAGCATGTTGGTCTGGGAGATTAGAAAAATCTCCACCCTTTACCAACAGGAGGGAGGCACCAGGCAGGACCATACCTCCTGGTCTGGGGCCAGTAGCAAGGTTTTAGAGCAGCATGCTCATAACGCAGGGGTTGTGGGTTCAATTATTAGATTTTTTTTTTTTTTTTTTTTTTTGCTGGCTGGTTTTTTTTGATAGGTCTAGAGCCGCGGACTAAAGATCTGATTTCTTTCTTCCTCCTTTGCTTTCTGTCATTTCTTTCCTATCATTTTCTGTCTTGCTGGTCTATTCATCTGTATGTGTTCGATAAAGTCTTACATACTTTTTCTTAGGATTGATAATTGGGTACATGTACTAAATGCATTCTTGGCTCTAGGAAGGTAAGATATGCGAAAAGCAATTTTAGGCAATTTAGGCCCGTTTTTAGTATATGTTTTAGTGTCTTTATTTATGTCTTTATTGGTATTCAGGTGTTTTTTTTTTTAATCTCCATGTGCGATGAATTGGACAGAGAGGTCAATGCCAGGGTATATCCTTAGATTATGTGCGCAAATGCATTGGTGTTTGTACTAAATTTTCTTTTCTTTTTTTCGTGTTGAAGAATTGTGTTTGTTTTGAAACATGTTATAGCCCTGATATAGCTCTGTGCAGTCGGCTGGGCTTTAAACAACAATAACAACAACGACTAGAGTGCCTGTGGTGGAAGAGGTATATTTCTCTCACCTTTGCGATTTGTGGTTTTGGTATGAAGATCGGTTGTTTTCGCCGTTACGTTAATAAGCAGATAGCGGAAGCGCAGAACGTAGGTCTATAATTAGTGTATGTTTTGGTTTCGGTTTTCTATAATGATACAGATAATTATTACTCGAGGTTCCAGGGTTCGCACCCCGTAGAGGCCTAGACTTTTCTCCTCAGCTTCACCGGAAAATCGAACTGAACGTCTAGTCCTTCGGAAGGGGACGAAAAACTCGTCGGAACCGTGTGCCTTCTGGCTGCGCACGCTAAATATCCCAATGTGACTATGCATTTGAATCGAGGGAGAAGGGATGGGCGCCGCCCTCTGGTGCTGGCCCCGGGGAAAAGTTGAGGTCTCTGCCACTTCGCTCCCCTACGACCTCAGGGTTATGGAATATCTAGGTAGGACCTCAGGACCTGGCCAGCTCTTGGGTTTATGTGTAGGCTTAAGGCTTGTGCCGTGATCATTCTGGATTTTCTCCATCATATGGCACCTGTGACGTTAGTGCATATGGAATTCATTTCGAGCGCGGAGACGTCATCTTGAGAAACTGAAACTGAAACTGAAACTATAATGATACAGACAATGATGCTTTGTTTTTCAGTCGCCAAAAACAAGAGATACTTTGTGCGCGAGTTACAGACACATGTACTCGTATACATTATAATGGAAACGTACAGACAGACAGATAGATAGAGACATAGGCCTACACAGGCACTCACGCGCACAGACGTTCATAAATAATAGGCACACGGACTTATGAGATACGGAGAGAAACACACACACACACACACACACACACACACACACACACACACACACACACACACACACACGAGCAAACGGGCACACACACACACACACACACACACACACACACACACACCACACACACACGAGCAAACGGGCACACACACACGCGCATATATACACACACGCATACATACACATACACACACACACACACATACACGCATACACACACACACCACACACAGACACACACACACAGACACACACACACACACACACACACACACACACACACACACACACAACCCTGCACAAACTGATGAAGCTTGACCGTTCTATAGTTATGAATGATTTTCTGTTGCTCGTTAAATCGTATGATGTTATGTGGGACAATGCCAGTATGACTTCATAGATTCATCCATCCCATAGGCACATCTTTATCTTCTTTCTTTCTTTCTTTCTTTCTCTCTTTCTTTCTTTCTTTCTTTCTTTCTTTCTTTCTTTCTGTACCTATGTATTATTTGTCCATTCATTTTTAATACCTTTTTTCGTCTAAAAGCACATAGGTTAATAGAGGTTAAAAGAAATGGCGAACGAACCACACACACAACACAAACACACACACGCACACACACACACGCGCACGCACGCACGCACGCACACGCACACACGCACACACGCACACACACATACACACATATATACACAGACACAGACACGGACAGACAGACAGACAGACACACACACACACACACACACACAACGCACACACACACACGCACACACACACACACGCACACACACACACGCACACACGCACACACACATACACACATAATACACAGACACAGACAGACAGACAGACACACACACACACACACACACACACACACACACACATACACACACACACACACACACACACACACAGTGTACACACACGTACACACAAGCGCCCACATGAACATGCATATATACGCACAGAGCACCACCTCACGTTCCTTTCAATTACGCGTACTTACGCAAGCTCTCCTTTCCTCTATTGCCCGTGCATAGTCACTTGTTAGTGTGTATGGATATGTGTACGTGTATGTGTACGTGTATGTGTACGTGTATGTGTATGTGTATGTGTATGTGTACGTGTACGTGTATGTGTACGTATACGTGTATGTGTATGTGTACGTATATGTGTACGTGTATGTGTATGTGTATGTGTATTTGTATGTATATGTGTACGTGTATGTGTATGTATATGTGTACGTGTATGTGTATGTGTATTTGTATGTACATGTGTATGTGTACGTGTACGTGTATGTGTACGTGTACGTGTATGTGTACGTGTATGTGTATGTATATGTGTATGTGTACGTGTATGTGTACGTGTATGTGTATGTGTATGTGTATGTGTACGTGTACGTGTACATTTACGTGTATGTGTATGTGTATGTGTGGTGGGGTTGTGTATGTGTATGTATATGTGTATGTGTATGTGTACGTGTATGTGTACGTGTATGTGTATGTGTATGTGTACGTGTACGTGTACATTTACGTGTATGTGTATGTGTATGTGTGGGGTGGGGTTGTGTATGTGTATGTGTATGTATATGTGTATGTGTATGTGTATGTGTACGTGTATGTGTACGTGTATGTGTATGTATTCGTGTACGTGTACGTGTACATTTACGTGTATGTGTATGTGTATGTGTGGGGTGGGGTGTTGTTGTTGTTGCTGTTGATCCTGCTGGCAAACTTAATTCCTTTCTTGTCACCCTCGTTTCATGTAAAAACCTAGTACTTGTGGGAAAACACAAAGCTATATAGTTCCTTCCGCATGCCAGTACATTGGTTAATAATACATTACCGAACCACGTCAAGCGAGCATGACCTTGTGTGAGTTGGCTTGAAGGAAGAGGGGGGGGGGGTAGAGGAAGGGGGGATGAGGTTGGAAGGGGAGTTGCAAGAGAAGACTACAGCTAAAAGGCCTGGTATGTCTTTTTGTACAGTATATCATTATCTTCACGCAATCTCGTAAATCAGCTACAGCTATGCCGAGGTCATATACTGTCAGGTCAGAGTACTGATCATCGTGGGAGCAGCCAAAACTGTAAAGCTACAGGGCAAGCTACTAAAAATATTTCTGGGGCAAGCTACGAATATTTCTGTACTGTTTCGTCCCTTCTGCTAATAAAGTGACGGGCACCAGGGTAGTTTAGGGCACTGGTTTGGGGGTAGCCAAAAATAGTCAGCTACAGGGCAAGCTACGAATATTTCTGTACTGTTTTGTCCCTTCTGCTAATAAAGTGACGGGCACCAGGGTAGTTCTGGGGCACTGGTTTGGGGGTAGCCAAAACTTGTCAGCTACAAGGCAAGCTACAAATATTTCTGAACTGTTTCGTCCCTTCTGCAAATAAAACGATGGGCACCAGGGTGGTTCAGGGGCACTGGTTAGGGAATAGCCAAAAACGTCAGCTACAGGGCAAGCTACAAATATTTCTGTACTGTTTTGTCCCTTCTGCTAATAAAGTGACGGGCACCAGGGTAGTTCAGGGCACTGGTTTGGGGATAGCCAAAACTATAAGCTACAGGGAAGCTACAAATATTTCTTTACTGTTTTGTCTCTTCTGTTAATAAAGTGACGGGCACCACGGTAGTTCAGGGGCACTGGTTTGGGAGCAGCAAAAACTATAGGCTACAAGGTAAAACAAAATGTGACTGCTGGATCTTGAGGGTAAAAACAAAATATTAAAAAATACCTTGTTTGTAAAAGAAAGATCCTTGGGAGTATAAAACACAACGTTTCGAGCCCAGGCCCTTTGTCAAGTGAAAAATAAAATGTTAAGGGGCACTGGTTTGGGGGTAGCCAAAACTGTAAACTACAAGCTACGAATATTTCTGTACTGTTTCATCCCTTCTGCTAATAAAGTGACGGGCACCAGGATAGTTCAGGGGCACTGGTTTGGGAGCAGCCAAAAATGTCAGCTACAGGGCAAGCTACGAATATTTCTGTACTGTTTTGTCCCTTCTGTTAATAAAGTGACGGCACCAGGGTAGTTCAGGGCACTGGTTTGGGGGTAGCCAAAACTATTAACTACAGACAGGGTAAGCTACGAATATTTCTGTACTGTTTTGTCCCTTCTGTAATAAAGTGATGGGCACCTGGGTAGTTCAGGGCACTGGTTTGGGGTAGCCAAAACTATAAGCTACAAGCTACGAATAATTCTGTACTGTTTTGTCCCTTCTGTTAATAAAGTGATGGGCACCAGGGTAGTTTGGGGCACTGGTTTAGATGTAGCCAAAACTATAAGCTACAGACAGGGTAAGCTACAAATGTTTCTGTACTGTTTTGTCCCTTCTGTTAATAAAGTGATGGGCACCAGGGTAGTTGTGGGGCACTGGTTAAGATGTAAGCCAGAAAAGCTATAACTTAGTGTATAAGGCTACAGACACGGGTAAGCTACGAATGTTTCTGTACTGTTTTGGTCCCTTCTGTTAATAAAGTGACGCGCACTGGTTTACCATTTGGAAGGTCTGGGGTTCGAAACTGCTTGGGT
>CM060311.1:75291878-75294378 GCA_030674185.1 Monoplex corrugatus | reverse complement strand
CTAACTGATAGTGTACATGACCCTGTTCTGGGTTCGAGAAAGAAGATATAAAGCAGCGATAGAAATGACTTGGGCGAAGTCCTCAAACAGCTCACCCAAAAGAAGTCCACAGGTGTATGAAAATATCTAAGGCTCCTAGCGGGCTGGCTGTCTCTGTTGGTAGAATGTGGAATCAAGATCTGATGTCTGGAGTTCAACCCTCTATGGGCAACATAAAAGTTACCTTTTCGCTGCCCATCTTAATATTTTTCGCCTCCCGTCTTAATACTCCAAACGTTCTAATGGAGTCAGTTTACATGTAATGTTTCATATATGTACATCCTGTCACACCCTCCCCCACTCCCCCAGAATCCTCCTGTCCTTTTCAAGTGCTTGCCAGCTCATAGATTTTTGCGCAGGAGTGAAGGATTCTGCAAGATAACAGACAGGAGATTAAGCGGAACGTGTATGCAGTTGTCCGTTTATGATGAATCCTTCTTGAATAAACTCTAAACTCTTCACTTTAAACTTACTTCCCCAACAGCTGCCCGGGTATTGCGTGAGAAACACTGAATTTAATGGCCGCTCTCCCATTTTTGTTTTTAACGTTAAATTGGAGCGTTGAGGAACGATGGTTCATCATCATCATCATCCATCTCCATCGCGTGGACGACGGTGGGAGCTCCACTCTTTGTCACGAAAGATCGCCAGGAGACACAGTCTCTGCTCCTGTGTATGATGTCATGGAGCCCCAGTTTGCAGGCGTCAGATATATTGTCCATGAAGGATTTTGCTGGCTTCTTTATTTTCTCTTTGCCTCGACTCTTCCCTGCAAGACTGATGTCATCAAGTCGGTTCTTGTGTTTTGTTCATGTGCCCGATATACTTCAATTTTCTTTTGTTGATCTCTGGGAGTAGTTTACGTTGGACAGCTAATTCCTTTAGCACGCTTTCGTTGGTTATTTTGTCTGTCCGTTTTACTCTGAGAAGACGCCTGTAGAACACATTTCTGCTGGTTTATATTATTTTCGTCATCTTTCTTCAAAGTCCAGGCTTCACATCCGTACATGACAACTGGCCAAATCAAGCAGCGTAAAATTCTTATTTTAAGTTTCGTTGGTATGCCCTTGTCTTTCCATATGTTGTTCAACTGGACCATTCTTTTGATTGGCCATGCCTATTCTTGATCTGATGTCCTTGCTGCAAGATCCTGTGTTAGTTTTGACAGAGCCCAAGTACTTGAAGTTGTCCATGTTTTCCAGCTCTGTTGTATCTGTTCGTATACTCTGCTGTGGCTGGTTAGCTGATCCTTCTATGTGAATGACTTTGGTCTTTCTTGACATTCAGTTTCAGTCCTGCCTTGTGTCCTGCAGCATCTACTCGATATAGAATTCTCATGTTTATGATGTCTCCTGCTAATTGGTGGTGTCATCAGCATATCTTAGGTTGGTGATATTCCTTCCTCCTAATTTCATTCCCAATACCCTCTGTGTCTGCCTCTCTCATTACTTGCTCTGTGTATGTGTTGAAGAGGGAACGATGGTTAATGACTCTTAATAGCATCTTTCAATCTGAAGATTCATGGTCGTGGCATCGCACGCAGGGTTGGAGGCGACTCCTCTCTGGTGAGCAAGCATGGGCAGGGTATATGGAAGACCGGCTCTTGCCCAAGAAGCAGATCTCTCTTCTCTACATTCCCCTTCCCCCTCTCATCCCCGCAGGATGGTTTATGCTTTCTTAGCCGTGGAGTTCATCATCATCATCATGTGCCCTGCCGCATGGCGTTGGAGATCATGGCCCTCCATATGCATCTATCCCTTGTCACCGCAAGCACATCTTCCATCCTCTCTGTCCTCAGCCACCTTGCAAGTCCGTCCAATATTTTCTCCCTGGGTCTACCTGGTGTTCTCTTTCCTTCCAGCTTTCCTGTTGTGACCAGGTGCTCTAATTCCCCTTTCCTCATGAAATGGCCTGTAAATGTTGCCTGTCTTTTCCTAATCTTCCTAATCAATGATCTTCGTATGTGTGTCTCCATCAGGACTGTCTCGTTTGTTTTCTTTGCTGTCAATGGAACTCTCAACATTCTTCCAAGAAACCACATTTCGGCTGCCTCAATCTTGTTCTGGCTATGCCGTGGAGTTAAGATCTTATATTTCGAGTTCAATCCTGCCCCGCAGCATAGTGTTTCAGCTCAATGTTGCATCGACCCTTCCTCTCCCTCCTCTCCCCATTTCAAGACTTTGACAGCGCAGAGGGTTTTACGCTGGCTCAAGGAGTCTGCCAGGTAATTGCTGGCAGACGTGGGTTGAGCGCATATGGAACTATCTGATTGTGACGAGTGCCTCTTGAACAAACTCCAAACTTCAGATTCTGACACCGCTGATGGAGTCGGAAGGAAAGGCGAGAGACGGTAGGCCTTCACCTTGGCACCAGCGATGTCGCAGTAGTTTGCTGGAACGAGGGTAAGACCAGCAACGAACATTTTTAAGGACTTATGACTTGTGACTCCATAGTTAACCTT
>CM060311.1:75286878-75289378 GCA_030674185.1 Monoplex corrugatus | reverse complement strand
CGGAGAAGATCCAGAATGATCACGGCACAAGCCTTAAGCCTGCACACAAACCCATGAGCTGGCCAGATCCTGAGATAGTTCCATAACCCTGAGGTCGTAGGGGAGTGAGGTGGCAGAGACCTCAACTTTTCCCGGGGCCAGCACCACGAGGGCGGTGCCCATCCCCTCTTCCTCGATTCAAATTCATATTCATATTCACTTTTTTTTTAACCGAGACTTCAGAAAGGCAAGAAGGCTAATTGGTCTTCAAGGGGTGGGAACTGGGAAATCAACCGATCTCTCCAATGATTTTTTTTTTTTACCAAGGCAGCCGGGCAACGCCCTGCTCTTCACGATTTTCAACTGCCATGGGATCTTTAGCGTGAGCAGCCAGAAGGCACACGGGTCCAACCGTGCCCTTTGCGACATAATTATGTCGCGAAGGCCACGGTCCAACTCGTTTTTCATCCCCTTCCGAAGGACTGGACGTTCAGTTCGATTTTCTGGTCAAACTGAGGAGAAAAATCGAGGCCTCTACGGGGAGCGAACCCTGGAACCTCGAGTTTAGTTATTGGCAGGCGAACGTCTGAACCATTCTCCCACTCTTCTCCCTTAGCATCCCCGGCGGGATTCGAACCCGCGGTCTCTGGGTTGCAGTTTAAACACTAACAGGACGTGGAAGGTTAGAAAAATCCTCACTCTTTATCTACCCGGCAGAATGCACCCAGGCCGGATCAAATCCCAGACTTTCCAATTGGAAATGCTGGCGTCTTACCTATTTGACTACCGCGCCACTCAGTATGTGACTGTATGCCAGGGTTACGTCAATGTTGGCTGTGAGGAAGACTATGTGATTTTACTTCCATGTGTTTGAACATGTATGGGCCTTGTGCTTGTTGTTGCTCGTGTATCATGACATTCCTTCCGACTTCGATGAATGGGTGATTTGGTCACCTTAGAAAGAGACTCTTCTTCCAGTCCAGTCTTGTTGACGGCACCCCCCCCCCCCCCATCATCCCCATCCGCCCTTCAACCAACTAACCAACCAGAGAGAGAGAGAGAGAGAGAGAGAGAGAGAGAGAGAGAGAGAGAGGGACAGAGACAGAGACAGAGAGACAGAGAGAGAGAGAGGGAGGTAGGAAGGTAGGGAGGGAGGGAGAAGAAAGAGAGAGAGAGGGAGGGAGGAAGAAAAACAGACACAGAGAGAGGGAGGGAGGAAGAGAGACAGACAGAGAGAGAGGGAGGAAGAAAGAGAGAGAGAGAGAGAGAGAGAGAGAGAGAGAGAGAAAGAGCGAGAGGGAAAGAGAGAGAGAGAGAGAGAGACACACACACACAAAGAGAGAGACAGAGAGAGAGAGAGACAGAGAGAGGAGCTGGGGCGAGTGAGAGGAGAGAGAGAAGGAAATGCGTGGGAAAGGTCCAGTCGAAACAAACAGCCAAAACAAACATAAAAATCAACACAAATATCCTATAGTCGTGCGTGCGGGTCGCCAGACCGATCCAGCCGTGAATACACGGGCAGTTGATTCATGTTTGGAAGGCGATTGTCGTCGAGCAGTGAAGTGCACAGATAAATGACCACCGCCCCTCAGGCGGCCGGGTCTCAGAGTAGGTAGGTAGGGCATGAGGACTGTTGTGGCTGGCTGGTTGTCCGCAGCTACCACTGTACGGAAGGAAAACTGATTCTACCGTCCGTTTTTCTTTTACTGTTATGAGTGTTCTGTTCTTTCTTCTCCCTCTCCTTTTGTTTTCTTTCTTACCTTTCCTTAACCCTTTGACTCCCGCACCCTATCTACCGAGTGCAAAAACTTAACCCTTTGACTCCCTCGCCCTATCCACCAGATTCCTGTAGGAATCTGGTGGATAGGGCGAGGGAGTCAAAAGGGTTAAGTTTTTGCTTTGCTAGCATGGTTGGCAATGCAGGATGTTAGTAGACAGGGTGCATGAGTCAAAGGGTTAAAATTGTTCGGTTGGTTGCTTGTTTGTTTGTTTATCTTTCTTTTTCCTTCGTTCATTCATTCATTCGTTCATTCATTCATTCATTCATTCATTCATTCGTCCTTTCTTTCTCTCTTTCTTTCTTTCTTTCTTTCTTCCTTTCTTTCTTTCCCTTTTTTCTTCCAAAAATGCTGTAGATACAACATAATTATGTCATTGTTGTTGCTGTTGTTACTTTAAGTTTGTTTTAACATTCGGATTTTTTTTTTCGAATTCGTGTACGCACGTCATTTTGTCCATTCTCTGCAGGCGGTATGTCGCTGCACAGTCTGCATACTCCGTCTTCGTTGAGCGTGCATGCTTTGATTGATTGATTTGGTTCGTTTTTTAATTCGACACCCACCTCAGGTGATATGGCCGACGGGGATAACCATGCCAGGGAAGTGGGGGAAGGGGGACTTATCTAATCCTCTACTGACACCACCAGAACAACAGTGATGTTAAGATGGGGCTGTGAGAAGGCCAGTTTTTTTTTTAATGTAGCGCACCCCGGGATTCGAACCCACGACTATTAGCATGTGAA
>CM060311.1:75276878-75279378 GCA_030674185.1 Monoplex corrugatus | reverse complement strand
CTGAGTCTCAATGTGAAATACCTTTGTAAGATCAGGGTCTCAATGTGAAATACCTGTGTAAGATCTGAGTCTCAATGTGAAAATACCTTGTAAGATCAGGGCCTCAATGTGAAAATACCTTGTAAGATCAGGGCCTCAATGTGAAAATACCCTGTAAGATCAGGGCCTCAATGTGAAAATACCTTGTAAGATCAGGCCTCAATGTGAAAATACCTGTAAGATCAGGGCCTCAATGTGAAAATACCCTTAAGATCAGGCCTCAATGTGAAATACCTTTGTAAGATCAGGGCCTCAATGTGAAAATACCTGTATAAGATCAGGGCCTAATGTGAAAATACCTTGTAAGATCAGGGCCTCAATGTGAAATACCTTTGAACTCAAGGCCTCAATGTGAAAATACCTTTGTAACATCAGGGCCTTAATGTGAAAATACCTTGTAAGATCAGGGCCTCAATGTGAAAATACCTTTGTAAGATCAGGGCCTTAATGTGAAAATACCTTGTAAGATCAGGGCCTCAATGTGAAATACCTTTGTAACATCAGGGCCTCAATGTGAAAATACCTTTGTAAGATCAGGGCCTTAATGTGAAAATACCTTGTAAGATCAGGGCCTCAATGTGAAATACCTTTGTAAGATCAGGGCCTCAATGTGAAAATACCTTATAAGATCAGGGCCTTAATGTGAAAATACCTTGTAAGATCAGGGCCTTAATGTGAAAATACCTTGTAAGATCAGGGCCTCAATGTGAAAATACCTTGTAAGATCAGGGCCTCAATGTGAAAATACCTTATAAGATCAGGGCCTTAATGTGAAAATACCTTGTAAGATCAGGGCCTTAATGTGAAAATACCTTGTAAGATCAGGGCCTCAATGTGAAAATACCTTGTAAGATCAGGGCCTCAATGTGAAAATACCTTATAAGATCAGGGCCTCAATGTGAAAATACCTTGTAAGATCAGGGCCTTAATGTGAAAATACCTTATAAGATCAGGGCCTTAATGTGAAAATACCTTGTAAGATCAGGGCCTTAATGTGAAAATACCTTATAAGATCAGGGCCTCAATATGAAAATACCTTGTAAGATCAGGGCCTTAATGTGAAAATACCTTTGTAAGATCAGGGCCTCAATGTGAAAATACCTTGTAAGATCAGGGTCTCAATGTGAAAATACCATGTAAGATCAGGGCCTCAATGTGAAAATACCTTGTAAGATCAGGGCCTTAATGTGAAAATACCTTTGTAAGATCAGGGCCTCAATGTGAAAATACCTTGTAAGATCAGGGTCTCAATGTGAAAATACCATGTAAGATCAGGGCCTCAATGTGAAAATACCATGTAAGATCAGGGTCTCAATGTGAAAATACCATGTAAGATCAGGGCCTTAATGTGAAAATACCATGTAAGATCAGGGCCTTAATGTGAAAATACCTTGTAAGATCAGGGTCTCAATGTGAAAATACCATGTAAGATCAGGGTCTCAATGTGAAAATACCATGTAAGATCAGGGTCTCAATGTGAAAATACCATGTAAGATCAGGGTCTCAATGTGAAAATACCATGTAAGATCAGGGTCTCAATGTGAAAATACCTTTGTAAGATCAAGGCCTCAATGTGAAAATACCTTTGTAAGATCAGGGCCTTAATGTGAAAATACCATGTAAGATCAGGGTCTCAATGTGAAAATACCATGTAAGATCAGGGCCTCAATGTGAAAATACCTTATAAGATCAGGGCCTCAATGTGAAAATACCTTTGTAAGATCAGGGTCTCAATGTGAAAATACCTTTGTAAGATCAAGGCCTCAATGTGAAAATACCTTGTAAGATCAAGGCCTCAATGTGAAATACCTTTGTAAGATCAGGGTCTCAATGTGAAAATACCTTGTAAGATCAGGGTCTCAATGTGAAATACCTTTGTAAGATCAAGGCCTCAATGTGAAATACCTTTGTAAGATCAAGGCCTCAATGTGAAATGATTTCGTTGAAGGATGTAAGCCTTGATCTGGAAATAGTTTTATGTATGTAAATGTAGCGGTGATTTAGATGGTTGTTCTAGCCTAAATCAATGTGACTGCCGGCGTTAAATTAAACAGGAACCGGAAAAACACAAAATGATGAAATCAGAACGCGTTAGGGAATTAGGCTACTGTTTGTTTGTTTGTTTGTTTTTTTGGGCTAAGTATTGTACTTTATTCATTTTTGTCTTTTCTATGCGCTTGACAAAGGCGAGCTGGCTGAAAAGTTGCGCATGTTTTGTTTTGTCATAGCATATGAGCGTTCCGGTTCTATTTTGTTTTCCTAGTTCTCGGATAGTTGTTTTAAGGTGATTTTTTAAAGATTTTGAGTCATTATGCTTGAAGGATTGTGCATAGTTGTTTTAAGATGATTTTTTAAAAAGATTTTGAGTCATTATGCTTGAAGGATTGTGCATTTAGATTTGGCAGCGTCAGTTGCTCTGTGAGACTGACGCCTAGATCAGACAACCTGATGAAGAGTTTCG
>CM060311.1:75254378-75271878 GCA_030674185.1 Monoplex corrugatus | reverse complement strand
TTTCAGACACTGCACTGGCTCCCGGTTGAACAAAGAATAAAATACAAGATTTGCTGCCTTTGTTATCACATCATTTCTGGAACTGCTCCTGACTATCTCTCTGAACTCTTGACTGTCTACGTACCTTCTCGATCACTCCGCTCTTCTGTGGATGACAAGAAGTTTCGTGTGCCAAAATATAACAGAGAAACTCACGGTGGTAGAGCCTTTGCAGTTTTTGCTGTTCAGACATGGAACTTGTTGCCTCAGTCCGTCCGCCACTCTAAAACTCTACCATCTTTCAAAACAAGTTTAAAAACTTACTTCTTTAAACAGTGTTTTTCCTGATTTTGGCTAGTGGGTTGATCCTGCTTGACATTCTGGATGAAATTGTGCACAATGGGGTGTATGCCAGTGTGTGTGTGTGTGTGTGTGTGTGTGTGTGTGTGTGTGTGTGTGTGTGTGTGTGTGTGTGTGTGTGTGTGTGTGTGTGTGTGTGTGTGTGTGTGTGTGTGTGTGTGGTGTGTGTGATGTGTGGCTGTGTGTGTGTGGGTGTTGTGTGTGTGTGTTTGAAAATGGGGGGAGAGGGGTGGGCGGGGAGGGGGTGAGAGGGAGAGAGATTATTTGGTGTGTCTGTGTGGTTGTTGATTTCCTGTGGATAGTTTTTGATGAGTTTGTTTGTATTGTAGCCTGTTATTTGGTTTATATATGTATGGTTTACTGATGTAAAGCGCTTTGAGGTTTCGGAAAGCGCTCTATAAATGCACTATTATTATTACCCATGACAGAGCAGTGTGAGGATATCTGGTTTTGTCGATCCTCAAGATGTGGCCTGGACATCTACATCTTCACCTAAATGACAGTGTAACTGATCTCTGGCAGTTTCTTTGTTCGAGATGTGTTGCTCTCAGCTAATTTTCAGGACCTGTCGTAGGACATCTTTCTTTTTGAAGCTATCTTCCTGCCCCCCTTCTCCCACTCCACGTGAGGGTAAACTTTGTTCTGCATGTATATCTATTATTCATGGGAATGTATGACCTAGTGAAATAAATAAGTGAAATAACTGAGTAATTAACAAAGTAAATTATTGACTGATTGACTACCTGATTGATTGACTAACTAACCAACCAACTAGTTGACCAACTAACTAATCAAAGGTAAACATCTATATGCGCCAGCTAAGTGTTAGTTACTGAATCAGTCTCTCGCATTCCAGCCAGCTTGTCGTCGTCATTGCCCATGACCAATAGCAGTTATTCCATGCAGGTCAAACGACGGCGTAGATAAGAGGATGACGGCACAGGGGTCCTTTTGATACTGCCTGAAACATCGATCAACACCATTTTCTTCTACCACCAACCCGTTTTGCGCCGTCAAAGCGTTTCTAACCTTGGTGTGACGGAGCTGTGAGACACGGCACGTTTCATGTTCTGGGCGGACTGGACAGTGTTTTGATGGGAGGTGTCATCTGCGCTGACCAACTACCTCTACCTACCTGTGCCGCCAGGTGTGTGAAAGTGTTGTCCGGTCACGGTCACTTTTTGTAAACGGGTCGTGTGTATGAGGGTTTTTAATCTTCGAGGTGTTAATTTCGTTTCTGTCTGTTTGCCTTGTCTCTCTCTGTGTCTCTGTCTCTTTCTTAGAGCACCGTTAACCCCCCCCCCCCCCCCCCCCGTGGGGATTGCCGGGGCTCTTTCAGGATAAATAGTATCCCCACCTTCTGGAAATTCTGTGCTAGAAATTTCCTCTTTTCTGTAACTCTTTGTTTCCTCCTTTTGCTTTCTTTCATTTCTGCCTATCATTTCTGCCTTGCTGGCCCATTCACCTGTATGTGTTCGATAAAGTCTTACTACTTTTTCTAAGGATGATAATTGGGTACTGTATTAAATAATAATAATAATAATAATAATAATGTTTATTTGTATAGCGCATATTCCATATAAAAACATGCTCACCAGCGCTTTACATTTCGCAAGAAAGGCAAAAGGTGATAAAAAATGTTCACAATTACATACACAATAAGATAACAACAAACATTAAAGCTATACAAGTAAGAAGACACATAAGAAACCACAGAATATTAAAATTTAAACACTGACTTATGTAATGAAGAAGATTAACAGATTTTTCATATGAATAAAGAGGGCAACTGTGTTTATATATTGCTGCGTGTGTGTGCTTGCGTACGTGTGTGTACAATGTGTGTGTGCGTGCGTGTGCGTTGCTGTGCGCGTGTGTTTGTAAGAATGTTGTGTGTGTGTATGTGTGTGTGTGAGAAGGAGAGAGAGAGAGAGAGAGAGAGAGTGTGTGTGTGTGTGTGCGTGTGCTATGTTTGCATGCGTGTTGTGTGTTTTATGCATGCAATAGTTGTACATAAAATTATAATCAATATTTTGAATGAAGATAAAAACAGAAAAATTCTAATCCATATAGAGGAAAAACATTACAACTTCAGTATTACAGCATTAATACCATGACAATCAAAATTCCTCACAAAATTATGAACTATTCCGCATATCATACATCACAATTTACATACAAACAAAGATTTGAAATGCATTTTTGGCTCTAGGGAGATGAGATATGCGAAAGCAATTTTAGGTAATTTAGGCCCGTTACATGTATGATTTAATGTCCTTATTTATGTTAAAATTTGTATTCAGGTTTGTTTTTTGAATCCCCATGTGCGATAAATTGGATGGAGTGGTCAACGCCAGGGGCATCTCCTTTGATTATGTGCGCAAATGCATTGGTGTGTGCACTTAATTTTCTTTTCCTTTTTCCTGTTGAAGTATTGTATGTTTCGAAACGGTTACAGCCCTAATATGGCTCTATGCAGTCGGCTGGGCTTTAATCAACAAGAACACCGTTAGACCGGCTGTCCTGTAGATGTCCTTTCGTGAAGTTCTGCCGGCGGGCGGTTTCTATAGTGTGAATGGACTCAGGTGTTGATGGTCCGGTTTGTGCACTCACGCCAAACTGTCTTGTCTTGTAAGCTGTTGTGTTAGCCAGTGACTTGGCCGCTTTTGTTGCTCCCCTCTTTGATACTTCCATTGCCGAATTGAGCCTAACCGTCGCTGTGAATCGGTTGATGGATTCCAGCATGCCAGCCGCCAAAGTTCAAATAAATTGTTTGCCGGTGATTTAGTCGTGTTTGTTGACCACACTTTGATGGTGATACAGTTGTGGAGAGGTCATTTGATGTGTCTGGATTCGTTGGTTAACTGGCTGCTTTAACGTTCTCAGCTATGATGGTCTTTATCTCATCAGGGGTTCGGGGTGTTCGTTTAAAGCCAATTTAGGAGTTATACGATTTCGTTTCTCTTTTAGGTTGTTCATAACGGCGTTACGGCAATACAAATGCCGTATGATGAAGGTCTGAAATATTAACGATAAATGTTTAAAGCGACGAGGCATAAACTCTACATCGTGAGAGAAAGGTGGCAAAATGATTCAGACGTTCGCCTACCAATGAACTCGAGGTTCCAGGGTTCGTTTCCCTCGATTTTTCTCCTCAATTTGATCGGAAAATTAACCTGAACGTCTATGTCTTTAGAAGGGGGTGAAAAACAAGTCGGACCCGAGTGCCTTCTGGCCTGCGCACGCTAAAGATCCCACGGCAGTTGAAACATATGAAACATTAAGCTGACACCACCAGAAAGGATGGAAACGTTAAGATGGGCAACCAACAAGTCAGTTTTCGACGTTGCGGGCTTGGATTGAACTCAAGTTTTGAGATCCTGAATCTACTTCTCTATCACGTTTGCCCTACATGTACGTGCGGGCGAGCCTTCCTGGTCCGGACTGGCCTCACCAGCCACCTCCGGACCTACAATCGCCAATCCCCTCGTCAAACTTGAAGTCCTGGTCTTCTTCGACAACGAAGGACGGAACAACAACACTTCTCTATCAAAAGAACCAACCAGCCTTTGGGGAAAAAAAAAGTTAAAAATGATTGCTGGAGTGTTGACCCCACAGCCCCATCCTTGCAGGGTACTCTGAAGATGAGAGAGAGAGAGAAATAAAAACAAAAAAAACAAACTAAAAAGCGAAACAAACAAACAAACAGCCATACCTTGCAGGGTACTCTGAAGATGAGAGAGAGAAAAAAACAAACAAACATACAAACAAACAAACAAACAAAACAATGAAAAACACTAACAAACAAACAAACAACAACAACATCAACAACAACAACAAAACGCCCAGCTTACCATGGTGTATCTCCTTTTCACTCTTCTGTCAGAGCTCAGTAGTATAGTGGTCAGTATCCCCGCCTGTCACGCAGGAGACCGGGGTTCTATTCCCGCCGGGAGAAGTTTTTGGTGCTGGTCTTTTGGAAGAGCCATGGCTTCAAGATCTGATATCTGGAGTTCAATCCCAGCCCACATCATTAAAAACTGTTCTGCTGGCTGCCCATCTTAATGTTTCCATCATTCTTGTGGTGTCAGCTTAGTGTTTGATAGGTCCCTTTAACTCCCCCACCCCCACCCCTTTCCCATTTCATGACCTTGCCAGCGTGTAGGGTTTTGTGCAGGCTCAGGGAGTCTGTTAGATAATTGCTGGCAGATTTGGGTGGAGCGCATATCGAGCCGTCCGAGCGCGGTGAATCTGTCGCTTAAAATAACTCCAATAACTCTCCTGTCAACAACGCATCTTTATGTGTATGCTCGGCCAATTTGCTCTACACAAAGCTTCCATAATATAACCTGAAACATAAAAGCTGGTCTGTCCGTTAAGGACTCCGTTCATTCAGATGCTCTAGTGGTGTCAGCTTAATGTTCACTAGCTGCTCCCCCTTCCTCCCACTTCAAGACATTCATCATCATCATCATCATCAGGTGCCTTGCTGCATGGGTTAGCGATTATGGACTTCCATCTGTCTCTATCACTTGTTGCCTCAAGCATCTCTTCCACCCTCCTTGTCACCAGCCACTCTGCAAGTCCATCTAGTATCTTATCCCTGGGTCTACCCGGTGCTCTCTTTCCCTCCAGCTTTCCCGTTGTGACCAGGTGCTGCAATTCGCCTTTCCTCATAAAATGGCCAATAAATGTTGCCTGTCTTTCCCTAATCTTCCTTATGAATGATCTACTTGTGTCTGCCTCCATCAAGACTGTCTCGTTTGTTTTCTTTGCTGTCCATGGAACTCTCAACATTCTTCTTAGAAACCATATCTCGGCTGCCTCAATCTTGTTCTGGCTTTGCTTGTTGACTGTCCACGCCTCGGAACCGTACAACAGTACTGGTTCTATAAACATTCAAGAACTCTCTTTCTGATGTTAATTGATAGGCATTTGTTGGTAAGAATGCTTTTCATCTTCTTCAATGCTGTTTTGGCTTGGCCGATTCTGCTGGCTATTTCTGATGTGCATCTGCCGTCTGGTGAAATGATCGTTCCCAGGTATTTAAACTTATCAACCTGTCTCAAGGTTGTGCCGTTTGCTGTTATTTTGCATGAGGGGATTTCATGTTTTTTACTGATCACCATGACTTCAGTCTTCCTGCTGTTTAGTTCCAGCTCCTTACCTTTGCTTTCTATTTCTAGTATGTTCACAAGGTTTTGTAGGTCCTTTCACTTTCTAAAGACATTATCTGCGCATATGTTTTGTGCAGGCTGAGGAAGTCTACCAGATCATAGTTGGCAGATTTGGATGGATCGCATATGGAATCGTTCGACTGCGGTGATTTCCCTTTTAAACAAATTGAAATTCAATGACAGGATGCCATAAAGCTGTGCTTTCTCAGATGTTGGCTTGCATCTGTGTCAGACAGCTTCATGTCTCTCCTGTCGATGTCACTGAAGTAGAGATGAGGACATCCAGCTGGTTTGGGCGGAAAATTGCATACAAAAATGTTTGAATACAAATGTCGTTTTCTCCTGTAAGCGAAAATGAAATAGAACCTGAAATACAGTCGATGAACAATTTGGATATTTTCTTCGCTTGCGGACACTCTGTGCAAGCAAGTTTTTGTTAAGCTTGGGCCCCATGGATGCAGGAACATTGACTTGACCATAACTAGAAAATTTCCTTATTTTGATGAAACGACTTTTAAACAACAGTAATGTGTCTGTATGGGCATAGGCAAGAGGAAAAACAAAGGTCAAAGACATAATAGACACAGTTTTGAACGGAAGTGGAACTGGGCTGGTCATGTCATTAGGAGCTCTGACAACAGATGGACCAGCAAAATGACGCACTGGATCCAGCGGTCGCCAGAGAACCAGATGACTAAGAAAAGTTCGACAAACGATGGACCAGAACAGCAGTTAACCGGCAACAGTGGCGTGCGATGACGAAGGCTTATGTCCAATAACGGCCGTTACCCAAACAAGCTGAAGTGAAGTGAAGCGAAGTGAATTGTCTAGAGTTAGAAATGTAAGTGCCGTTCTTCTCTTTCCTGGGACACAAGGACAAAGTTTTTTTTGAAAATCAACAAGACAAATAAACTGGCAGATTTAACAAAAAAGGCTCATAGACTGATCGACAGACTGACCAGCTGACCGACATACAGACAAACAGACATAAAGGTGGCAGGCAGACAGACAGACAGAAAAGGGAAATGATATGAGCTCTCAGATGCAAGATATGTTGTTTTATGAGATCAAATTAAAAACCTGTTTAATGCGATGGATACCTTCTTTCCTTCAGTTTCTACTCATTCAATTTGAAGGTCGATTTGAGTCGTTTGGGAAATGTTAATGGGCGTGCAGTATACATTATCCGTTGCAAGGCTTAATTAATATACGCACGCCACTTTCTGTGCTTGTCCCCCTTCCCTCTCTCTCTCTCTCTCTCATGCACACACACACACACACACACACACACACACACACACACACACACACACACACACACACACACACACACACACACACACACATATATATACATACATACACACACACACTGTCTGTCTGTCTGTCTGTCTCTCACACACATACCCACACACACACTCTGTCTTTGTCTCTTTGTCTCTGTCTGTCTGTCTCTCTGCCTCTCTGTCTGTCTCTTTCTCTCTGTCTTTGACTCTCTATCTGTCTGTCTGTCTTTCTGTCTATCTGTCTGTCTGTCTGTCTGTCTATCTGTCTGTCTGTCTGTCTGTCTCTCTCTCTCGTGTGTTTTCTTGAAATGTTAAATCTTTAGCAGTATCTTACTTTCTTTTCTTTTTGCTTTAAGTGAAGTAGATAAGCAACGGCAGATATGTAAGTTGGCCTGTGTGTTTGTGCCCAAACCGTCAGAAAATAAAACCTAAAGATTCATTTCTTTCTCATTGTCCAAACACCTGACAATGAACCCCCTTTGTTTCTTCCTTCTGTCCTCTCTCCTTTCATCATCATCATCATCATCATCATCATCATCATCATCATCATCATCATCATCATCATCATCATCATCATCATCATCATCATCATCTTCTTCTTCTTCTTCTTCTCTTCTTCTTCTTCTTCGTTCGCCTTTTACGTGGTCAGACCATATCTGACAATGAATAACAGCTGTTATTTTGTATACTTATTTACTTATTTATCTATTTATTTAATTATTTATTTTAGTTAGTTAGTTAGTTAGTTAGTTAGTTAGTTAGTTTTCAGTTCTTGCTGGCTACCACGAAACTTGGTGGTCTACTAGTAGTGTTGTAATTGGCCATGTCTCCTGCAGGTCCACTTGATAAAGGTGACATCGTTAAGATAACAGGTTCAGCTATTTGTCAAGATGACCGCAGGTTCGGACCATATATGACAATGAATGTGGCCGTTGTTTTGTAGTTATTTATATGTTTTTCAGGTCTTGCCGGCTACCACGCAACTTGGTGGTCAGTATAATGTTGTAATTGGTCATGTCTCCTGCAGCTCTGCTTGATGATAAAGGTGACATCGGTACAATAACAGGTTCAGCTGTTTGTCGAGATGACCGCACGGCAGGCAAGTTTGAGGAGGCGTATCTCCTTCTATTCATCTGCCAGAAACTGGCAACGCGTACACACACCACCTGCAGTTGGGTCCAACTGTCTATCAAAGTGACGGTAGAAATTGCCGATAGGTACACTGGCACATCCTAAAATAATTATCGACCTCTTCACCACATAGCCTCCTCATCCACAAATAACCGATAATAACCGCTGGAGAACCCCTTTGCCATCTCGGTGCTCCATCTAAAAAGACCCGCCGCCAATTTGAGGTCGCTCGCGGAATGTTTAGTCTGTGAGTCACCCCTATCTATTTTACTGCCAGCCTTGTAAGAAGGCACTGTATGTCAAGTCTGTTTATTCACCGGGTTGTCTGGCTTGGCTAATAGACTTATACTGTAATCGGAATTGGACCCAGACCGAGATTTTTTTTGTTTTTTTGGTCTCACCTCTGTGGCCGTGAACTCGGTATCTCGGGTTCAGTCCTAGTCTGTAACGTATTCAGTTTCAGTTCCAGTCTGTAACGTATTCACTTTCAGAGCCAGTCTGTTACGTAATCAGTTTCAATCTCAGTCTGTGACGTGTTCAGTTTCAGTGCCAGTCTGTAACGTATTCAGTTTCAGTGCCAGTCTGTAACGTATTCAGTTTCAGTGCCAGTCTGTAACGTATTCAGTTTCAGTACCAGTCTGTAACGTATTCAGTTTCAGTGCCAGTCTGTAACGTATTCAGTTTCAGTGCCAGTCTGTAACGTATTCAGTTTCAGTACCAGTCTGTAACGTATTCAGTTTCAATCTCAGTCTGTAGCGTATTCAGTTTCAGTGCCAGTCTGTAACGTATTCAGTTTCAGTGCCAGTCTGTAACGTATTCAGTTTCAGTGCCAGTCTGTAACGTATTCAGTGTCAGTGCCAGTCTGTTACGTATTCAGTTTCAGTGCCAGTCTGTAACGTATTCAGTTTCAGTCTCAGTTTGTAACGTATTCAGTTTCAGTCCCAATGTCTGTAACGTATTCAGTTTCAGTGCCAGCCTGTTACGTATTCAGTTTCAGTGCCAGTCTGTAACGTATTCAGTTTCAGTGCCAGTCTGTAACGTATTCAGTTTCAGTGCCAGTCTGCAACGTGTTCAGTTTCAGTCTCAGTCTGCAACATATTCAGTTTCAGTGCCAATCTGCAACTATTCAGTTTCAGTCTCAGTCTGTAACATATTCAGTTTCAGTCTCAGTCTGTAACGTATTGAGTTTCAGTGCCAGTCTGTAACATATTCAGTTTCAGTGCCAGTCTGTAACATGTTCAGTTTCAGTGCCACTCTGTAACATATTCAGTTTCAATGCCAGTCTGTAACATATTCAGTTTCAGTCCCAGTCTGTAACATGTTCAGTTTCAGTGCCAGTCTGTAACATGTTCAGTTTCAGTGCCAGTCTGTAACATGTTCAGTTTCAGTGCCAGTCTGTAGCATATTCAGTTTCAGTCCCAATGTCTGTAACGTATTCAGTTTCAGTCCCAGTCTGTGACGTATTCAGTTTCAGTCTCAGTGTGTAACGTATTCAGTTTCAGTGCCAGTGTGTAACGTATTCAGTTTCAGTCTCAGTCTGTAACGTATTCAGTTTCAGTGCCAGTCTGTAACATGTTCAGTTTCAGTGCCAGTCTGTAGCATGTTCAGTTTCAGTCTCAGTCTGTAACATATTCAGTTTCAGTGCCAGTCTGTAACATATTCAGTTTCAGTGCCAGTCTGTAACATGTTCAGTTTCAGTGCCAGTCTGTAACATATTCAGTTTCAGTCTGAGTCTGTAACTTATTCAGTTTCAGTGCCAGTCTGTAACATGTTCAGTTTCAGTGCCAGTCTGTAACATATTCAGTTTCAGTTTCTCAAGATGACGTCTTCGCGCTCAGAATGAATTCCATATGCATATGATCACGGCACAAGCCTTAACCTGCACATAAACCCATGAGCTGGCCAGGTCCTGAGATCCTACCTAGATAGTTCCATAACCCTGAGGTCGTAGGGGAGCGAGGTGACAGAGACCTCAACTTTTCTCGGAGCCAGCGCCACGAGGACGGCGCCCATCCCCTCTTCCTCGATTCAAATTCATATTCATATTCACTTTTCTTTTTAAACCAAAACTTTAGAAAGGCAAGAAGGCTAAATGGTTTTTTAAGGGGTGGGACCTGGGAAATCAATCTATTTTCTCCAATATTTCATACCAAGGCAGCCGAGCAATGCCTGCTCTTCACGATTTTCAACAGTCGTGGGATCTTTAACATGCGCAGCCAGAAGGCACATGGGTTCAACTCGCTTTTCGTCCCCTTCCGAAGGACTAGACGTTCAGTTCGATTTTCCGGTCAAAATGAGGAGAAAAGTGGAGGCCTCTACGGGAAGCGAACCCTGGAACCTCGAGTTTAGTTATTGGCAGGCGAACATCTGAACCATTCTGTCAATCTTTACGTAGAAAGAGGCCTGTTCGCTGTGCGTCTTAATTTACTTACCATGCTAATGGTGTCAGATTAATGTATCGTGGTATCCCCATAATCCGTTCCTTCACACTCCCTCCCCCCCCCCACCTCCCTTTGCCATTTTCAGACCTTGCCAGTTCATAGAGTGTTCCGCAGCCTCGGAGAGTCTGCTAGGCAAGTTGCTGGTAGGTATTTGGCTGGAACACATCTATAGAAATGTCCGATTGCCATGCGTTTTGAAGACTTCCTATTCCAACTGATCAGAGTCGCAAATGAGGACCAGACGTCTTAAGTTTAGTCTCTGACCGCAACAGAACGAAACGGTCTATCCGCGAATGTCCGAACCATTCAGAAGGCGTCGGCTCAAATTGTAGGTCTTGTTTCGTCCCAGTCCACTACGAGACCTCACTCGCCCTTCTAGTTTTCTATAGATGGAGGAGTCATCAGGACCACTATTGGCAGATCCACATATACGGAAATGTCCAGTTGCAGTTCCTCTGTAACAGATTTGTGTGAGTGTGTGTGTGTGTGTGTGTGTGTGTGTGTGTGTGTGTGTGTTTGTGTGTTTGTGTGTGTGTGTGTGTGTTTGTGTGTTTGTGTGTGTGTGTGTGTGTGTTTGTGTGTTTGTGTGTGTGTTGTGTTGTGTTGTGTTGTGTGTGTGTGTGTGTGTGTGTGTGTGTGTGTGTGTGTGTGTGTGTGTGTGTGTGGTGTGTGTGTGTGTGTGTGTGTGTGTGTGTCTGTGTGCGTGTGTGTGAATGTCACTATGTGTGTGTGTGTGTGGCTTTTGTGGATTGCAGTTACTTCGTGCACTTATATATACAAGAGGGTTTGTCTGTCTATGGCCGTGTTTTTTGTGTGTTTTTTTAGACCCTGCCATAAGGGTACTCATGCTGTTTTTTCCGGGGATGTTTATGCTGGCTGCCTTGGTATAAAACATTGGACAGATAGGTTGATTTTCCAGGTCCCACCCCTTGAAGATCAATTGGTCTTTTTGCCTTTATGAAGAATTGGTAAAAGGCAAATGTGAATGTGAATATGAATTTGAATCGAGGGAGAGGGGATGGGCACCGCCCTCGTAATGCTGGCCCCGGGAAAAGTTGAGGTCTCTGCCACCTCACTCCCCTACAATCCCAAGGTCGTGGAGCTATCTAGGTAGAACCTCAGGACCTAGCCAGCTGTTGAGTTTATGTGCAGGCTTAAAGCTTCTTCCGTGATCATTCTAGATCTTCTCCATCACATGGCACCTGTGACGTTAGTGCATATGGAATTCATTCCGAGCGCGGAGACGTCATCTTGAGAAACTGAAACTGAAACAGTATGCTGGGTGTTTTCGTGTTTCCATAAGACACCTGACATGGCTCACAGGATCTTTAACATGTGTATTTGATATTCTGCGCGAGTATACATATGAGAGAGAGATGGTTGGGTTCAGGCCCTAACGGGTCTGCGCTTATATTGATTCATTGATCTGTGAGGTGGGAAAAATCTCCATCCTTCACCCATAAGACGACACACAGGCTCGAACTCAAACCTCTGCCCATTGGAAGACCAGTGTCCTAACCAATCAACTAAAAGGCCTAATGCTACCAATTTTGAAGAACAAGGTCTCCCAACAGTGTAAAAATCGCTACTCACAGTTCCGTAGCTTTCGATGGCGTTCTCGCCATCTTCGTCAGCGCTCTAATGCTGTCTGCGTGAATCTCTACTCAGATCTCGCGAACATGGGATGAACCCAGTTCACGAGATCGAATCAGAGAATGGTACACCGGGGGCAGGGTGTAACGGCCCCGGTCCCTGTTGAGCGGGGGGTTGGTGGCTGAGATGTAGATGGCCTCCTTGACTCCTCGCTGGAACCACTTATTTTCTCTGTCCAGGATGTTGACATTGTCCGCACTGAATTGATGTTTTTCGGCGTGTAGGTGAGCTCCTACCGGAGAAGAGTCCCTCTTGTGTTCTGTTAGTCTCTTCTGAAGGGGGCGTTCAGTTTCACCGACATAATGTTGGTTACAGTCCTGGCAGTCTATTCTGTATATAATGCCAGCTTTGTCGAGTTTGCTGGTTTTGTCCTTGGGGGTGACCAGCTGGCTGCGTATGGTGTTGGAAGGTTTGGAATGTACAGCCACCCCCAGTTTTCTGATCTTTCTGGACAGAGCGTCACTCACACCTCCTACGTATGGGATGGTGATGTGTCCCTTGCGCTGGTGTTGTTTCACTGGCTGTTGGGATGCGGTGTTGGATTTCCTGCCTCCCGGGCTGTTCCAGGCCCACTTTTTGTAGCCCGAGATGGTGAGCACTTTTTTCAGGTGGTTTGTCTCCTTGTCTTTTGCCTCTTGGGTACTGCATATGGTGTTAGCTCTGTGGGTAAGGGTTCGAATCACTCCCAGTTTGTGTTCAAGGGGCTGGTGGCTGTCGAACTGTAAATATTGGTCCGTATGAGTTGGTTTACGGTAGACCGAGAAGGATAGAATGCCATCAGTTCTGGTGATGAGGGTGTCCAGCATGGCTATGGAGTTGTTCTGTTCCACTTCCCTCGTGAATTTGATGGCTGGGTGTTGGTTGTTCAGATGTTCTGTGAACTGTTCGACCAGTTGCTGGGGGAGGATAGTCATGGTGTCGTCTACGTAGCGCCCCCAGTATCGTGGTGGGGAGTGGAAAGAAGCCAATGCTTTCTCTTCAAAATCCTCCATGAACAGGTTGGCTACTATTGGGCTTACTGGGGAGCCCATGGCTGCTCCTTCTTTTTGTTGGTAGAATTCACCTTGGAAGGTGAAGTAGGTGGTGGTGAGGCAGCAGGACAAGAGTTCACATACGTCGTCCACTGTGAGAGATGTACGTTGGTGGAGGGTTTGGTCGTTTTGTAACCTTCGGCGTATGATCTCTATGCTTTCTTTCACTGGTACGCTGGTAAATAGGGCAGAGACATCATATGACACAAGGAGTTCATCATGAGCGAGGGTGTAGTTACTCAGTTTTTCCACTAGGTCAGCACTGTTGTGGATGTGATGATCTGTGTGTCCTACGAGAGGTGATAGGATGTCCGCCACAAATCTAGCCGTCTCATACATGATGGAACCTCTGGATGCGACTATGGGACGGAGGGGGACTTCTTTCTTGTGGACTTTGGGTAGACCATAGAACTTGGGGACGTCGGACACAGTTGGGTATAATTTCCTGTACTGTTCTAATGACAGGCGGTCCGTCTCTTTCAGGCGTTTCAGTGTGTCTTTCAGTTTGTTGGAAAACTTGGAAGTAGGATCTTTCTTGAGGCGTTCATATGTTGTAGTATCTTCCAGAAGTTTGCTTGCCTTCTCATAGTACATGGGTCTAGGCATGATGACTGTGGCACGACCTTTGTCAGCTGGTAGGATCATCGTGGCGTGTTCGTTCTTTAAATCCGCCAGAGCCCGTCTTTGGTCCGGTGTTAAGTTGGATTTCGGTAGTTTGGCCTGTTTCATGATTCTGACACAGTCTGATCTTAAGTGTGTGGCTTCTTCTGAATTAGGGCCAAGGCCCTTGCTGAACATATTTGAGATCCCGTGTTATGTATTGCACACACACACACACACACACACACACACACACACACACACACACACACACACACACACACACACACACACACACACACACACACACACACACACACACATATATATATATATATATATATATATATATACATATATATATATATATATATATATATACATGTAGACACACGCCAAAATATGGCTTGTATCTATACAGGTGGGTATATGACCAACATAATGCAGGTGGACATGGGAGAGTGGGTGTGTGCATGCCAGAGATTCAGAGATTATGCTTAGAACTTTCTGTTTTAAACACAATGCAGATTTCGTTAAAATCATGATTTAAACAAACTGAAGAAGCAGAACCAAAATTCCAAACTATAGTGTTTGTCTGTATTGATCTTTTTTCTCACACTGGACGGAGCAGCAGGGAAGTTTCAGTCTTTTTCTCCTAATTTTTGTATCCGGTGTTTGTTTGTTTGAGATCTTACTCTTGACAAAGGCCAGTTGGCCGAAAATTTGCGCTTGTCTTGTCTTGTATTAAATACGCGTTCTTAATTTTTTTTTCCTGTTTTTTTCTTCTTCTGGTTCCTGTTTGCTTAAACGCGGGCAGTCACACTTGTTTTGGATTTTGTACAGATCTTGTTGCTTACATTTTATGATTACCAACAACCCCCCCCCCCCCAACTCGTCCCCAGTCACTCACAATTTGATCACAGACATGGACTCTATGTTTTGACCATCCCCATACACACAGAAAGTCCCGTTGATCTATGGAGCTCAGTGGTCCATTCTCGGAGTATAGAAGGGAAGCCTTGGTCAGCTGTTCCACATCGCCGAAGGGAATTCAATGGAACAAGAGACGCGACAAATCATTAGAGTCGCCAGGTTGGAAGCTGTATACAGAGCTCAGTTTTACAAGTGTACTGACTGGGACACTGGTTTTGTGTGGGAAATAAAAGAAGGCACGCAGGCGGAGCTAACGATGTTGACCCACGACGGTTTGGACCGTTGTGCAAAGACCGTGTTTCTTTTGTGTGAGCTGACTAAGCTGTTGACTGCAGCTTTCGTTTGTTTTGGCTGGGCGTTTTACGCGGTGCTGATTTTGGTGTTTGGTTGTGGAACACGCGTTACGAGCTTACATCGATGTGGGAGGGAGAAGTCACAGTTGGAAACACATACATATTATTATTATTTGTACGCATGCATGCCTCCTCTCTGTGTGTTTATCTCCCGCACCATCCATCCGTGGAAATCCCAGTGGGGATCAGCTGACAGAGCCATGTACACCTGACCTAATGTCTTGAGTTCAGGTCCAGGTAACAGTATGCTCAATGTCATCTTGCTGACCAGTCATTTTGACTTTGTCACCTTAATATTGGGTGGTACAACACTAAGCTTCCGCCCTTCTTCCCCGTCAGCTCGTTGACTTTTTGCAAATGCTTGAGGAGTCTTGTAGACGGAAACCTACATGACAGAGACGAACGACTTCTCATAACCCACATTCTAAAGGACACCGCAACATTTCTTGACACCAAAACCATTGGAAGAATAGTTGATTCCCAGTCCCACCTTCAAGATCAATAGCCATCATGCCTATTCTGAAGTCTGTAAAAACAAACAAACAAACAAATCCAACTGTGAATATGAATATGAATTTGAATCGAGGAATAGGGGATGGGCACCGCCCTCGTGGTGCTGGCCCCGAGGAAAAGTTGAGGTCTCTGCCACCTCACTCCCCTACGACCTCATGATTATGGAACTATCTAGGTAGGATCTCAGGACCTCGTCGGGTTTATGTGCAGGCTTAAGGCTTGTGCCGTGATCATTCTGGATCTTCTCCATCACATAGCATCTGTGACGTTAATGCATATGGAATTCATTCCGAGCGTGGAGACGTCATCTTGAGGAATTGAAACTGAACAGTGTCTGCAAGCTCGGCCAGCGGGGCTGACGGTGTGACTGACAGGACGAAACTGTTCTTTTTCTGTTTCATTTTCTCAAGATAGCGTCCATATTCGGTGACGCCACAGGTCCTACGCACGGGTCATACTGCTGTGATTGTGTGTGTGTACATGCTGCTGTTGTTGTTTCCCCAAACTTACTGATTTTTTGATTGATTGATTTGGTTCAGTTTTTACGTCGGCACCCACCTCTGGTGATATGGCCGACAGGGATAACCATCATATGGAAGTGGGGGAAGGGGGACCTATCTAATTCTACACTGACACCACCAGAACAACAATGATGTTAAGATGGGACAGTGAGACGGCCAATTTTAATGTAGCGCACCCCGTGATTCGGGCCCACAACCATTAGCATGTGAATCCGACGCTCAAAGCAACTGAGCTGCTGGGGCCTGGCACCCCAAACTTACTGCTCTATTATATATATACTTTTGTCATTTACATGTAACCAAGATTATTCCAGTGATAGACTGATAAAATACCAGTATAACATATAGACGAGGTAAAACAGTCTAGGTAGGGCCTCAGGACCTGGCCAGCTCATGGGTTTATGTGCATGCTTAAGGCATGTGCCATGGTCACCATACACTTGGCACCTGTGACGTTATTGCATATGGAATTCGTTCCGAGCGCAGAGACGTCATCTTGAAAAACTGAAACTTTGGCAAGTAGGACAGCATAAAAGGTTTCTCCTCTTCTGTCTGTTCTAGACCAATCTCGGTATTGCGGTCTAAATGTGTTTCAGTGCCTTAAGGTCACTTTGTTATTGTTTGTCGCCACATAATCTTGGATCTTCTTCTCTCATGTCTTCCTTTTGGTATCCGCTGAGGCGCTGGGGGTGACGTTATTCTGCTATCTTCGGGTATGTGTCCAATCCATCTCCAGAGAGATCAATTGATCAATCGAGAAATCCGACAGATGTAACGGTATCTCACACTCACAGTGCAGGCAAACTGTTTCAAAGCTTCTTATAGCAACATTCTTACAGCTAGTCCCCATAACTATACTCTAAGAGTGGTAGCACTTTAAAATGTATTGAACGGAACATCGTTTGTTCCACACTGTGCAGGTGTTATGTTACTGCAGTCCGCATACTGCGTCTTTGGTGGATAATGAATGTTGCACTTTTGTTGATCAGCATTGCTGTTTAAGGGCTTGCTAGTGTGTGAATGTCTTGTTCTTTGCTCGTTTCTTCGTTTTTTTCTTTTCTTTGGCTCTTATCACCGCTAAAGGTCTTGGTCGAGCACATACATACTTGTTCGAGTGTGATTAGACTTGGAACAATCAGCCATCTAGACCACTAACCAATCAACCAGCCAACCTACCCACCAACCAACCAACCAACCAATTTTAACGGTCGTTATGGGAGAACGATTAAATATTACCTTGTTGTCAATTTCACAAGTGAAATTAGAGAACCTAGTCACTACAGGAAAGCTGGAGGGAAAGAGCACCAGGTAGACCCAGGTAGCAAATATTGGACGGACTTGCAGAATGGCTGAGGATCTAGAGGGTGGAAGACGTGCTTGCGGCAACAAGGGATAGATTTGTATGGAGGACCATGATGGCTAATCCATGCGGCAAGGCACATGATGATGAGTCAACCTCAAAAGACTGTTTGTAGACGCTTCCGTCCCTATTCCACCCTCCGCTCCCCCCCCCCCCCCCTTC
>CM060311.1:75239378-75249378 GCA_030674185.1 Monoplex corrugatus | reverse complement strand
CATCGACAGCGGCAACATCAACAACAGCGACAACGACAAGAACATTGTTAACCCTTTGACTTTCGTACTCTGTCCATCAGCATCCTGCATTGCCAACCATGCTAGCAAAGCAGAAACTTAACTTTTTGATTCCCTTACCCTATCCACCAGCTTCCTGCATGAAGTTGATGGATGGGGTGAGGTAGTCGAAGGGTAAGTTTTTGCAGTTGGTGGATAGGGCGTGGGAGTCAAAGGGTTAAAGTGCCAGTCATGAGTTGTTGGTGTCAGCTAAAATACATACGTGATACACGTCTGCAGAGCGCCCACTATAAGCATCTGTATCAGTACACCTTCACTAAAGCCTTTGAGCAGAGCGTATATAGAACTGCCCGAGTGCAGTAAACCCCCGCTGGAACAAAACTGTCCACATTCCCTTTAGGTCACACATTACATGGTTGTTTACTTGTTGCTTTTGACATGGTGCTGTATGTTGTATTGTCCGTCCTCACTGATGTCAGATTGATTATCTACATCCACAATGTCTGTATATCTGTGTAGGGCGAATAATTCGTCCACTGTCATGCTAGCTGAGCTGTTACTGTCAAAATCAGACATGCTGATTTTATTTCTGGGTCAACGAAACTTGAAAACATTCGAAAACAAATCAAGAAATGCACAAAACTGAGCAGAAAAGATGGCTGCTGGCGATGAAGAGAATGCCCGGATGAGACTGCTTTGTCTTATAGATGAACTCTACCCAATTAGTGGAAACGCGCCGCACTGATGTACTGACCCTCACACTGAAGTTGCCGTTTGTTGCATTGTTTAAACACTGACGTAGTCGTATGTTGCATTGTTTGAAGACTGAGTGCGTCGAAAATCTGACCGAAATTGACATAGTGGTGGGGGTAGGGGGTGGGGAGGGGGCAGATTCCCGCGTTTCGACATCGGTCATTTCCGAATAGAAAGATATTGAAACAGGTCCGGAAAGTTGTCCTCTGTGAGGACAATTGCAATGTTGACGTCTTAGTTTCAGTTTTAGTTTGCTCATGAATATGCAATAGCCTGATGATACAATAACACCGTATGAACTACATCATGAGTATTGCCAAGGCCAGTGTTGCCTTTGGAAGACTCCGAAAAAACGGTCTAGGAACGGAGAGGACTCAGCTTTACCACCAATGTGTAGGTCTACCATGCAGTGGTACTCACCACTCTCCTCCACGCCAGTCAGACCTGGACAATCTACAGCAGGCATGCCAGACAGTTCAATCACTACCACTTGACCTGTCTCCGCAAACTCCTTCATATCACGTGCCAAGACAAGATCCCGGACACAGAAGTCCTGGAACGAGCCGGCACCCTTAGCAAGCATACCCTCTTGCAGAAAGCCCAAGTAAAATGGGCTGGACATGTGGTGAGAATGTCTAAAAATCAACTACCAAAATAACTTATGTTGGAGAGCTGAGCCAGGGGAAGCTGTCAGTTGGTGGCCAAAAGAAACGCTTTAAAGATTGCCTCAAAGTATCCATCAACGACCTGGGAATCAACCCTTATACCTGAGAGACGCTTGAGTGAGACCGACCGCACTGATGAATCAAGCTGAACATTGGGGCAAGAGCAGCGGAGAGAAGACGTACGGTAGAGGCTCGAAGAAAACGAGAAGAGCGCAAGGCACGAGCGACCTCCAATTCTACAGCTGCACCAATCCACGTTTGCTCTACGTGTGGGCGAGCCTTCCTGGCCCAGACGGGCCTCACCAGCCATCTCGAGACCCACATATCGCCAACCCCCCATTCAAAATTGAAGTCGTGATCTTTTTCGACAATGAAGGACGAACAACAACAACACATCACGAGTATCGAATTCTCCCAAATGTGGTGCAAGATCTCAAATGAACATAGCAAGCGCCACAAATTCAGATGCCCATAAACCGTACACGCAGGCAGGTCTTGAGATCCAAACCGATTTATGGATCATAAAAAAGTGAGGCATTTATACAAGCAGCCACCATGGTTTAGACAACAGATGACACATGATATCAAGTGATCTTCCTTCCTCTTCCTCGCTGTTCTCCAGGTCCTAGAAAATGGCAAGCTCCTCCACATGGTGAGGGCCTTCCAGTGAGTCAGAAGAACCAGAAGGGTGAATCCCCGCCCATGGTGGGATACCAAGAAAGCAGAAGGTAGATGAGCTGGCACAAATAAGTCTAGGGGAGATCAACCAGTGAGAAAAGCAACAGTGAGAAAAGGAGCATCATCATAACACCCCGTTAACCCTTTGACTCCGGCAACCCTGCCCAACAGCATCCTCCATTGTCAACCATGCTAGCAAAGCAAAAACGACACTTTTGGCTCCCTGACCCTATCCACCAGCTTCCTGAGAAAACTGGTGGATAGGGTCAGGGAGCCAAAAGGTCAAGTTTTTGCGGCTGGTGGATAGGGTGCGGTAGTCAAAGGGTTAAAGTCTGGCTGGCTCGTTTTACTTCCACAGGCCAGTTAGGACCTCAGGATTTGGGTTATGTGCAGGCTTAAAGGCTTGCGCCATGATCGTTTTGGATCTTTTCCATCTTATGCCACCTGTGACTTTAGTGAATATGAAAATTGATTCCGAGCGCGGAAACGTCATCTTCAAAAACTGAAACTGAAACTTAAAAGCCTTGGACAGAAATGGACGACTACCACTTTTTGCCCAGAGAGCAGCAAGTAGTCCCTGTTGAGGCTGCTCACCGGCCACAGCCGGTTCAACGCTCATACGAATCGCGAGTTCAAAGTGATGCCTTTTTCAACGTGCTCTTGCGGTGAACAGGACCAGACGGCTGCACACATATTGCAGCGATATATCTATCTTGTGTTGAGAGTCCGAACAAATTCCTTGCTCTCTGTGGCTGTTGCTTTCGTTTCGGTTGACAGCAGCGCATGTTGCCCAAGCAAGTGAAAATACAGATTTTGTAAAGTGATAATGAAGAGGTTCGATGTGTCATATGTCATAAAGGCAGGATATCAGAGTGTCATGCTTATGACGCAAGTGATGTGGATTCATCCCTCAGGAGACATACGTAAGCCCGTATGTGTATGTGTATGTGTGTGTACACACACACACACACACACACACACACACACACACACACACAACCACACACACACACACCCACACACACACACACACACACCACACTACACTCACACACACCACCACCACACCACACCACCACACCACACACACACACACACACACACACACACACACACACACACACACCACACCACACACACACACACACAAACACACCACACACGGCTATAAATGGGGAGAAAGAATAAAAACAATGGAAAATTATAGAGAACATATTATATACAATTATATATTGCAATGTGATTCCCCTCCGAGTGGAGACAGGCTGCAGAGGGGATTGAGTGAGGTCAGGATTTTATGCAGAGGAGAAAAGGTGAGTTTTGAGAGCGGACTTGAAGGAGACAAAAGTAGGTTGCTGACGGACAGAGAGGAAGTTTGTTCCAGGAGAGCGGACCAGAAACAGAGAAGGCTCGTGGACCATAGGTATTGAGCTTAGTGCGTGGAAAGCGAAAAGTCAGAGGATCGGAGGCAGAGCGGAGGGTACGTGAGGGAACATAGATCTCAAGTAGGCTTGACAGGTAATCGGGGGCTGCGTTATTGAGGTTTTTGTAGCACATGGTGTCTAGTTTGTACTTATGCGCTTTGATACAGGGAGCCAGTGAAGTTGTGCCAGGAGAGGAGATATGTGGTCAGCTTTTTTCTTTTTGAGTACAAGGCGTGCAGCATTGTTTTGAATGCGCTGTAGGATGTGAATGGTGGAGGCAGGAAGACCAGACAGGAGTGAATTGCAATAGTCAATGCGAGACATTATGAAGGAGAGAACGAGTTTTGCAGTTGTTTCCACAGAGAGATACTTCCTGATCAGGCTTATACGATGGAGGTGATAGTAGCAAGATCTGGCAGTTTGAGAAACAAAGTTGTTCATGGAGAGGGTAGAGTCAATGCAGACACCAAGGTTTTTAGCTGAATCAGAAATTGGGACTGATGTTTCATAATGGGAGAGAAAGAGGAGGCAGCTGAGAAAGTTTCTGACGGGTGCCAATGAGGATAGCTTCTGTCTTGTCATCATTTAGCTAAAGTTTGTTGTATGTCATCCAATTTTTGATGTCCGAGTAACACTCAGTGGTGCGAGTCAGGAGGCGCTGTATATTGTCAGGTGAGTCACTGTCTTGAAGTTGGGTGTCATCAGCATAGAAGTGGTGTTTTATAGAGTGGGAGTTGATGATGGTGGACAGGGGGGAGGTGTAAAGAGTGAAAAGAACAGGGCCAAGGACAGATCCTTGTGGAACACCACAGGTCAGGTATGCAGGTTGAAAGTAAGTGCCATTGATGAGAACAGTTTGTTTTCTGTTTGATAGATAAGTGAACCAGGAGAGAGCAATGTCAGATGCCAAAAGTATGATGAAGTCTAGAAAGGAGAATACCATGATGAATGGTATCAAAGGCTGCAGACAGATCAAGAAGTGTGAGGAGAGAGACTTTGCCAGTATCAGTTGAAAGGAGGAGATTGTTGAGAATGTGTAGCAAGGCAGTTTCAGTGCTATGGCACTGGCGGTAGGCTGACTGGAAAGGATTGAGGAGATTGTTGGCAGACAGGTGAGAGTTCAGTTGGTTGAGGACAACTTTTTCAAGCAGTTTTGACAAGAAAGAGATTAGAGATAGGCCGGTAATTTTTCAGTTCATTTGGGTCTAAATTGTATTTCATGAGGAGAGGGTGAACAATAGCAGACTTGAAAAATCTGGGACAGTTCCAGTTTGGAGAGAAGTGTTGATGTCAGTGATGAATGGGAGGAGCGTAGGGAGACAGAATAGAGAGAACCTGGAAGAGGATCCAGTTCGCAGGTTTTGAACGACATGGATCTGATTGTGTTGAGAATTTCTTCTTGTGAGACTGGGGTAAGAGTAGTAAGAGGTGTGCCAGAGAAGGAAGGGTCAGGTGGGCATGGTTAACAGGGTGTCCTGTCAAGCCTGTCACGAAGAGTTTGTATTTTGGTGGTGAAATACTTGGAGAATACAGATGGGAGTTCTTCATTTGTGTGTCACAAGCATAAATATCGCACCGCTCAAAGTGGCACACAAAAAATCCTTAAAGAAAACATCCCAAAATCACTTGGAATAACAACAACAACAACTTCAATGTCAGCAATGAATAAATGTATATAACAACGTAATTTTTCCGATTGCTCCCATACCTTGCTTCACATATGAATCAACCGTCATGAGGAGGAAAAACACCTTCACAACCAAGTCCCACGAATGGTGACGTTCCCTATCTCACACAACGCTCCGACGCTATGATTTCCAAATGTCCCTTGAGTCTCACAAACGCTTGAATGGGGAACAGGTGCCGACTGAATGAACGATGAAAGTAGACCGAAGACCCAGGAATCAGTAGAATGACAAATCCCGAGCAGGACGATGATGAGGAACGAGCCCAGACGAAACAGCTGAACAGAAGTCTCGTAGCGTGGTGATTACTGGCTCGTCACCCCACGCCTTGACGGCCGTCGCAGGGGCAACAAGCCAGCACTTAACTGCCGAATCCTGCAGGAAGTTGCTGTTGCAGAAACGCCCACCAGCCGTACTTGCTCCGCACGTTCGCCACCGTTACAGCAGCTCGGTCATGTTCGCCTTTCCGTAGAGCCTTGGGCCAAACACGGACATGGACGACGACTGTGGTGCAGGACACTGATTTTTACCCACTACATCGACGAAATAGAAAAGCAATCCACCCCTACCGACCGGGAAGTCTACGGAAGGCTGCACATTAGCCAAAGGCACGCAGAACCTCTTTCACTTCTAAGACACAACGTCGAACTACAAGACCACAGCCCAGAAACTGGCCCTAACCCGCCTTAGCTGTAACACCATCCGTAGGTGAGGGGCACCAAACGCCAACTGGCAACTCTTCACTTCTCCAGCCAGAGCCAACTTCCAGCTCTAGGACACAAAGTCCAGCTCTAGGACACAAAGTCCATCTATAAAACGCAGCCACTGACCAGAAACTGGCCCTAACCTCTTAGCTGCAAAACCATCCGTACGGAAAGGGAGCCCCGCCACCAACTACCTTACACCTTTGCTCTCAAGCCAGCACAACAAATTCCCAGAACTCTGTTCACAGAAAATAGCCCAAAAAGCACACAAAATTTACACATATACTGGCCCACATGAACCACCACTTAGGCCACAAACACAATTTGGACAGGAACATCTGTCCACAACCAAAATACAAAAATCACACAAAAATACACACAGGCCCAGGTAAACCCTAACTGGGCAGGTGAGTTTTGTCCCACTTGGCAAAATTCCACACGCTCTTACCCCACGAAACACCCCTGTCCCCAAATAAGAAAACGAAAGAAAAAAAAACCTGACAAACAAACAAACAAACAAATAAGTAAACTGCCGTGACACACACACACACACAACACACACACACACACCACCACACACACACACACACACACACACACACACACACACACACACCCACCTCACACCGATCATCATTACCGACGGCCAAAGCCCAAATTGGCTGTTCGTTTTTGTTCAGAACCTCTTGGACCTTGTTGGCATTGCTTTCCACTTTTCTCTGGTAGAGCTCCCTCTCAGTCTGATGCCATGAGGTAGAATCTGACTTAAGCCTTTGACTCCCGCACCCTGTCTAACAGCATCCTGCATCGTCAACCGTGCGAACAAAGCAAAATCTTTAACCTTAGACTCCCTTACCCTATCCATCAGCTTCCTACAGGAAGCTGGTGGATAGGGTGAGGGAGTCAAACGGTTAAGTCTTTACAGTTGGTGGATAGGTTGCGGGAGTCGAAGGGTTGAGGAAGCCTTTTTATTATTTTTTCTATAGGATCATCGCCATTAGGCAGTTTTCATTTATGCTTTTAAAATTTTTTTCTTCCATTTTCTACGTCTTCTTGAGGGCCAATAATTCTGGGTCAGTTTTTTTTACAATGATGTGATGATGATAACTAAGTGGATGATAATCATCATGATGATGCTATGTAGTTTTAAGCTGTACTCTACGCTTACTATCATAATTAGATCTTGGCGTTTACCAGGCCAATTCGAGGGAAAACTTCGTTCATACGTAGAGTCGACCCAGCTGCGTGAATAAACGCTTGACCTTGTGCAGAGTTGTGGAAGGTAAAGCAGCAAGGTAGACGAGTTAGGCACCGCCGTGATAATGCTGACCTCGCCCGAGAAAAAATGAAATCTCTTCTACCTACTGTTTTCTCCGGGTACTCCGGTTTTCCCTTCAGCCCCTTGGCTGTTGGTTTAGGATGTTTTTCTTCCTATTCCAAGGTCGTACTGGATCCGTTGCACTAGGCACAATCCATTCACATCAGCCTTACCTCTCTCATAGTATAAGCCCTGGACCCTCGTTAGGACAAAACAATACTAATATGGCATGACCACTTTTCAAATTGCGGAATTCATCTCACTTCCCCCCTGACACCATATTTGCCTCCCCTCTCCCCACTTCTTACCATTACTCACAAACAACAATGTGATTCCATTTAGTCCTCTTCTCCCACTGGACGAAGCAGCAGGGAAGTTTCAGTCTTTTTCTCCTAGTTTTGTATTTGTTGTTTGTGATCTTACATTCACGCTTTACAAGGCCAGATGGCCGAAAATTTGCGCCTGTCTTGTCTTGTTGTATTAAATACGCGTTCTGATTCTGTTTTCGTGTTTTTTTCTGGTTCCTCTTCTACCTCACTTCCCTACGACCTCAGCCTTATAGAAATTATCTTTGTCCTCACCAACCCAGAATTAGCGTAAAAGTAAAAGAAAGTGAGGCACCGAGTAAGTCAAGACACGATGTTGTCTCGGTCGGTCGCTGATGAACTTGTTCGGATAGTCCCAGGAGACTTTGTTATCAATTACCTCCCCTGCCGCCCTTTTCCGATGCTCGACTGCAATGATGAAGAGAGGGAAAGAGGGAAGGGGGGGAAGGAAGGATGAAGGAGGGAGAGAAAGGCAGAGAGAGAAGAGAGAGACAGAGAGACAGAGAGACAGAGAGACAGAGAGAGAGAGAGAGACAGAGACAGAGACAGAGAGACGGAGACAGAGACGGAGACAGAGACAGAGATGGAAAGACAGAGAGATGGAAGATGACGAGGAAGAAAGAGAGTGGAGGAGAAAGGTTTAAAAGAGGAGATAATTAGATAGATAGAGAGAGAGAGAGAGAGAGGCAGGGAGAGAGAGAGAGAGCAGAAGAGAAAGAGAGAGAGAAGAAGAGAGAGAGAGAGAGAGAGAGAGAGAGAGAACAGAGAGAGAGAGAGAGAGAGAGAGAGAGGTATAGATGTAAGATGACGAGGAAGAAAGGAGAGAGCGGGAGAAAGTTTCGAAAGAGGAGAGAGATGGAGAAAGAAAAAAAAAAAAAAAAAAAGAGAGAAGAGAGAGCAGACAGACAGAGACAGAGACAGACAGACCAGACACAGAATAGACAACAGACACAGACCAGACACAGAGACACAGACAGAGAAAGATGAGGAGGAAAGAGAGAGAGGTAGGAAGGTTTAAAGAGAGGAGAGAGAAAGAGAGAGAGGGAGAGAGACAGAGAGAGAAAGAGAGAGAGGGAGAGAAAAAGAAGCGAGAGACAGAGACGACAGAGACAGAGAGACAGAGAGATTTACAATTTGAAACGAGTTCAACAAGGATTCGCCACACTCGGGGCAATTCCACCCTACATCTGCCAGCAATGTTTTCTGGCAGACCTCTTTGAGCCTGCGCAAAACCAACTGACCGGAATGGGCCTTTAAATGAAAATGGGCCTCGGGGAGTAGGGATGGGGAGGTGAGGGTGGAAGAGGGGTGTGTGAACCTGAAACATTAAACTGACACCACCAGAATGATTGGCACATTAAGGAGCGCAGCAAACGAGCCAGGTCTTGTATTGCTGCTGGCTGGGGCTGGGCTGGGACTGAACCGAAGATATGAAAGATAATAGGGGCCCAGCGGTCCACGGAGTGAGGCAGCCAAGGTGGAAAATGGGCCCTTTCGGTTGGGCTGGTCCTCCCTGATTTGTCGCGATAAGTCAACTTGTTACGTAATTGTGTGTGGCCATTGCCGTTCAGCATCTGGGAGACAAGAGAAAGAAGACCTCTCCACCCCCATCTCCCGCCCCTGACCGCCATCCCTTAATAATCCCTGTTGATATTTTGCCCTATCTCTCTGTGTCTTTTACCAGATTAGACCGAAAAATTAACTATTTTAGTTCTTTTCCCGTACTGTCTATGAGGCATTGACAAAACAAGCAGGCAAGCAAGCAAGCAAACAAGCAAGCAAGCAAACAAACAAACAAACAAACAAACAAAAAACAAACGAAAAACAAAAAAAATCAAATACAAAAAAAAAACAACATAACAGACAAACAAAACGACAGAAACACATGTCTAAACTACACGCCCTCGTGCACTTTCGTTATGCATTTGGTTTGCTGGCAAGCACTGAGACGTGCGCGTCCTTGTCTGTCTGTCTGTCTGTCTCCTCTCCTCACACACACACACAACACACACAACACGCACACACAATCTCTATGTCTCTCTCTGTCTCTTCTCTGTCTCTCTCTGTCTCTCTGTTCCTTGCCAGATGTATCAAACATACTGTTTGTTTCTCTCTCTCTCTCGCTTTTTCTTTCTCTCTCGTTCTGTTTTCTCTCTGTCGTCTGTCTCTGTCTATGTTTTGTCTCTTTCTCTCCCCCTCCCTCCTTCCAGAAACACACACAACTTTTCTCTCTCTCTTCTCTTTCTTTCTTTCTCTCACATACACAACACACACACACACACACACACACACACACACACACACACACACACACACACACACACACACACACACACACACACACACACACACACACACACCACTCGCGCTGTCTGATCCTCTCTCTTCCTCTGCCTCTGCTGTCTGTCTGTTCTCTGTCTTCTCTCCGT
>CM060311.1:75224378-75229378 GCA_030674185.1 Monoplex corrugatus | reverse complement strand
ACACAGAGCATAAAATGGGCACGTTAACTCTTTGACTCCCGCATCCTATCCACCGGCTGCAAAAAGTTGTTAACCCTTTGACTCCATCACCCTGTCCACCAGTTTTTGCTCTGCTAGCATAGTTAGCAATGAAGGATGTTGGTGGGCAGGGTGCGGGAGTCAAAGGGTTAAATATACTGTAAAAGTTGTGTCAGTGTCTTGGGTGCTGTTGAAACTTGAAAACAGCCAGCCCCGGCTTGCACGCTCAGCGAAGACAGAGAATGCAGACTGTGGAGCAACATACTACCCGCACATTCTGCGCAGACCAGCAAGCACAGGCACATCCGAGAAAGATGGGAATGGTTAAAAAAAATGTGGGATAGGGTCATCATCATCATCATCATCATCATCATCATCATCATCATCATCATCATCATCGTCATGCGCCCTGCCGCATGGCGTTGGCGATCATGGCCATCCACACGAATCTATCCCCTGTCGCTGCAAGTACATCTCCCACCCTCTCTGTCTTCAGTCACTCTGCAAGTCCCGTCCAATATTTTCTCCCTTGGTCTACCTGGTGGGTGTTCTCTTTCCCTCCAGGTTTCCTGTTGTGACCAGGTGCTCTAATTCCCCTTGACTGAACTTTTAACAATTTTTACTGAAATCGTCAAAGTTTATAAATTATTCAGATCTGACGGGACAGTACCTTTCCATGTAAAAGTTTATATAATCAAATGATTCACAACCCGTCTCTTGTTCAGGCAGCTAGTTAAAAGATGTACTAAACCTTGCGACCTTTCACCTGACTCAGACAACACATCATTGTGTGCCTCAATGCTCTTACGAAAGTCCCTATCACAACAAGCATTAGAAAGCCAAGAGGGGGGGGGGGGGGACCCTCGGTGGCGAAGCTGGTATCATCTTCAATAAACAACAACCTGTTTGAACGGGGCGACAATTGTCACTGATGAGGGGAACGTTCAGATCGACACAGACGACCTGGCATACCGGAGAAAGCTTAGAGACCCTTCGCGCCATCCAAGCAAACATGTCAACAGACACAGATACCCTTAACCCTCTGACTCCGCCTCCACCCCCCCCCACTATCATATCACTGTAAAAACATGACCCTTTGACTCCCTCACCCTATCCACCAGCTTTCTGCAGGAATTCCTCTGTGTGTGTGTGTCTGTGTGTGTGTGAGAGAGGAGAGAGAGAGAGAGAAAGAAAGAAGAGAGAGAGTGTGTGTGTGTATGTGTGTGTGTGTAGTGTGTGTGTGAGAGAGAGAGAGAGAGAGAGAGACAGAGACAGAGACAGAGACAGAGGGAAAGTGTGTGTGTGTGTGTGTGTGTGTGGTGTGTGTGTGTGTGTGTGTGTGTGTGTGTTTTGTGTGTGTGTGTGTGTTGTGTGTGTGTGTGTGTGTGTGTGTGTGTGCATGTGTGTGTGTATGCCTGCCTCCCTGTCTGTCTGTGTGTCTGTCTTCCTGCAGAAGCTGGTGGATAGGATGAGGGAGTCAAAGGGTTACGTTTTCGCTTTGCTAACATGGTTGACAATGCAGGATGCTGTTAGCACAGGGCGCGGGAGTCAAAGGTTAATTAAACAGCCCGGATCGTGTCCGTTTCGCTAAGGAGATGAGGATTTCTTCGTCAATACCCCAGGTTTTAACCTGTTACTTTATCTCGAGTATCTTCGATGAAGCTTCTGCGCTTGGTTAAGGACAAGGCTTTCCTTAGCCGTAAGAGCGTGTCTCTTTCGCTTAGGAGAAAAGGATCGCTGCCATTGATTCCCATGCTGAAACTTGCCTGTTTTATCATCACTCTTGGATGAACCATACCCGTTTCGCTAAAGACTAACCCTATCCTCGGTTTCCATGGGTTGGACTGGAAGTTATTTTACATCAGGCGGGGTATCATTGATGGGTTTGTTTGCCGGGTGAAATAGGTCTGTCGTGTCTGTGTGCATGAAGATCCCGGGAAGTAGTACGCTATCCAAATGGTTTGTGTTCAAAGCTTGTTTTAGCACTGGACAGCAATCGGAAACACCATCAAGCCTGCCCGACGAGGGAGCTGTTTAGCGAGACCAGCGTGGAGTTATCGATACCTGGGGATAGTTGCTAGGCTGTGGGGATGGTTTTGTTGATGGTGTGGCAGCTTTTGTTGTGATGTCTTCAATTGGCTTACTGTGTTTGAGGTGCTTTTGGGGGGGCTGAAGTTGCCGTGCCATTAGGAAACGATAAGGGGGTGACACAACAACGGACGTCTTATTTGTAGGGATAGGGATAGGAATAGGGATGGGGTACTACTATTAAGAGATAGCTTTGAGAAGGCACAGCACTCCCTGCGGTTTTGAAACAGTCGCGTAACGATCCTCTTAGACGATGCTAAACCAACTGTATTCGTGTCTGTAAAATTCTCTCTCTCTCACTCTCTCTCTCTCCTTTCTCTCTGTCTCTGTCTGACTCTATCTGTCTGTCTGTCTTGTGTGTGTGTGTGTGTGTGTGCGTGCGTGCGTGCGTGTGTGTGTGTGTGTGTGTGTGTGTGAGAAGGAGAGAGAGAGTGTGTGTGTGTGTGTATGTGTGTGCGTTTGTCTGGCTGTCTGTCTGTCTGTCTCTTTCTCTCTCTCTCTTTCTCTCTGTCTGACTCTATCTGCCTGTCTGTCTGTCTGTCTGTCTGTCTTCTCTCTCTCTCTCTCGCGATTCGTTGAGGTATTTCTTTTTCAGTGCTTTTAGTTCTAGGCAAATATGGGAATCAGCAATAGCAAATTGGAAAAATGGATTTTAGCCAATAACTTCTACTGTTAGAAAATAAAGTATCTTTGTTATTGTCATTTGTCTTTGTCAGTCTCTGTCTGTCTGTCTGTCTGTCTGTCTGCCTGTCTGTCAGTATCTCTCTCTCTCTCTTTCTTTTTCTCTGGTTTTCTTTGTCTCTCTCTCTGTGTTTCTCTGCCTCTGCCTCTGCCTCTGTCTGTCTGTCTGTCTGTCTGTCTGTCCTCTCTCTCTTTCCCTATCGCCACTTCTTTTCCGCACTGGAAAACTGCAGTTTAGGCCTGAGACAATTTTCTTGATGTAAAATGATTGACGATTTCATGATAATGGGGATGCTAATCATGATGCTATAGAGTTCATTCTAGGATTGAGACTGCTTGACTGGGGGCTGTAATCTATATTTACTGTTGTAGCATATCTTGGCGTCAACCAGGCTCGAGAGGTACAGACACCTGAAATGTTGGTCAGAAAATTCGATCATCTCAGTCGTTTTCTCCCACTGGACGAAGCAGCAGGGAAGTTTTCAGTCTTTTTCTCCTAATTTGTGTATTTGGTGTTTAATCGTGTGTGGTCTTACGTTTATGTTGACAAAGGCCAGTTGGCCGAAAAGTTTTGCCTGTCTTGTCTGGTTGTATTACGATTAATTGTGGGGGAAGAGGGAACAGGGGAGGAAGGTGTGTGTGGGTGTATGTGATATGTGATAAATTCAGTTTTATTATACATTATTGTTGTTTGTGTATGTGTGGTTAGATCGTCAAATGAAATAGTGTGGTTAGATCATCAACTGAAATATTTCTTGTCAGCCTTTAAGGCTGGCCTTAAGACCCACCTGCTCAACCTCCATCTGACTGATGTATAAGTTAACACCAGGTGAAACGGACACCGTAGGTTTTAAGTGATGAGGTGTAACCGATGCCATAGGTTTTAAGTGCTGAAGCCTTTTAATCTACATTATATGTATACTTTTATGGCGATAAGTGTATTATACTTGCGTGCGGATGAGCAGTTTTGTGGATGAGTGTGTAGATATTCTTGCCTTCTTAAAAAAATGTAATGGCGCTTGGAGCTCTCCACGGGAAGAAGCGTCCTAAAATGTACTTTATTATTATTATTATTATTATTATTATTATTATTATTTATTGTATTAAATACGCGTGCTGATTCTGTTTTCGTGTCCTCTACCCCCCCCCCCCCCCCCCACCCCCGGTTCCTGTTTGCTTGAACGCGGGCAGTCGCACCAGTTTTGGACTGATCCGCCTCGTTAAGGACGCATCCATTAAATGGATTAGATAAGACTCAACCACGTGGTTCCAGTCTTGACAATGAGCCCATCATCATCATCATCATGTGCCCTGCCGCATGGCGTTGGCGATCATGGCTTTCCATATGTACCTATCCCTTGTTGCCGCTAGCACATCTTCCACCCTCTCTGTCCTCAGCCACCCTACAAGTCCGTCCAATATTTTCTCCCAGGGTCTACCTGGTGCTCTCTTTCCCTCCAGCTTTCCTGTTGTGACCTGGTGCTCTAATTCCCCTTTCCTCATAAAATGGCCTATAAATGTTGCCTGTCTTTTCCTAATCTTCCTTATCAATGATCTTCTTGTGTCTGCCTCCATCAAGACAGTCTCGTTTGTTTTCTTTGCTGTCCATGGAACTCTCAACATTCTTCTTAAAAACACATCTCGGCTGCCTGAATCTTGTTCTGGCTTGCGTGCATTTTCGGCTCTTGGTAGAAGCCAGTCAGGGCGGAGCAATCCCAGAATAATCTGTTGGCTTTTGACAGTTCCGCTAAACCCGATTTCCTATGGGCCTACTCTACGTGCTGACACCACGAGTATTATCACGACCTGCAAGCATTGCCTTGTTGGTCCAGTCACCTGTATGTGTTCGATAAAGTCTTACCTACTTTCTCTTAGGACTGATAATTGGGTACATGTGTAAAGTGCATTTTCGGCTCTAGTGAAAGTGATATGCGGAAGCGACATTATAAACTAGCCCTTTCGCTGTCCACCTTAACCCTTCGACTCCCGCATCCTGTCCACCAGCATCTTGCATTGTCAGCCATGCTAGCAAAGAAAAAACTTAATCCTTTGATCCCCTCACTCTATCCACCAGCTTCCTGCAGGAAGCAAGCTGGTGGATAGGGTGAGGGAATCAAAGGGGTAAGTTTTTGCAGTTGGTGGATAGGGTGCAGGGAGGCAAAGGGTTAATTCTTCCATTATTCTGGTGGTGTCAGCTTAGTGTTTCTTCCATC
>CM060311.1:75206878-75216878 GCA_030674185.1 Monoplex corrugatus | reverse complement strand
GGTGTATTGTTTCCATCATTCTAGTGGTGTCCGGTGTAATGTTTCCATCATTCTGGTTTGGTGTCCGGTGTAATGTTTCCATCATTCTGGTGGTGTCCGGTGTAATGTTTCCATCATTCTGGTGGTGTCCGGTGTAATGTTTGCCATCATTCTGGTGGTGTGCGGTGAATGTTTCCATCATTCTGGTGGTGTCCGTGTAATGTTTCCATCATTCTGGTGGTGTCGGTGTAATGTTTCTATCATTCTGGTGGTGTCCGTAATAATGTTTCCATCATTCTGGTGGTGTCCGGTGTAATGTTTCCATCATTCTGGTGGTGTCCGTGTAATGTTTCTATCATTCTGGTGGTGTCCGTGTAATGTTTCATCATTCTGGTGGTGTCCGGTGTAATGTTTCCATCATTCTGGTGGTGTCCGTAGTAATGTTTCCATCATTCTGGTGGTGTCCGGTGTAATGTTTCCATCATTCTGGTGGTGTGTGGTGTAATGTTTCCATCGTTCTGGTGGTGTGCGGTGTAATGTTTCATCGTTCTGGTGGTGTGCCGGTGTAATGTTTCCATCATTCTGGTGGTGTCCGTAGTAATGTTTCCATCATTCTGGTGGTGTCCGTAGTAATGTTTCCATCATTCTGGTGGTGTCAGCTTAATGTTTCATAGGTCCCTTCTTCCCCCTTTCCTCATTTCAAGACCTTGCCTGCGCATAGGTTTCGAGTGAGAATGTCAGACAATTGCATGACAGATTTGGGTGAGCGCATATGAAGTTTTCCGAGTCAGTGAATCCCGTTGAATAAACTACTAACAAAATACTAACAAATATCAATGTCAGGCCGTCCAGTTATTTTTTTCCTTACATACATATTTTGGTACAGTGAATCCGACCAGAGAGAATTGCCTTGTTCTTGTCAAAACATTTGAACAGCGGCCTTCGTTTGCTGTTACGCCATAAAATGGTTATACGTATTAAGTGTGTGTACATGTGTGTGAGTGTGTGTGTGTGTGCCTATGTGTTCGTGTGTGCGTGTTTGTATGTATATGTTTTTGTGTGCGTGCGTGCATGCGTATGTATATGTGAGTCTGTGTGTGAAGAAGAGAAGAAGAGAAGAAAGAGAGAAGAAGAAGAGAAGAAGAAGAAGAAGAAGAAAAAACAACAACAACAACAACAACAACAACAACAACAACAACAACAACAAAGACGTGCTGCTGTTAGAACACGTAGCCACAGCACAACGCCACCTTGTTATTTGTAATTATCATTTTTTATCTGAATGCATATTATTTGTCTACTTTTTCAATGTGGATTTTTGTGAATGTCTTTGTGGATAACACTTATGTTATCTTGGGCTCTTTTATTTTCCAAAATACATGTTGTCTCTAGACCTGGCCTAAAGTGCTCATCAGAAGGACTAGCACCCAGACCACAGTATATCCAAAGCCTGTTGGAGGGAAAGAAAATTCCTCTGCCAGTCTAGAACTTTATCTGAGACTTGTTGGTTCCGTGTCAGACGCTCTAACCGCCAGGGTATCTTTCCACGTCGAGTCATTTGAGTGCGGGCACTGTGTTGTGTGGTGTGTGTTGTGTGTGTGTGTGTGTGTGTGTGTTTTGTGTGTGTGTGTGTGTGTGTGTGTGTGTGCATTGTGTGTGTGATATGTGTGTGTGAGTGTGTGTGTGTGTGTGTGTGTGTGTGTGTGTGTGAGTGTGTGTGTATGTGTGTGTTTGTGCGCATGCGTGTGTGTGTGTGTGTGTGTGTGTGTGTGTGTGCTTGTGCGCGCGTGTGTGTTGTGTTGTGTGTGTGTGTTTGGGTATGTGTGTGTATGTGTATGCGTACGCGCGCGCGTGTGTACGTCTGTGTGTGTGTCTAGTGAGTTATGGTGTCTGAGGAGTGTGTAATGTGAGTACCTATGTGGTGGGATACGTGTGCAGAAACTGATACCAAATGCACTCTTGCACGTAGGTCACGTTTCAATGGACAGAGAGATGACTAAGGATAATAAGTCCACTGACTCATGCAGCCACGTTATAATGTACTATTAGGGTCTGGTCTAAATAATGGACCATTCGTCTGCGAATATGTCAAACATGTGGCAGCTTGATTGTTATAGTGCAGCTGTATCGTTCTATTTTGGCCAAAGCAGGAAGGGTCAGTCAGTTGATGGTGAGAGCCGGGATGGACTGGGGAAGGGAGAGTGGTGAGAGAAAAGAGAGAGAGAGCAAGAGAGAGAGAGAGAGAGATAGCGAGGAGAGAGAGAGAGAGAGCAAGAGAGAGAGAGAGATAGCGAGAGAGACAGACAGAGAAAGAGAGAGAGAGGAGAAGGGAGAGAGGAGAGTGAGAGAGAGAGAAAGAAAGAGAGAGAGAGAGAGACAGAAAGAGAGAGAGGGATCAGAGCAGAGCCTACGCACACGTATGCACAGAAGCAGACACCTACACTCACACATACCGAGAAGAGAGAGAAGAGAGAGAGAGAGAGAGAGAGAGGGAGAGAGAGAGGGAGAGACAGAGAAGAGACAGAGAGAGAGAGAGAGAGAGTGTGCAATGGGAATGATGGGAAGATGTGCTACAGTAAACCGGCACATCTTTGAAAAAAAGAATCAGCAAAACGGAACGAAAGGCTACCATTTATGTTACCCATTGGTTACGTTTTCCACATTCCTTGATTCTTGCAGACAGACAACATCGCTAAACCGAACACCCACCCAAGAATTAATAACAACCAAATCATAGTGAAAACCAAACACAAAAACCCACAGGCGCTAACGAAACACTGGAAAGGGAAGCGAAGCGTTGCCTGGGACGTCAAGGCACTCGAAACGACATGGACTTCTGTACGGAGAAAAAGGACAGCAAAGCGTTCAAGTTCAATCTGTTCCGTAATCTTCCAGCGCTAGTTAAACCCATCTTCAGGGCGATCCTATTATCCACAGGCCTATAGGCAAACGTGGCAGGCCTTGTAGTCATTAAGCCAACAATCCATCTAACCCGATTGTTAATTTGTCCAGTCACCCGTGCCTCCCCCTAGGGGAGGGAGGAGGGCTGCTCTCCGGGGCGGAATAATCAACGGTTATCACAGTTGGCCAGTGGGGCAACAGGACAACAACAACCATCACTGCCAGCCTCGGATCGGACTGACCTTCCAAAAACAGCTGCTGGGTTTGGAAAGTTGGCAGCGCTAATATCACTTTTCCTTTGCCAAGCCTTGTTGTGATGCAGGTGGAGATCCTGCTGATGCCTGATTCTTCCCTGGCGCGGGACTGACGGAGGTTGAGTGCAGTGGACCGTCATCAGGCGAGGCAACCTGTGGAGGAAGGAGGGGATAGGGGAGGTAAGCATCCATCAGATGCCGGTGGATGCGGTAGGCGTCGTGTGCCGAGGACAATACCAGTTATCTGCCCCTCGCCGCTGTGGACAAGGCAAGGTGTACAAACATGGCCACACTATTCCATTATCATCCCCGCACATCGTTAGTTTCGCTCCAGCAACAACACGCTATGATGCGATTTTCCATCAGTTACCCCCACCCCCCCCCCTGCGCTTCCTTCCTTCCCTCCCTACCCCTCCTTCTGTTCCTTTTCACTCTTGACACTCAAAAATCAGGACCACCCTTAGTGGTACGGGTATTCCACCCACCCCACCCCACTCCACCATCTCCCAGATCTAAAGATAATCACACCTCCGGAATGTAGCAGGAAGTGGACTTCAGCGGGGTCCACTCTGGCAGTGGGAAGCCACGCCACGTCAGCGTCAGACACTAAAGAGGACGTTTCCGTTGTTTCTTGCAACAGTCTGTGACATGGCGTTCACGCCTTTGACCAGAGAACACGGCAGTCAACTGCTCTTTCTCTGCTTTATAACTCATCCATCCAGCCTGCCTGTTCTCCAGCTTTCCGCCTGTCAAATTCATGTATATAATCTACAATTGATCTGCGTGATCGACAGTGAGGAGATATCATAGCAGAGTCTTTTAATGATACAATGAGGGAGAGACAGAGCAAGAGAGAGAGAGAGAGAGAGAGGAGAGAGAGAGAGAGAGAGAGAGAGAGAGAGAGAGAGAGAAGAGAGTGAGAGAGAGAGAAAGTGAGACAGAGCGTATGTGTGTGTGAGACAGAGAAAGTGAGAGAGAACGAAAGAAAGAAAGAAAAAGAGAAAGAGAGAGTGAAAGAAAGAAAAGAGAGATAGAGAGAGTGAAAGAAAGAAAGAGAAAGAGAGAGGAGAGAGAGAAAGAGAGAGAGAGACAGAGAGAGAGAATGAAGAGAGAGAAGAGACAGAGAGACAATAGAGAGAGGAGACAGACAGAGAGAGAGAGAGAGAAAGAAAGAGAGAGACAGAGACAGAGACAGAAGACGGGGGCAGTTTTGGTTCTTTCAACAGAGTCGTTGACAAAAGAGCTGATATCCTCGAGTTCAGTCCCAAACCCACAGCAAAAAAAACAGGGCTGTTGTTGCCAATCTTCATGGTTCCATCACTGTGGTGATGTCAAGGGAGAAGAAGAGTGGCAGAATGGTTCAGACGTTCGTATGCCAATAACTAAACTCGAGGTTCCAGTGTTCGCTCCCCGTGGAGGCCTCGACTTTTCTCGTCAGTTTGACCGAAAAATCGAACTGAAATGTCTAGTCCTTCGGATGGGGACAAAAAACGAGTCGGACCCGAGTGCTTTCTGGCTGCGCAAGTAAAAGATCCCACGGCAGTTGAAAATCGTGAAGAGTAGAGCATTGCTCGGCTGCCTTGGTATAAAACATAGTAGAGATAGATTGATTTTCCAGCTCCCGTCCCTTGAAGACCAGTTAGCCTTCTTGCCTCTCTGAAGTCTTGTTTTAATAAAAGTGAATATGAATATGAATTTAAAGTGAGGGAGAGGGGATTGGCGCCGCCCTCGTGGTGCTGGCCCCGGGAAAAGTTGAGGTCTCTGTCACCTCACTCCCCAACGACCCCAGGGTTATGGAACTATCTAGGTAGGACCTCAGGCCCTGGCCATTTCACAGGTTTATGTGCAAGCTAAAGGTTTGTGCCGTGATCATTCTGGATTTTCTCCATCATGTGGCACCGGTGATGTTATTGCATATAGAATTCATTCCGAGCGTGGAGACGTCATCTTGAGAAATTGAATCTGAAACTGGAGATGTCAGCTTAACCCTGTGACTTCCACACCCTGTCCACCAGCATCCAGCAGTGTCAACCAAAACAAAAACTTAACAACCCTTCCTGCAAGAAGCTGGTGGATAGGATAGAGAATCAAAGGGTTGAAGTTTTTGCAGTCTGTGGACAGGGTGCGGGAGTCAAAGGGTTAATGTTTCATAGGTCCCTCCCAACCCTTGTCATTTTAAGACTTTGCGAACGCATATGGTTTTGCTCAAGCTCATGGATTTTCTGACAGAGATGGGCGGAGCGCACGTGAAATTGTCCCAAGCGAGATGATTCCTCCAGAACAAACTACAACTTCCAAACTTCTCCAGTAAGCTGGTAGACAGGCTAAGGCAACACGTTAGGCTAAGGCAACACGATAGGCTAAGGCAACATGTTAGGCTAAAGCAACATGTTAGGCTAAGGCAACATGTTAGGCTAAGGCAACACGATAGGCTAAGGCAACACGATAGGCTAAGGCAACACGATAGGCTAAGGCAACACGATAGGCTAAGGCAACACGATAGGCTAAGGCAACACGATAGGCTAAGGCAACACGATAGGCTAAAGCAACATGTTAGGCTAAGGCACACGATAGGCTAAGGCAACACGATAGACTAAGGCAACACGATAGGTAAGGCAACATGTTAGGCTAAGGCAACATGTTAGGCTAAGCAACACGATAGGCTAAGGTAACACGATAGGCTAAGGCAACACGATAGGCTAGGCAACACGATAGACTAAGGCAACACGATAGGCTAAGGCAACATGTTAGGCTAAGGCAACACGCCTGTAACGCTTTCTTCATTATACCAGTGTCCGTCCACGGTTTGAGTTCTTCTTTCCACCATCCACCCACTCTGCGTTGATAGCTGCGTGTGGTCAGTATCATTTTTGTTGAAGACTGATTCTTGGTCAGTTCAGTAATTAACCCTTTGACTTCCGCACCTGTCTACAAGCATCCTGGTTTGCCAACATGCAAGCAAGCAAAGCAAAAATTTGACCCTTCAATTCCTCGCCCTATCCATCAGCTTCCTGCAGGAAGCTGGTGGATAGGGTGAGGGAGTCAAAAGGTTAAGTTTTTACAGTTAGGGGTGTGGGAGTCAAAGGGTTAAGCTTGATGTGTCTGATTTACCAAAGGCGTGACCAGGACGATGAACGTCCGGCATTAAGGACTAAACTTACATTCTGTGTGCCAATCATGGCGAGTCTTCTAATGTAAGCGGTTAGCCATTGCTAAATGAAGGATAAACTACGTTGGTATGACCATGTCATATAACAAAATGCAATGGTCTTATTAAATCAGTCTTCCAAAGAACTGTGGAGGGAGTGTGACGAAAGGGAAGACAGAAAAAACGATGGATGGACTGACAACAATACGAAATGGACAGAGAAATCATTTTGCAGAGTCCCATCTTCGGCACACAACCGACAGACCTGGAAGAAGCTGGTGGACAATTTTTTTTTGAGTGCGGCGCCCCAGTGATTTTTCATGGAGTAGTAGAAGAAGAAGAAGAAGAAGAAGAAGAAGAACAAGAAGAACAAGAAGAACAAGAAGAACAAGAACAACAAGAAGAACAAAAAGAACAACAATAATAATAATAATTACAATATTTAAATAGCGCAAAATCTTGATAAAATCAAATCTAAGCGCTGAAGCAGACACACACGCACGCACCCACACGCACACACACACACACACACACACACGCATGGCTATAAATGGGGAGAAAGAATAAAAGCAATAAAAGCAATAAAAGCAAGAATAAAAGCAATGGAAACTTATAGAGAGCATAGCATATACAATTATATATTATAACCATGTGATTCCCCTCCGAGCGGAGACAGGCTGCAGAGGGGGGAGGGGGGGGTTGAGTGAGGTTAGGATTTTATGCAGAGGAGAAAAGGTGGGTTTTGAGAGCGGACTTGAAGGAGACAAAAGTAGGTTGCTGACGGACTGAGAGAGGAAGTTTGTTCCAGGAGAGTGGACCAGAAACAGAGAAGGCTCGTGGACCATAGGTATTGAGCTTAGTGCGTGGAAAGCGAAAAGTCAGAGGATCGGAGGCAGAGCGGAGGGTACGTGAGGGAACATAGATCTCAAGTAGGCTTGACAGGTAATCGGGGGCTGCGTTATTAAGGCTTTTGTAGCACATGGTGTCTAGTTTGTATTGTATGCGCTTTGATACAGGGAGCCAGTGAAGTTGTGCCAGGAGCGGAGATATGTGGTCAGCTTTTTTCTTTTTGAGTACAAGGCGTACAGCATTGTTTTGAATGCGCTGTAGGATGTGAATGGTGGAGGCAGGAAGACCAGACAGGAGTGAATTGCAATAGTCAATGCGAGACATTATGAAGGAGAGAACGAGTTTTGCAGTTGTTTCGACAGAGAGATACTTCCTGATCAGCCTTATATGATGGAGATGATAGTAGCAAGATCTGGCAGTTTGAGAAACAAAGTTGTTCATGGAGATGGTAGAGTCAATGCAGACACCAAGGTTTTTAGCTGAATCAGAAATTGGGACTGATGTGTTACATAATGGGAGAGAAAGAGGAGGCAGCTGAGAAAGTTTCTGACGGGTGCCAATGAGGATAGAAGAACAAGAACAAGAACAAGAAGAACAAGAAGAACAAGAAGAACAAGAACAAGAACAACAAGAAGAACAAAAAGAACAAGAAGAACAAGAACAAGAACAAGAAGAAGAACAAAAAGAACAAGAAGAACAAGAACAAGAACAAGAAGAACAAGAACAACAAGAACAAGAAGAACAAGAACAAGAACAACAAGAAGAACAAAAAGAACAAGAAGAACAAGAACAAGAACAAGAACAAGAAGAACAAGAAGAACAAGAACAACAAGAACAAGAACAAGAACAACAAGAATGAGAAAGAAATAATAAAGGATATGTTTGTACTTCACCTTGACCTCCAGACTTTACTGGGCATAATCAAATTAGTGTAACATTCTCGTACAAGGACGGTAAGGGTTTTATTTTGCTTCTTATTCCCTTTGAAATATGGTCTTCCTGGGGAAGCGGGTTGAGCAATTCTGTGCAAAACTTGCAGTCTTAGTGTTGTAGGCTGCTCATTTTGACAATCTCTTGGCAATTGAAAGCAAAGAAAAATATGCAGTGGTTAAGGCAACGAATTACCGACTGGAAGGTTGTGGATTCGAATCCCCATCAGTCCTGTCAAAAATCACAGTGGGATTTTTCAGCCCCCAACTGGTTTCTGAAACGCAGAGCTGAGCGTGAGAGAGATGATATTAATGCTTGAGTTACTATGACTGTGATTTGTGAGTTACTATGACTGTGATTTGTGAGTTAGTATGACTGTGATTTGTGAGTTAGTATGACTGTGATTTGTGAGTTAGTATGACTGTGATTTGTGAGTTACTATGACTGTGATTTGTGAGTTACTATGACTGTGATTTGTGAGTTACTATGACTGTGATTTGTGAGTTACTATGACTGTGATTTGTAGTTACTATGACTGTGATTTGTGAGTTACTATGGTTGTGATTTGTGAGTTACTATGGCTGTGATTTGTGAGTTACTATGGCTGTGATTTGTGAGTTACTATGACTGTGATTTGTGAGTTACTATGATTGTGATTTGTGAGTTAGTATGACTGTGATTTGTGAGTTACTATGGTCGTGATTTGTGAGTTACTATGAATGTGATTTGTGAGTTACTATGGCTGTGATTTGTGAGTTACTATGAGTGTGATTTGTGAGTTACTATGGACTGTGATTTGTGAGTTACTATGACTGTGATTTGTGAGTTACTATGGCTGTGATTTGTGAGTTACTATGGTTGTGATTTGTGAGTTACTATGGCTGTGATTTGTGAGTTACTATGACTGTGATTTGTGAGTTACTATGACTGTGATTTGTGAGTTAGTATGACTGTGATTTGTGAGTTACTATAACTGTGATTTTGACTTACTATGACTGTGATTTGTGAGTTACTATGAGTGTGATTTGTGAGTTACTATGACTGTGATTTGTGAGTTACTATGGCTGTGATTTGTGAGTTACTATGGCTGTGATTTGTGAGTTACTATGACTGTGATTTGTGAGTTACTATGACTGTGATTTGTGAGTTACTATGACTGTGATTTGTGAGTTACTATGACTGTGAGTTGTGAGTTACTATGGCTGTGATTTGTGAGTTACTATGAGTGTGATTTGTGAGTTACTATGACTGTGATTTGTGAGTTACTATGGCTGTGATTTGTGAGTTACTATGGCTGTGATTTGTGAGTTACTATGAGTGTGATTTGTGAGTTACTATGACTGTGATTTGTGGTTACTATGACTGTGATTTGTGAGTTACTATGACTGTGATTGAAAGCGTCAACAGTTACCATTATGCCATTCAGTTTGGTCAGGCTCCGGAAACTTCCAGAACATTACTGACAGATTAGGATGGGACGATTAAGGAACAGAGTGAGAAATCCTTCATGAACAAAGTGCAAATTCCTTTTCAAAGAGAAGCGTCAGGCTTGATTGTGGTTTTCGCCGTGTTACGGTTATAACTGATGAAAAGGATCGTCTGATCCACCTGCCTCCCAACAGCAACACATCAGGTGTCATAAAGGACCAACCATCAATAGCAGCAGCATTTGACACGCGCCTGACAATGGGATTATTCTGGAAGATGGCTATCGTCTGGTCCGAACTTTTGACACAGAAATGCAAATCGAATAAACGAAAAACTTGGACACCCGGGACTTCAAAATCTGACACCGAACATCGGATTGAATTACCGAAAAATATGGATTGCTCTCATCCCACATAGTAAAGCCGTTTGAAGAACCATAAAAACCATGTCCTTAATTGAATGGCAACGGCATTCTGCTATTAATACACGGTACGTACGAAAACGCACCAGG
>CM060311.1:75186878-75199378 GCA_030674185.1 Monoplex corrugatus | reverse complement strand
AAAGACAAAAGAGTGGGTTGTGATATTCGTGTGTTGTGTGTGTGTGTGTGTGTGTGTGTGTGTGTGTGTGTGTGTGTGTGTGTGTGTGTGTGTGTGTGCGCGTGTGTGCGGGCATACATTTATACATATTTTATTACATGCGTCAGCGCTTGTACGTGCATTTGTGTGTGTGTGTGTGTGTGTGTGTGTGTGTGTGTGTGGCATACATTTATACATATTTATTACATGCGTCAGCGCTTGTACGTGCATGTGTGTGTGTTGTGGTTATTGTGCGCGCGCGGTGTGTGTGTGTGTGTGTGTGTGTGTGTGTGTGTGTGGTGTGTGTGTGTGTGTGTGTGTGTGTGTGTGTGTGTCTAGATACACATATCTGTACGTTTCAGATATGAACCAATATGTGCTCACGTGTGTGTTGTGTGTGTGTGTGTGGTGTGTGTGTGTGTGTGTGTGTGTGTGTGTGTGTGTGTGTGTCTGTCTGTCTGTCTGTCTGTGTATGCGTACGTGCACGGGTGGGCGCACGCGAGCACGTGACTGACTCGACACATAGAGAAACAGACTAACGGAGACATATGACAGTTATTATTATAACCCACCCACTCACCACACCTCACACCTGACAATGAAAACTCGCAGCACGTGCGATTGATTCACATGCACAGCCACTTGAAGATAAAGGCGAGAGAGAGAGAGAGAGAGAGAGAGAGAGAGAGAGAGAGAGAGGAGAGAGAGAGAGAGAGAACGAGCAAGCTTTAAATCAATCAGTCAATCACGCACGTAATCAGCGCGTGCCATGCTGCCCCACCATCACTCTGTGTACTGGACATAGATCTGGATCAGCGCACATCACCTCCTGTCGCCTGCCTGGCCTGGCCAGTGTCCATCCACACGGCCCCGTAAAACAGCCGTCAACCAGCTCCATACAGTCGCTCGTATATAGCTTTGTGTCTGGTCAGTGTTTAATAGGACGTACGCTCGCCACCAGTTGTATATAGCTTTGTGTCTGGTCAGTGTTTAATAGGACGTACGCTCGCCACCAGTTGTATATAGCTTTGTGTCTGGTCAGTGTTTAATAGGACGTACGCTCGCCACCAGTCGTATATAGCTTTGTGTCTGGTCAGTGTTTACTAGGACGTACGCTCGCCACCAGTCGTATATAGCTTTGTGTCTGGTCAGTGTTTACTAGGACGTACGCTCACCACCAGTCGTATATAGCTTTGTGTCTGGTCAGTGTTTAATAGGACGTACGCTCACCACCAGTCGTATATAGCTTTGTGTCTGGTCAGTGTTTACTAGGACGTACGCTCACCACCAGTCGTATATAGCTTTGTGTCTGATTAATGTTTAATAGGACGTACGCTCGCCACCAGTTGTATATAGCTTTGTGTCTGATCAATGTTTAATAGGACGTACGCTCGCCACCAGTCGTATATAGCTTTGTGTCTGGTCAGTGTTTGCTAGGATGTACGCTCGCTGCCAGTCGTACATAGCTTTGTGTCTGGTCAGTGTTTACTAGGACGTACGCTCACCACCAGTCGTACATAGCTTTGTGTCTGGTCAATGTTTAATAGGACGTAACTTGTACAGCAAAGAAAACAAACGAGACAGTCTCGATGGAGGTTAGACACAAGAAGATCATTCATAAGGAAGTTAATGAAAAGGCATGCAACATTTATATGCCATTTTATGAGGAAAGGGGAATTGGAACACCTGGTCACAACAGGAAAGCTGGAGGGAAAGAGAGCACCAGGTATACCCAGGGAGAAGATATTGGACGGACTTGCAGAGTGGCTGAAGACAAAGAGGGTGGAAGAGGTGCTTGAGACAACAAGTGATAGAAATAGATGGAAGGCCATGATCACCAACGCCATGTGGCAAGGCACTTGATAAAGATGATGAACTTGAAATTCTTTGTGTAACAGTCACACGTTGTGGCGTATTGGGGTTTCGTTTAGTTGTTGCTTGTTGCCGTTTGTATGTTTTGGTTGTTGTTTGTGTGTTTTTGTTGTTGTTGTTGTTTTATGTTGTTGTTGTTGTAGTTGTTGTTTGTGTGTTTTGGTTGTTGTTTGTGTGTTTTTGTTGTTGTTTTTGTTGTTTGTATGTTGTTGTTGTTGTAGTTGTTGTTTGTGTGTTTTGGTTGTTGTTTGTATGTTGTTGCTGTTGTAGTTGTTGTTGTTGTTTGTATGTTGTTGTTGTTGTTGTTGTAGTTGTTGTTTGTGTGTTTTTGTTGTTGTTTGTTTGTGTGTTGTTGTGTTGTAGTTGTTGTTTGTGTGTTTTGGTTGTTGTTTGTTTGTATGTTGTTGTTGTAGTTGTTGTTTGTGTGTTTTTGTTGGAGCGGATTGGGGTTTTGTTTTGTTATTGTTGTTGTTACTTGTATGTTTGTTGTTGTTGTTGTTTGTGTGTTTTTGTTGTTCTTGTTGTTGTTTGTGTTTTTTGTTGGAGCGTATTGGGGTTTTATTTCGTTATTGTATGTTTGTTATTGGTTTTGTTGTTGTTGTTTGTGTGTTTTTGTTGTTGATGTTGGTTTTGTTGTTGTTGTTGTTGACTATGCTGGATGCTGGTGGACAAGGTGCGGGAAGTCAAAAGGTTAAAGCCAAAAAAAGACTTTGATCTAGGAATCTCATGCCCTTTTACGGTTAAAAGTCCGTGTCTATGTATCTATCAAACAACGGTGGAAGCAGCGGCGCCAAGTCTTCACCACTTAATCCACCTCAGGGGTCTCTTACTCAGCAGAACTGAAGTACTTGATTGTGTTCACACACGTCAGCGTAAATCCCCGTGTAGATTTAGACACACACCGATTTCTTTCAAGTGAGCTTTGGGAAACAATCGATCAGCACGATCGAGATATCTGTTCGATGATTTTTTTCCCATGCTGTAGACTTACCCCACGATACCAGACCACTACCAGGCCACTTCAGCATCGCTATGATCAGGTCAGGTTTACACCTGAGTTTATCACCTGCTCGTGGACCGTCATTTGTCACAGTGGTGTGTCAACATAGAAAGCTGCACTTTGTCAGTTCCCCGAACTGACCCCCTCGAGTCCTAACTTAACCCTTTGACTCTCGCATTCTTTTCACCAGCACCCTGCATTGCCAACCATGTCAGCAGAGCAAAATTTCAAATTTAACCCTTTTAGAATCCTTCACCCTATCCACCAGCTTCCTGCGGGAGTCAAAGAGTTAAGTTTTTGAAGTTAGTGGATAGGGTGAGGGATCAAAGAGTTAAGTTTTTGCAGTTGGTGGATAAGTGCTGGAGTGAAGAATTAAAGTTTTGCAGTTTTTGTGGATAGGGTGCTGGAGTCAAAGGGTTAAGATTTTGCAGTTGGTGGATAGGGTACGGGGGTCAAAGAGTAAAGTTTTTGCAGTTTTGGTGGATAGGGTGAGGGGGGGTAAAAGAGTTGGGTTATTGCAGTTTGGTGGATAGGGTGCTGGAGTCAAGTTTTTGCAGTTGGTGGATAGGGTGCTGGAGTTAAAGATTTAAAGTTTTTGCAGTTGGTGGACAGGGTGAGGGAGTCAAAGAATTAAAGTTTTTACAGTTTTGGTGGATAGGGTGAGGGAGTCAAAGAGTTAATTAAGCGCGGGATTAGATCAGATCGGTGACTGAGGGGATATTGCCTGCTCCTGCACGGGGGGGGGGGGGGGGGGGGGGGGGTAGGGGGGAGGGGAGGAAAGCTTGTTAATCGCATACCATTTCTGGCAAAGCAGAGGACCTTGTGTACATCTGTTGTAGGTCCACGGACACCTGCTAAGCATTGGGGAGGGGCCATGGAGACATGGAGGTAGCTCGCTAAGCTTAGAGGCTTTCCATTGTTTGTCTTCTTCCATCGATGCACCGCTAAGAGAGGAAGGAAACAAGGAATGGTTCGCGGCCACAGCTAACAGTTACTGCTAAGGGTTGGTTGGTGCTTATAATTTGGAGCTACAAAGGGTTGGTGGTTGTTCTTTGGAGCTACTAAAGGTTATGCTTATTATTTGGAGCTTTCCTATCATTTTCTGCCTTGCTGGTCCATTCACCTGTATGTGTTCGATAAAGTCTTGCGTACTTTTGTCTTAGGATTGGTAGCAGGGTACATGAATTAAAGTGCATTTTTGGCTCTAGGGAATTGAGAAATGCAGAACCAATTTTAGTAATTAAGGCCCGTTTTTATATATGTTTTAGTGTCCTTAATTATGTTTAGATTTGTATTCAGCTATGTTTTTTAAATCCCCTGTGCGATAAATTGGAGTGGTCAACGCCAGGGGCATCTCCTTAGATTGTGTGCTCGAATGTATTGATATGTGTACTTAATTTTCTTTTCTTTTTTATTTCTTGTTCAAACGTTGCATTTTTGAAGTGGTTGTAGCCCTGATATGGCTCTACGCAGTCGGCTGGGCTTTAAATAACAATAACAATAATTTGGAACTACTAAGGTTGATGTTATCATTTGGAGCTACTAATGATTTATGTTTATGGTTTGGAGATTAGATTTTATTCAAGAGGGATTCATGGCACTCGGGCAGCTCCATGTGTACTCCACCCAGATCTTCCAGCAATTATCTGGCAGACTCCCTAAAGCCTACGGCAAATCCTTATGCGCTTGCAAGGTCTTGAAATGGGAGGAGGGGAGAGAAGGGAGAAGGACCTACAAAATGTGAAGCTGACACCACCAGAATGACGGAATCATTAAAACAGGCAACGAACATGATAATTTTAAATTTTTTCCATGCTGCTAGCTATCCAGGATTGAACTCGAGATTTCAGATCTTGAATCCACGGCTCTGTCGTAAAAACCAAGCAGCTCTCGCTTGCTTGTTTTTGTTAACAGTCAGTAATTATCATTCTGCTGACAACCATTTTCTCTTGATCTTCATTAATTTATCTACTTGCTCATCTGTCTACCTACCTACCTACCTACCTATCTATCTATCTATCTATCTATCTATCTATCTATCTATCTATCTATCTATCTATCTATCTATCTATCTATCTATCTATCTATCTATCTGTTTGTCTATCTGTCTGTTGTCCTGTCTATCTATCTGTCTGTCTGTCTATCTATCTATTTTTAAGTGCTGACTGTGTACGGTTTTTTGATGTCATTGTAATGTTATCTTAATTTTAGTATTCAACATGTATCATTCCTTGAGCTGTACTTGTTGCAAATGTCATGTATATAGAAAGCAAAGGCAAGTTTGAGAAATGGCTTCTAGCCAATAACTTTTACCGTTGGAAAATAAAGTATCATTGTCATTGTCATTGTCATTGTCATTGTCATTGTCATCGTCATTGTCATTGTCATCGTCATTGTCATTGTCATTGTCATTGTCATTGTCATTGTCGTATCTCGAGTACACTCCCAGCCTGCACATAAGATTGGCCAATTCCCTGCCCATCTTAATGTTCCAATCACTCTCCCCGCTCCCCACCCCCACCCCCACCCCCAGCTCTTTCCATCCGAAGACCTTGCCAGCGCATATGGTTTTACGCAGACTTAAAAGCATAGGGTTTTGCACAGGCTCACGGTGTCTTGTCAGATAATTACTGTTAGATGTGGGTGGCGCGTATATGGAATTACTCCAGTGCGATAAATTCCTCTTGAACAAACTCCGATTAAATCATCGTTGACAATTCACGATTTGAACAAAAGACACAATGACTGGTTTGAAAAGCGAGAGGGAGTGAGAAAAAACGAGAGAGAGAGACAGAGACAGATACAGAGAGACAGAGAGAGAGAGAGAGAAAGAGAGAGAGAAAGAAAGACAGAGAGAGGGAGGGAGGGAGAGAGAAAGAAACAGAGAAAGAGACAGAGAGAGAGAAATAAAGAGAGAGAGAGAGAGAGAGAGAGAGAGAGAGAGAGAGAGAGAGAGACCCAGACAGACAAACAGACAGAGAGATGGGGACAGAGACAGAGAGAGTTAGATATACACATTAATATCTCGTCTTTCGTTCAATTCAACAACGTGCACCCATGTGGGGGTTTTCTTACAGGCTCATAAAGTCCACAAGATCACCGTTGGCAGATTAGGCGCGGAGCAAATAACACAGAAATGTCCGAATGCGATGAATACTTAACCCTTTGACTCCCACACCCTATCCACCAACTGCAAAAAACGTAACCCTTAGATTCCCTCAACCTATCCACCAGCTTCCTGCAGGAAGCTGGTGGATAGGGTGAGGGAATCAAAGGGTTGTTTTTGCTTTTGCTAGCGTGGGTGACAATGCAGAATGCTGATGGACAGGGTTCGGGGAGTGGGGAGTCAAAGGGTTAATTAAACCAATAGCAAACTCCAAAATTCCTTACGAGTGCAGTAGCGATTTCACGTTATTGATTCTCAAGTCCCGTATAGAAAGCTCTATACTTGCATACTTGCCACTTGCCGACCAACCTGGACACTCTCGGGGAATGTCCACCATTGGTCATGATACAAAGTAAACGAGGTGACAAGCGCAGACAGTCGTTCTTTTACTAGGGGTTGAGTGACACCCCTCACCACCTGTGTCGTGTCCCCGTACCCCAAACATTCTGCAGTACACACACTGGACGTGTCCTCTGATCCTGGAGGATCAGGAGCGAAGAGAAAACTTAATGAAATATTTTGGAGGAGTTGTCTTGTCTCGTAGTCGGTCGGCCTGGTTTCAGTTTCAGTTTCAGTTTCTGTTTCAGTTTCAGTTTCAATTTCTCATAATGACGTCTCCGCACTCGGAATGAATTCCATATGCACTAACGTCACAGGTGCCATATGATGGAGAAGATCCAGAATGATCACTTCACAAGCCTTAATTGACCTGCATATAAACCCATGAGCTGGCCAGGTCCTAATGTCTTACCTATAGATAGTTCCATAACCCCTGGGGTCGTAGGGGTGTGAGGTGGCAGAGACCTCAAACTTTTCCCGGGGCCAGCACCATGAGGGCGGCGCCCATCCCCTCTTCCTCGCTTCAAATTCATAAAGGCAAGAAGGCTAACTGGTCTTCAAGGGGTGGGACCTGGGAAATCAACCTATCGCTCCAATGATTTATACCAAGCCAGCCGGGCAATGCCCTGCTCTTCACGATTTTCAACTGCCGTGGGATCTTTAGCATGGACAATCAGAAGGCACACAGGTCCGACTCGTTTTTCGTCCCCTTCCGAAGGACTAGACGTTCAGTTCGATTTTCCGGTCAGACTGAGGAGAAAGGTCAAGGCCTTTACGGGGAGCAAACCCTGGAACTTCGAGTTTAGTTATTGGCAGGCGAACGTCTGAAACATTCTGCCACTTTTCTCCCTTAATGGTCTGCCTGGTCGTTTAGGAAATGAGATGAGCAGGGAAGAAAGGAAGGAAGAGATTTTGGAAGCTGTTCCAGAGAAATTCACCGCACTCCGTACAGTTCCATCTGCCATGCACCCAAGCTGGGTCGAGACGAGAGAGAGAGAGAGAGAGTTTGGAGATTGTTCAAGAGTTAACAAGAAACACTGGAGGGTGCTGGATGGGACCCAGCTCAACAATGCCTCACCAGTGACAGGACAGTCACCTCTCAGCTCCCGGCAGCCATTTTACCGAGCGCGAGCGGGATTCATCGCATTCGGACTGTTCCATATCCGCTCTACCCCATCTGGGTTGGGAAGAAAGAAAGAGAGGTTGGAGGTTCTTGACACACTCAAGGATACTGGATGGGACCAAGAGCAACACTGCCTCACCGCTGAACGGGCAGTCACCTCTCATAGGGTTTTGCCCAGGCTTGGGAAGTCTGTCAGATAACTGCTGGCAGATTTGGATTGAGCGCTTATGGAGTTTTCCGAGTGCAGAGAATTCCTCTTGAACAACCTCCTCACCTCTCAGCGCCTGGCAGCCATTTCACCAAGCGGGATTCATCGCAGTTGGAGAATTCCATACGCGCTCCATTCAATGTGGGTTGGGTAGAACGATGGTCTGGAGGTTGTTCAAGAGGGATTCGTCGCACTTAGACAGTTCCATATGCGCTACACTTAGTCCGGGTTGAGAAGAAAGAGAGTTTGGACGTTGTCCTAGAGGGAATTCGTGGCACCTGAACAATTCCATAATATGCGCTCCGTCCTATCCAGGTTGGGAGGAACGAAAAGTTTGGAGGTTCTCTCTCTCTGCCTCTCTCTGCACACACATACACACACACACACACACACACACACACACACACACACACACACACACACACACACACACACACACACACACACACACACCACACACACACACATTTACACACACATATACTCTCTTTCTCTCTCTGCACACACACACCCACAAACACTCTCTCTCTTTCTCTCTCTCTCTCTGCACACACACACACACACACACACACACACACACACACACAACTCTCTCTCTCTCTCTGTCATCGCTCCTTCTCTTTCTCTCTCTACTTCCCTCTCTCTGTCTTACACTCACTCAAAACACACACACACACACACACACACTCACACATACACACACTCTATCTCTCTCACACACACATGCATACACACACTCACACACACACACAGACACACACATACACACACACAGACACACACGTACACACACACACACACACAGACACACACGTACACACACACACAGACACACACACACACATGCACACACACACAGACACACACGTACACACACACATACACACACACTCACACACACACACACACACATTCTCTCTCACACACACACATGCATACACACATTCACACTCACACACACACAGACACACACGTATACACACACACAGAGACACACACGTACACACACACACACACAGACACAGACACACATGCACACACACACAGACACACACGTACACACATACACATACACACATACACACACACACACACACACACACACACACACACACACACACACACACATTCTCTCTCACACACATGCATACACACATTCACACTCACACACACAGACACACACGTATACACACACGTACACACACACACACAGACACACACACACACACACATGCACACACACAGAAACACACACACAGACACACACGTACACACATACACATACACACATACACACACACACACACATTCTCTCTCACACACATGCATACACACACACACACACACACACACACACTTACGCACACACACACAGACACACACGTACACACACACATACAGAGACACACACACACATACACACACACACACAGACACACACGTGCGCACGCACACACAGACACACACGTACACACACAGACACATGCTCACGCACACACAGACACACAATGACCACACGTACACACACACACACACACACACACACACACATTCTCTCTCACACACACACACACATGCATACACACATTCACACTTCACACACACATACACACACACCTACACACATACACACACACATACACACACACACACACACATACACACACACACACACACACACACACACACACACACACCACACATACACAGAGAAAGGGTAAGGAACGAGAAGGCATTGAACCTGAGGTCCGCCAGACACAATGTTGCGCAGAACTCCAAACGAGGACATCGTGTTTTTTGCCAAACCTTCCGTCATGTCCCAACGATCCATTAGGTCATAGGATAAATACGGAATCGGTAACGGTTTGTCGCTCAGCACGTAACAGTTACGTCACCAGTCGCCTACATTAACTCTGCATTAAATATGTCACATTAGAAATGTAAAAAGAACATAAAGAAAAGAAGAAAAAAAAAAAAAACGAAAGAAAAAGAAAAAAAAAAAGGAAGAAAGAAAAGAAGGAAAGAAGAACAAGAACAAGGAAAAGAAAAAGAAGAAGAAAAAAAAATAAGAAAGAAAGCCAGATAAGCAAGCCATTCTAACGGTCTCCCTTTTTATGTTAAAAAAAAAACAACCCAACTATTACACAAAATTCAGATTTGGCGTTTCTCATGGTCACTGTGACTTTAAGGAACTATCAGATAACATCATAAAGCTTGACATGAAACAAGGACATCAACAGATTGTCACAATGGTGAAAACACAACGGGTGAAAACAATGTCAATACTGTCAATGCTGTTCACACGCTTTCATCAGAAAGTGCCCATTTTAGACACCTTCTTTGAGGAAGGGGTGGGTTGATCTGTGTGACCTTGACCTTGGCGCCATGACTTCTAAACTTATGCATTCGTAACTCCTCAACGACCTGTATCTATCTTCCAACTTCGGTGAAGATCCATCCAGAAATAGCAGAGCAAAATCTTGCGTATATCTCTGTCTCTGTCTGTCTGTCTCTGTCTTTCTGTCTCTCTGTGTCTGTCTATCTGTCTGTCTTTCTATCTCTGTCTGTCTGTCTATCTGTCCGTCTGTCTTGTATGTCTGTCTGTCTGCCTGCCTGTCTGTCTGTCTGTCTGTCTCCCTCTCTCTCTCTCTCTCTCACGTACACACATATCCATGCAGTCGATATGAAACCATCCCCGTTTCTGTTAAAAAAAAAAAAAGTACACTTAAGCGTCAACCTGTTCTTAAAGAATAGAAAATAAAATGAAAAAGAAAAGAAGAGAGGAGAGAGAGAGAGAGAGAGAGGAGAGAGATGGAGTGTGAGCGAGAGAGAGAGAGAGAGAAGAGAGAGAGAGTGTGAGGAGAGAGAGAGAGAGAGAGAGATTGGAGTGTGAGCGAGAGAGAGAGAGAGAGAGAGATGGGAGGAGAGAGAGAGAGAGAGAGGAGATGGAGTGTGAGCGAGAGAGAGAGAAGAGAGAGAGAGAGATGGAGTGTGAGCGAGAGAGAGAGAGAGAGAGATGGAGTGTGAGCGAGAGAGAGAGAGAGAGAGATGGAGTGTGAGCGAGAGAGAGAGAGAGAGAGAGAGATGGAGTGAGAGAGAGAGAGAGAGAGAGAGATGGAGTGTGAGGAGAGAGAGAGAGAGAGATGGAGTGTGAGCGAGAGAGAGAGAGAGAGAGAGATGGAGTGTGAGCGAGAGAGAGAGAGAGAGAGAGAGAGAGAGATGGAGTGTGAGCGAGAGAGAGAGAGATGGAGTGTGAGCGAGAGAGAGAGAGAGAGAGAGGAGATGGAGTGTGAGCGAGAGAGAGAGAGAGAGAGAGATGGAGTGTGAGCGAGAGAGAGAGAGAGAGAGATGGAGTGAGAAGCGAGAGAGAGAGAGAGAGAGAGAGGAGTGTGAGCGAGAGAGAGAGAGAGAGAGAGATGGAGTGTGAGCGAGAGAGAGAGAGAGAGAGAGAGAGAGAGTGGAGCGAGAGAGGACGAAGAGAGAGAGAGATGGAGTGTGAGCGAGAGAGAGAGAGAGAGAGATGGAGTGTGAGCGAGAGAGAGAGAGAGAGAGAGAATGGAGTGTGAGCGAGAGAGAGAGAGAGAGAGAGGATGGAGTGTGAGCGAGAGAGAGAGAGAGAGAGAGATGGAGTGTGAGCGAGAGAGAGAGAGAGAGAGAGATGGAGTGTGAGCGAGAGAGAGAGAGAGAGAGATGGAGTGTGAGCGAGAGAAGAGAGAGAGAGAGAGTGGAGTGTGAGCGAGAGAGAGAGAGAGAGAGAGAGATGGAGTGTGAGCGAGAGAGAGAGAGAGAGAGAGAGATGGAGTGTGAGCGAGAGAGAGAGAGAGAGATGGAGTGTGAGCGAGAGAGAGAGAGAGAGAGAGATGGATGTGTGTGAGCGAGAGAGAGAGAGAGAGAGAGAGAGATGGAGTGTGAGCGAGAGAGAGAGAGAGAGAGATGGAGTGTGAGCGAGGAGAGAGAGAGAGAGAGAGAGAGAGATGAGTGTGAGCGAGAGAGAGACAGAGAGAGGAGAGAGAGATTGAGTGTGAGCGAGAGGAGAGAGAGAGAGAGAATTGAGTGTGAGCGGAGAGAGAGAGAGAGAGAGAGAGAGAGAGATGGAGTGTGACGAGAGAGAGAGAGAGAGAGATTGAGTGTGAGCGAGAGAGAGAGAGAGAGAGAGAGAGAGAGATTGAGTGTGAGCGAGAGGAGAGAGAGAGAGAGAGAGAGAGAGAGAGATTGAGTGTGAGCGAGAGAGAGAAAGAGAGAGAAAGAAAGCGAGAGAGAGAGAGAGAGATTGAGTGTGAGCGAGAGAGAAAAGAGAGAGAAATGAACTGAGAGTGAGCGAGAGGAGAGAGAGAGACAGAGAGAGACAGAGAGACAGAGAGAGAGAGAGAGAGATTGAGTGTGAGCGAGAGAGAATCTGAAGACGCCTAGCCATCCATATCAGAAGAAGGGGTGTAATTAAGACAGATGGACACACACCTTGTTTCAGTTGTTAGCGTGATAAATGACTACGAAATAGTTCGCTATCTTTAAAAGTTGCTGGGTTTAACAGAAACAGGTCTTCATGTGCAAAAACATACGACCCATATCAGCGACACGGATCCATTGGTAAACAGTCGAGGAATGCCTGCTCACATGTTGGCATTTCTGGGTCACAATGACCCAAAAAAAAAACCAAAAAAAAAGCTGGAAGTTTTTTTTTTAAATTAATGTATTCACGACTTTCTCTCAAGTTGGCATAGCTGTGTTCCAAATATGAATAAACATTCATCCATGAATAGCTGAAACAGCTTTG
>CM060311.1:75164378-75176878 GCA_030674185.1 Monoplex corrugatus | reverse complement strand
ATTTTATCTATTCATTTACTTATTAATTAATTAATTTATCTATTTCTTTCTTTCTTTCTTTATCTATTTATTTATTAATATTTTCGTGTTCCTACCCCTCACAAGGGACTGATTAAGGTTATAATTTTTGCTTTATTTTATCTATTCATTTACTTATTAATTAATTAATTAATTAATTAATTAATCTATTTCTTTCTTTCTTTATTTATCTATTTATTCATTAATATTTTCGTGTTCCTACCCCTCACAAGGGACTGATTAAGGTTATAATTTTTGCTTTATTTTATCTATTCATTTACTTATTAATTAATTAATTAATTAATTTATTTATCTATTTCTTTCTTTCTTTCTTTATCTATTTATTTATTAATATTTTCGTGTTCCTACCCCTCACAAGGGACTGATTAAGGTTATAATTTTTGCTTTATTTTATCTATTCATATACTTATTAATTAATTAATTAATTTATTTATCTATTTCTTTCTTTCTTTATTTATCTATTTATTTATTAATATTTTCGTGTTCTTACCCCTCACAAGGGACTGATTAAGGTTATAATTTTTGCTTTATTTTATCTATTCATTTACTTATTAATTAATTAATTAATTAATTTATCTATTTCTTTCTTTCTTTATTTATCTGTTTATTTATCTATGCACATATTTATTTATCTATTTAGTTATGTATTTTACCCCACTTGAATGTGGTAAATGGACAACGGTCTTTTCTTCCTTTTTTCCCTTCGCCTGTAATAGTTGCTTCACATACCTTTCGTTGATCCTTTGTGTTGTTTACACTGTATTCTATCTATTTGTTTGTTTATTTAATTTCATTCCGTATTGATATATTTTTCACATACATAAGTTATACACTATTTACTTTGTCTTGTTCCTGGGTCTCTGCAATTTTCTCTGTCTCTCTGTCTGTCTATTCTGAAGTGTCGTCAGTTTTTCGTTTTTGTGTCGTTTTTTTGTTTTTTCTTTTTTCTCTGTCTTTCCATCTGTCTCCCTCCCTCAACAAGGAGATAATTTTTGCTTTTTTTCTCTTGACAACGTGTACGTGTCTGAAACACGCACCTACGCACATGCACGTGCACGCGGCGCAAAACACATTACATGCGCGCGCGCGCACAAGCACTCACACAGAAAGACAGACCACACACAATATATATTACATATACACACACAGAGAAACAGACACACAGACACACATACACACACATACACAAACATACATACGCACACGATCGCACACAGCGCACACATATACACATGCACGCACCACACACACCTGTACATACACACACACACGTACACACACCACACATACACACACACACCACACACCACAACACACACACATGCACACCCGCATACATACACACACGAACGCACAGGAACGCACATACACCACACACACACACACAACACCACACACACACACACACATACACACACACACACACATACACACACATACACACACACACACACACACACACACACACAGACACGAACGCACACGAACGTACATACACACACACACACACACACACACACACACACACACACACACACACACACACACACACACACACACACACATACACATCCACCATCCCCCCACACAAGCAAAATCAGAATAAAACTTCAATCAATTCCTGGCTTGCTGGAAGTAAGTATGAGTGATTAGTTTAACTTGACTTTGTTTTCAATTGGATTGAAACTACGAAAGGAATGCAATTATCTTTGTGTTGCTTTCATTAGTTCTGAATGCTAGCATTGCTCAGATAGGGCTACCCGATATTTGACTTTTCGAGATAAGAAGCTATGTGTGTCCTGTGTGTGTGTGTGTGTGTTTCTCTCTCTCTCTCTGTGTCTCTCTCTCTCTCTGTTTCTCTGTCTCTCTGTCTCTCTCTGTCTCTCTCTGTCTCTGTGTGTGTGTGTGTGTGTGTGTGTGTTTCTCTGTCTCTGTCTCTCTGTCTCTCTCTCTCTGTGTTTCTCTGTCTCTCTGTCTCTCTCTGTCTCTCTCTGTCTCTCTCTCTCCTCTCTCTCTCTCTCTCTCTCTCTCTCTCTCTGTGTGTGTGTGTGTGTGTGTGTGTGTGTGTGTGTGTGTATGTATGTGTGTGCGTTCATGTTTTGTTTGTGTGCGTGTGTGTGAGTATGTGTGAGTGTGTGAGTGGTGTGGTGTGGTGCTGTGTGGCGTGTGTGTGTGTGTTTTCGTGTGTGGGTGTGTGTGTGTGTGTGTGTGTGTGTGTGTGTGTTTCCGTGTGTGTGTGTGTGTGTGTGTGTGTGTGTGTGTGTGTGTGTGTGTGTGTGTGTGTGTTATGTATGTGTATGTGTTTGTGTATGTGTGAGTGTGTGTGTGCGTTCATGTTTTGTTTGTGTGCGTGTGTGTGAGTATGTGTGAATGTGTGAGTGGTGTATGTATGTGTGTGTGTGTGTTGTGTGTGGTGTGTGTGTCTGTGGTGTGCGTGTATGTGTGTGTGTGATGTGTGTCTGTGTGTTTGTGTGTGTGCATTGGCTTAAATTGATCGATCGATCAATTACTCGGTTGATTACAATACAGTCGACAGAGATAGTAGTTGAGAAAATGAAAGGAGGGAAGAAGTGAGTAAGAGAGAGAGAGAGAGAGAGGAGAGAGAGGAAGAGAGAGAGGAAGAGAGAGACAGGAGAAGAGAGAGGACAGAGGAAGAGAGAGAGGAAGAAAGAGACAGAGGAGAAGAGAGACATAGGAAGAGAGAGAGAGAGACAGAGGAAGAGAGAGAGAGAGAGGAAGAGAGAGAGGAAGACAGAGAGAGGACGAGAGAGAGAGAGGGAGAGAGACAGAGAGACAGAGAGACAGAGAGAAAGGGGCAGAGACAGAGACAAAGAGAGGGAGAGACAGACGGACAAACAGACTCAGAGTGTTAGAGGGTGTTAAAAGGTAAAGGTTGTCCCATAACCCTGTAAGGTCACAGGAGAGTGAGGTGGTAGTGATCTCAATCTTTCTCGGGACAAGCATTATGAATGTGGTGTCCAGCTACTCTCTCTCGTTGCTTTCATCATCATCCTCAGGTGCCCTGCCGCATGGCGTTGGCGGCCATGGACTTCCAATCATCTCTATCTCTCGTTGCCCCCAGCATCTCCCCCACCCTCCTCATCCCCAGCCACTCTGCAAGTCCGTACAGCATTCTCTCCCTGGGTCTACCTGGTGCTCTCTTTCCCTCCAGCTTTCCCGTTGTGACCAGGTGCTCCAAATCCCCCTTCCTCGTAAAATGGCCTATAAATGTTGCTTGTCTTTTCCTAATCTTCCTTATGAGTGATTTACTTGTGTCTGCCTCCATCAAGACTGTCTCGTTTTGTTGTGTGTGGTATTGTTGTGTGTGTGTGTGTGTGTATGTGTGTGTGTGTGTGTGTGGTGTGTGTGTGTGTACGTTCATGTTTGTTTGTGTGCGTGTGTGTGTGTTGCTTTACCTTTCCTCTAACTATGAAGAAAGTCATGGTTACTAACCATTCACAGCTGGGTAGAACAGGCCGCACTTCACACAAGTTTCATAAGCGTGATTTGCATCCGTGCAATCTCATGCAGGTGACTGGAAGGCGAGTGATCAACCTGCGTCAACCAGGCCTCACATACCTGTTCTCTAACTTCTCCCTTAACACTCCGTGTCTAGATCACCTTTGTACTAAGCATAATAGAATGGTACATGTAATTTAATCATTCCTATTAAAAAACAAACAAACAAAATACAGACATTGTAGATTGAAATGAACGACAAGAAAGATTTACTGTATGTGCGAGTCTTCTCTGGTTGACTTATAAAACTCATGTCATAGAACATGGCCTGATGTCCGGCCTGTGTAGGGAACAGGAAATGTGCGTTCAGCCAGCTACAGAACATCCCTGTTAGCCATCATTCATCATCATCATCATCATCATCATCATCATCATCATCATCATTATCATCATCGTCGTCGTCGTCATCATCATCATCATCATCATCACCACCACACCATCATCATCATCATCATCATCATCATCATCATCATCATCATCATCATCATCATCATCATCATCATCATCATCATCATCATCACCATCATCATCATCATCATGTGCCCTGTCGCATGGTGTTGGCGATCATGGCCCTCCATACGAATCTATCCCTTGTCGCTGCAAGCACATCTCCCACCCTCTCTGTCCTCAGTCACCCTGCAAATCCGTTCAACATTTTCTCCCTGGTCTACCTGGTGCTCTCTTTCCCTCCAGCTTTCATGCCGTGACTAGGCGCTCTTATTGCTCTTGCCTCATAAAATGTCCTATGAATGTTCCTTGTCTTTTCTAATCATTTTTTTTAGTAATGTTTTCTTGTGTCTGCCTTCTCGAGACTGTCTCGTTTGTTTTTCTTTGCTGTCCATAGAACTCTCAACATTCTTTTTTGAAACCACATTTCAGTTTCCTCCATCTTGTTCTGACTTTGATTGTTGACCCTTTTATTGTAGTGGGTTGATAATACCGAGACTAATTTTTCTCTCTTTGTTTCGTTCTTTAAGTTTGTTTTGTTTTGTTTGTTGTTTGTTTGTTTGTGTTGTTTGTTTGTTTGTTGGTTTGTTTGTTTGTTTGTTGTTTGTTTGTTTCTTTCTCTGGGTAAACTCTGTCTGCGGCACTTTAAATCCCCGATTGGTCTTTTCTATCCTCTCTCGCTGATTTTTTTCACCTGCTTACTCACTCCATCACGACAGTTGCGATTCTCATCCGGTATCATGTCTGTCGCATCTCTCACGTTTGTACGCGACCGCTGGCTATGTTTAGTCTTCCAGGACCCATCTGAATGAAATGATCTTCTTCTGTCTCTCTCAGTTCTGATTCTCTGTCATCGTTCAAATCTTTCCTGAAAATACCCTTTTCATTCTTGAAAAAAAAGTCTTTCATCACTCCTCTCCCGTTGTCTCTCTCTCTGTCTCTGTCTTCTGTTCTCTCTGTCTGTTTTTCTGTCTCTGTCTCTCTCTCTCCCTGTCTCTCGTGTCTGTGTTTCTCTTCTCTGTCTCTGTCTCTCTGTCTCGCTCTTTGTCTGTCTCTCTGTCTCTGTGCGTGTTGTATATGTGCTACTATACTTTTACATGAGTGATTAAGGGAAAATGTATGGTGCTGGTGCTGTTTGGATCCTGCATTTTCGTTTTCTGTGTATGTATTTTCATTATTATAAACGTTTTGGGTGTTTTTTTTCCCAAGATTACGGACCGTAAATGTTCAATATCAATTTTTTCTTTCTTTCAAAATTACATTTTTCAACCAACTATCCTGTTTTTTTCCATTTCAATATTTTAAGAATTCTGAGAGTGCACTATTGTACTAGTATATCTATCAATCAATCATCAATCAATCAATCAATCAATCAATCAATCAATTATCAATCAATCAGCAATCAAGAAAGAAGAAGAAGAAAGAAAGAAAGAAGAAAAAAAAGAAAGAAAGAAAGAAAGAAAGAAAGAAGAAAGAAAAGAAAGAGAAGAAGGAAAGAAAGAAAGAAAGAAAGAAACAAATATTCATCTGGGATTGCAGTTTCAGCCGCTTGCCTCATTCCTTACTCATTCATTTCTTCCATAATCTGTTGGGATGGGCTAGGGGTGGTGGTGATGGCGGTGGTGGTAATGGTAGTGGTGATGGTGCTTTTACAAGGTGCAGAGAATGGGATGGGCTATATTTACCAGTCTGGCAGATCTGAAAATAATAGACTGTCAGCTCTATGGCACCGCTCCCTGTCCACTCTCTCAGACGGCGACGACCAGTCATAAAAAAAAAAAAAAAAGACAAAAAAAGGACCTACCATGCATTTTTCCGGTCGTGGATAAGCTGCAAGAGTGAAAAGCGTTAACCCTTTGACTCCCACACCCTGTCCACTGAGTGCAAAAAGTTAACCCTTTGACTCCCACACCCTTCCACTGAGTGCAAAAAGTTAACCCTTTGACTCCCCACACCCTATGCACCGAGTGCTTACTAACGTTTTGACTAAATGCAGATCTGGTGGACAGGACTTGAGTCAAAGGGACATTTTTGCTTTGCTAGCATGGTTGACGATGCAGGATGCTGGTGGCAGGGTGGGAGTCAAAGGGTTAAATTTTTGTTTTTACATGGTTGACAATGCAGAGATGCTGGTGGAGCTGGGTGCGGGAGTCAAAGGGTTAATGTTTTGTTTATTAACATGGTTAACAATGCAGGAAGCTGGTGGACAGGGTGCAGAGTCAAATGGTTAAGGTTTTCTTTTGCTAACATGGTTGACATAGTCAAAGAGTTAAATTTTTTGCTTTGCTAACATGGTTGACAATGCAAGGATGCTGGTGGACAGGGTGCGGGAGTCAAAGGGTTAAATCAAATCAAACAAGCCAAATCCTCGAGATGCTGCCGTTCCATCCAGCTCATCAGCAAGCCATTAATTAAAATCATTCCTTGTCCACCCCACCCCCACTCATTCTCCCTCCGTCCCCCCCCCCTCCCATCACACGCACACACACCTAGCTACCCATCTGGGGTCGGGACTAATCTGATTTATGTGCAGCTTTGACCCCGTAATCTGACATGCAATTCGAAAATGTGGCATGGAGTTAGTGACCCACTCCTGCAGTCTGTGTGTGTGTGTGTGTGTGTGTCTGTGTGTGTGTGTGTGTGTGTGTGTGTGTGTGTGTGTGTTGTGTGTGTGTGTGTGTTGTGTGTGTGTGTGTGTGTGTGTGTGTTTGTGTTTGTGTTGTGTTTGTGTTTGTGTTTGTGTGTGTTTGTGTGTTGTGTTGTGTGTGTGTTTGTGTGTATGTGTGTGTGTTGTTGTGTGCATGTCTTTGTGTTTGTGTGTGTGTAGTTTGTGTGTGTGTGTATGTGTGTATGTGTATGTGTGTGTGTGTCTCTGTGTGTGTGTAGTGTGTGTAGTGTGTGTGTTGTGTGTTGTGTGTAGAGTGTGTGTGTGTGTGTGTGTGTGTGTGTGTGTATATATGTGTGTGTGTGTGTGTGTGTGTGTGTGTGTGTGTGATGTGTAGTGTTGTGTGTATGTGTAAGTTTGTGTGGTATGTGTATTGTGGTGCGTGCATGTGTGTTGTGTGTAGTGTGTGTGTGTGTGTGTGTGGTGTGTGTTGTGTGTGTGTGTGTGTGTGCGTGTGTGTGTGTGTGTTGTCTGTGTTGTGTGTCTGTGTGTCTGTGTGTCTGTGTGAGTATGTGTGTCATAGATACTGCCGACCGTAAACTATAAACCACTGCAGTTTGCCTGCCAGTGGAACAGGAAACCTACCGCCCACACACCGCACCCTGTTCATGGTCTGAGGACCCCCACCAAGTCTTCTCAGGTAGCATCGTTTGTTTACTATCTGCACTCTGCCATCACAGGAAAGCTGAAGGGAAAGAGAGCACCAGGTAGACCCAGGGAGAAAAATACTGGACGAACTTGCAGAGTGGCTGAGGACAGAGAGGGTGGAAGATGTACTTACAGTGACAAGGGATAGATACATATGGAGGGCCATGATCGCCAACGCCATGCGGCAGGGCACATGGCGATGATGATGATGATGAGTTAACCCAGGGAAAAAATACTGGACGGACTTGCAGGGTGGCTTGAGGACAGAGAGGGTGGAAGATGTGCTTGCGGCGACAAGGGATAGATAAATAGTTATGGAGGGCATGACCGCCAACGCCATGCGGCAGGGCATATGATAATGATGATGAGTTCGCCATACTTTTGTCTTCTTCTCTTTCGTCGTCACACTTTAGAGTGTAATTTCGAGGAAGAGTTTGAGGTTTGTTCAAGAGGGATTCATCGCACTGGGACACAAACTTCCATATGTGCTCCACCCAATTCTAGCCAGTTGCTATCTGGTAGATACCCTGAGCCTGCTCAAAACTCAATACGTGAAATGCTGAATGTGAGGGGGGGGGGGGGTGGGGGTGGGAGGGGGGTGAGGGGTGGTGAGGGGAAAAGGCATCGACGAAACAGTAAATTGACACCACCAGAATGATGGAAAATTAAATCTAAGAACGGGAAGTCAACAGACCAGATTTTCAAGTTGCAAGCTGGGATTGAACTCAAGATATCGGATCTTGAGCCTGCGGTTTTATCAAAAAAGCTTACCAGCCCTCAGAAAAGTATGCCATTATCTGCAGAACGCCGTTATTTGTAACATTCCATTATCTGCCGTTTGCCATTTTTGTTTTGTTTTGTTTGCTGCATGCCATTATTTGTAGATGCCATTATCTTGCTGGGACTAAACTCGATATGTCAGATCTTGAGTCCACGGCTCTATTTACAAACAAACAAACAAAAAAGAAACGAAACAAATAAACAAAAACAAACAAACACCCAAACGAACGAGCAACAAACAAACAAACAACAACAAACGAACAATAACAAAACAGCCGGCCTGGGTGAAAACCAAAACACAACAAACAAACAAAACCCCAAAACAACAAGTACAAAAGCATACAAAACTGCTATGTTGAGATTTGTTAGAGTGACTGTACACAGACTGTTCCATGTGTTCTCTGACCCACAGAATGATGCCAATACAGTCATTTCCATAACGATCAGAAGGACCCTGAAGCCTACGTAAAAAACCCTATGTGCTAGGGAGGTCTGCATTTGTGGACCATTGGAAGAGAGAGAGAGAGAGAGAGAGAAGACAGACAGACAGACAGAAGACAGACAGACAGACAGACAGACAGACAGAGAAGAAGAGACATCAGACAGACAGACAGAAGAGAGAGAGCGAGCGAGAGAGAGAGAAAGTGAGAGAATGAGAGAGAGAGCGAGAGAGAAAGAAAGAGAGAGAAAGAGAGAGAGAGACAGAGAGGAGAGAGACAGTGAGAGAGAGAAAGGGATGTTAAAAGGTAAAGGTTGTCCCACTACCCTGAGGTCGAGAAAGAGTGAGGTGGTAGAGAAGTCAATTTTTCTCGGTGCCAGCATGATGAGGGTGGTGACCATAATTATCCTCTCCCTCGTTGCTTGACTATTGACGGCAGGGCAGACTGCAGGACGCACACACGTATTGTATAAAGTTCCACAGACGTGATTCGCATCCTTACAAACTCATTCAGGCAGACTGGGGGAGGCCAGTGATCAATTTCTTTTCAGTTTCAGTTTCTCAAGGTGAAAGTCTCCGCGCTCGGAACGAATTCCATATGCAACTAACGTCAGAGGTGCCTTGTGTATGGTGATCTTTGGTGCGCTACAGAGCCTTGAAATTATATACCTGCAATTAAATTACACTGTTCAGATGGCCAGAGTCGAAAGATCAGGGAAATGGAAGAATGAGATTGTAGAGAGGTCCAGAGACAGCAGGAAAAAAGAAAGAGAGAGAGAGAGAGGGCAGAGGAAGAGACGAGACAGACAGACAGACAGGCAAAGCAGACAGACAGACACAGAAGAGAGGCAGAGACACACGACACACAAGAAGAAAGACACACAGACAGAGAGACACAGCAGAAGAGACGAAGAAGACAGAGAGAGAGAATTCGTGATCGTATGCATCCGTTCATTGACTGATTCTCTTTAACCATCTTCACTCGATCTTTCTTGAAGGGAAAGTTTTCTATACCACTAGACCACAAGGTCTCTCCTTATTCTCTGACTGAAAATCTCTGCCACCAGGTCATACAAGTCAGAACCGAAAGCCTCTGATATCAGGGGGCATAAGGTTCCTCCCTCCCTGCCTCCCTGCTGCCAGGATACAAGGTCCTTCCCAACACCTTTGCGCTGAAAGACTTCTGGCCTGGTCCCCTCCCAAAAAGAGAGCGATGATAAAGCATGCTGCATAGTCGTTCCCCTTTCACACACACACACACACACACACACACCTTGATGCTCGCCATGTTGTAAATCTCCCTGTTCGCACGAGGAGGCCACGTGCCTGACGTCATTGTCGTCAGTGACGTAAGAAGGGTGTGTTGGTATTTCCTATCCGGGTGATTGTGACTTGCTATATGTTGTCGGAAGTGGGAGTTTGATAGCCCCCCCCCCCCCCCCCAATGGTTTGAGGTATTGCTGGGTTAACGGGGGTGGCCTATCGATGTTAAACATGGCTCAAGAGATATGATTCTCTGCTTTTCCTGTCAGGTGTTTCAATCGTGAAGGGTAAACTTTTGCCCTACACACGCCTAAAGTCGTTGAGGGGTGAGGTGGTAGAGATCTCCCTTCAGCTTTTTCTGGAAAGGGGAGTGGAGGGGAGGGGAGGGGCGAAGTGGACGGCACTCCTTTCCTCTGTTGCTTTATCTTCCCCAACCCCCAAACAGATTATTTTGATTATTTGCATTCGTCAGAAATAGCCAGCAGAATCGGCCAAGCCAAAACAGCATTCAAGAAGACGAAAAGCATTCTTACCAACAAATGCCTGTCAATTAACATCAGGAAGAGAGTTCTTGAATGTTAGATAGAACCGATAATGTTATACGGTTTTGAGGCGTGGGCAGTCAACAGGCAAAGCCAGAACAAGATCGAGGCAGCCGAGATATGGTTTCTAAGAAAAATATTGAGAGTTCCACGGACATCAAAGAAAATAAACGAGACAGTCTTGATGGAGGCAGACACAAGAAGATCATTGATAAGGAAGATTAGGAAAAGACAGGCAACATGTACATGTACAGGCCATCTTATGAGGAAAGGGGAATTAGAGCACCTGGTCAAACAGGAAAGCTGGAGGGAAAGAGAGCACTAGGTAGACCCAGGGAGAAAATATTGGACGGACTTGTAGGGTGGCTGAGGACAGAGAAAGTGGAAGATGTGCTTGCAGCAACAAGGGATAGATACATATGGAGGGCCATGATCGCCAACGCCATGTGGCAAGGCACTTTATGATGATGATGATGATGATGATGAGCACGAGGTGCTCTGCAGGTCGCCTGCACAAAGTTTTACGAACTAGGCCCGAATCCATACGCTCAGACTGGCAGGGGAGCGTTTGGGGTTTGTTCGGAGTTTGGTGTTTGTTCAAGAAGGATTCATCACTCTCCGGAAAATTCCATATGCGCTCCACCTAAAATCTGCCAGCAATTATCAGGTCAAATTTATCGCGCAGTTGGGTACTGCTGATTGAAATCAAGAGGTTTCTTGTGTTTTCTGTCTTTCACTTATCGTTCTACTGTCGATGAAATTTCAACCTCTTTCGTCAGTTGCCTGCTCTCTCCATATCCCCCACCCTACCCACCCACTTACACCCTAAGTGTTGTTGCCGAAGTCTGTGGAATAATGGTTCAGACGAGAGGATGTTGTTAGTACGATCATTATCATCATTATCAAGTGCCTTGCCACATGGCGTTGGCGAGCATCGCCCTCCATATGTATCTATCCCTTGTTGCCGCAAGCACATCTTCCACCCTCTCTGTCCTCAGAGTCCGTCCAATGTATTCTCCCTGGGTCTACCTGGTGCTCTCTTTCCCTCCAGCTTTCCTGTTGTGACCTGGTGTTCAATTCCCCTTTCCTCATAGAATGGCCTATAAATGCTGCCTGTCTTTTCCTAAACTTCCTTATGAATGATCTTCTTGTGTTTGCCTCCATCAACTGTCTCTTTTGTTTTCTTTGCTCTCCATGGAACTCTGAACATTCTTCTCAGAAACCACATCTCGGCTGCCTCAGTCTTGTTCTGGCTTTGCTTGTTGACTGTCCACGCCTCACATCCGTATAACATTATCGATTTCATCTAACATTCAAGAACTCTCTTCTCGATGTTATTTCATAGGCTTTTGTTGGTACGAACGCTTTTCATCTTACTGAATGCTGTTTTGGCTTGGCCGATTCTGCTGGCTATTTCTGATGTGCATCTGCCGTCTGGTGAAATGATCGTTCCCAGATATTTAAACTTATCAACCTATGATGGTATGATGCTTGATGAAAAAGGATGAGAACGAACATCAAGCGGCTTCTGTCAAGATGGAGTGTGTAATCTGAATGATCACGTGACAGTCATGTGACAATAACATCATGTGACACACACATTAAGTCACAAAGTCCTCAGTTTTTTGTTGTTGTTGTTTTTTTTCGTTCCGTTATGTTAACTTTTGCTGACGGGTCTATTTTTGTCTTTCTTTCCTTCCTTCTTTCCTTTTTTCGCCAAGGGTGCCTGAATCAAAGAGATATTAATATGTCGTGTTGTTAGGCTGCGTATAGTATTTGCCTGCGTACTCCTTTTGTTCTTTATGTTTTATTTGTTTATGGATTTAGTAGAAGTTTTCCTAGAGCACCTGGTCACAACAGGAAAGCTGGAGGAAAAGAGAGCACAGGGTAGACCGAGGGAAAAAATATTGGACGGACTTGCAGAGTGGCTGAAGACAAAGAGGGTGGAAGATGTGCTTGCGGCAAGGACAGATGCATATGGAGGGCCATGATCGCCAATGTCATGTGGCAAGGCAGATGATGATGATAATGATGATGTGGTTTTTACTCGAGGACAACCTTTATCAGTCGATTGTGACATGTGTTGTGAATCAAAGAGCCCTGAAATAAACCAGGTGGTCGAAAGGGCTATAAAGATAACTTCAAATTGAAACGAGAA
>CM060311.1:75124378-75149378 GCA_030674185.1 Monoplex corrugatus | reverse complement strand
ATCATTAATACAGAAGAATAGGAAAAGAAAAGACATACAACATTTACAGGACATTTTTTGAGGAAAAGGGAATTAGAACACCTGGTCACAACAGGAAAGCTGGAGGGAAGGAGAACACCAGGTAGACCCAGGGAGAAACTCTTGGACGGACTTGCATGGTGGCTGAGGACAGAGAGGGTGGGAGATGTACTTGCAGCGACAGGGATAGATTCGTATAGAGGGCCATGATCGCCAACGCCATGCGGCAGGGCACATGATGATGATGAGTTCCGAAATCAGAATTGGTTCAAGACAGAATCCTCGTACACGGACAAATGTATAGAGTCTGTACAACCCATCATAATGTGCCAACGTTTATTTTCTGTCAGATTTCTTTAGCCGGCACATAATCCTATGCGCTAGCAAGGTCTTAAATTGGGGTTGGGTTGGATGGAAAGTGTGTGTGTGTGTGTGTGTGTGTGTGTGTGTGTGTGTGTGTGTGTGTGTGTGTGTGTGTGTGTGTGTGTTTCGTGAGTGAATGCATGTGCGCGCGCGCGGTGTGTGTGTGTGTGTGTGTGTGTGAATCGAGGAATGTATTCAGTATGCTTTTATTGTTCGCGATATTGTTCGCATAAAGGCCTAAGAAAAGGATGTTGTTGTTTCAACTGAGATTGAACGGCTATTATAGGTAAACAGAAATACGTGCATTAAAAAATACAAACGTGCGTGCGTGTGCTTAACACACGTATACACACACACACGCACGCACACAGACTGACAGACAGACACACACACATACTCACACATACACACACACACACAGACACACACACACACACACACACACACACACACAGACACAGACACACACAGACACACACACACAGACACACAGACACACAGACACACACACACACAGACACACACAGACACACACAGACACACACACACACACACACACACACACACACACACACACACACACACACACACACACACACACACACACACACACACACACACACACACAGAGTAATGCCGTAATTGGGAGAGCTTCCCTTATTTCACACGGAAAATTTCGTTGAGGCGAAATACGATTCAATACAACACAATACAATACAATACGATACATACGATACCATACCATACCATACCATACCATACCATACCATACCATACCATACCATACCATACCATACCATACCATACCATACCATACCATACCATACCATACCATACCATGCCATACCATACCATACCATGCCATACCATACCATACCATACAACCATACCACATACCATACCATACCATACCATACCATACCATACCATACCATACCATACCATGCCATACCATACCATACCATACCATACACTACACTACAATACGATACGATACGATACGATACGATACCAAAAGATAAAATATGATACGATACCATACAATTTGGACATGGGCGTGTACTTTATCGAACACAGTGATGGTGATAATGATAACAATACTGATAGCGATAATGATAATGATAACGACAGTGATAAAGACAACGATGATGACAATGATAACGATAATGACAATGATTACTATTACGATGATGATCATGTTTTTCCAACGGTAGAAGCCATCAGCTAAATGCCATTCTTTCAGATTAGCCGTTGCTCGCATAATGGGTGTTTTCATATTTCCATAAGCCAGCCATTGACATGACTTATAGGGTCTTTAACGTGCATCTTTGTTATTTTACGTACGTATATACACGTTCTTACTAACAAGTGCCAATCAATTAACATCAAAAAGAGAGTTCATGAATGTTAACATAGAATCTATACCGTTGTGCGGTTGTGAGGCGTGGACAGTCAACACGCAAAGCCAGAACAAAATTGAGGCAATTGAAATGTGGTTTCTAAGAAGAATGTTGACAGTTCCATGGACAGCAAAGAAAATAAAAGAGACAGTCTTGAAGGAAGCAGACACAAGAAGATTATTAACAAAGAAGATTTAGGAAAAGACAAGCAACATTTTTAGGGCATTTTATGACGAAAGGAAAATTAGAAAACTTAGTCACAAAAGAAAGCTGGAGGGGAAAAGACCACCAGGTAGACCCAGGAGAAACTCTTGGACGGACTTGCAGGGTGGCTGAAGATAGAGAGGGTGTGAGATGTACTTGCAGCGACAGGGATAGATTTCGTGGAGGCCATGATCGCCAACGCCACACTGCAGGGCACATGATGATGATGATGATGATGATGATGATGATGATGATGATGATGATGATGATGATGATGATGATGAGAGATGAAGAAGAGATGAGAAGAAAGATGATGATGACAGATGACGATGACGAGTGACGATGAGACGACGACGACGACGATGACGATGACGATGACGATGACGATGAGATGATGATGATGATGATGATGATGATATACGCAAAAGAGCTTTAGGCATTGGCGATGTCTGCACACAGGTTGGCCTGGGAGATCGGGAAAAAAAAACCGCAAAACCTCTCCATCCTCTACCCACCAGGCGGAGATGTCTTGGCGGATCGAACCCAAGACCTTACGATTGGAAAACAGACGCTTACCCACTTGGCCACCACCCACGTCTAGAGAAAAGAAGATTACTTCTGAACTTACTTCTGCAGATTACTCCTCCAAGCTCAGTCACTGAGAGATTTAATTTAATCCTGTCTAGAATGGAACTGAGAGGGAGGCGATTAATAATTCCCCTTTCTCCTCCAAAATTTCAATAACCTCCTTTTTCTCCAACTTTCATTGTACGGTTGAAACTGGCAGAGGTTTTGGGCGTTGGTATACAGGATTTTCAAAACGGTTTTATTGTTGGGAGTTCAGTGGTATTGAGTTATTACTGGGTCATTAAATGTTCTGAAAATTTCTAAAATTCTAACTATGCTGTGAAAAGTTGTGAAGAGAAAAAGTTAATCCAGTTTCAGCTTATGAAATTCCGCTGTTCAGCAGATTGAGCGAGCAGGTAAAATATGGTATACAGGGGGGGTGCAAAAGTAGGTATAAAGTTATGAAAAGCAGAAAAAATTCTCAGGTACACAATACTCACTTCATGTTGCCGTCGGTATTCACACACTCCTCTAGTCGAGAGCGGAATTAAGCACTATAATAGTGCTGTATACAGTTGGTCTCATCTGTCTGTTTGCCTCGATTTATTCTCTGCCTGTATCTCTGTTTCTCTGTCTCTCTCTCTCTCATTCTCTCTCTCTCTCTCATTTTCTCTCTCTCTCTCTCTATTTATTCTTTCTCTGTGTGTCTCTGTCTTTGTCTGTCTCTCTTGTTTTACTCTGTCTTTCTTTCTTTCTTTCTCTCTCTCTCTCGCTCTCTCGCTCTCTCTGTCTCGCTCTCTCTGTCTCTCTGTCATTGTCTGTCTGTCTCTCTCTGTCTCTCTCTGCCTTGAAACCTATCCGGGCCACCATACAAAGGTCAGCCCAGAGCAATAAGGAGCAGAGGATCGCCGCTACTGACCTATAAGCCAGTGACATTGCGGGCATTAGTAGTAGCTCTCTCTCTCTGTCTCTCTCTCTGTCTCTCTCTCTCTCTGTCTCTCTCTCTCTGTGCCCATCCCTCTCTCTCTCTTTTCCTCTATATCATTATGTGACTCTGTCCCTCTCTGGCTCTCTTTTTCACTCTGTCTGCCTCTGTCTCTCTGTCCCCCAGTGGGCATGCTGGGGGCTCTTTCAGTATAAATAGTATCCCCGCCTTCTGGAAAAATTCTGTGCTAGAGATTCCTTCTTTTCTGTCACTCTCTTTGTTTCTGTCTTACTCATTTGCTTTCTGTCATTTCTTCCTATCATTTTCGGCCTTGCTGGTCCACTCATCTGTATGTGTTCGATAAAGTCTTACGTACTTTCTCTTGGGATTGATAACTGGGCACATGTACTAATTTGAAGTGTATTTTTAGCTCAAGGGAAATGAAATATGCGAAAGCAATTTTAGGTGACTTAGGCCTGTTATTATATATATGTTTTGTTGTTGTTGTTTTTTTTTAGATCAGAGTTGTTTCCCACAAACCTTTGTGGGAGAGTACAAGGAATCTTGCTATTTATCTTATATATAATTTTCAGATGATGAAATTAGATGGACAGAGGTAGTGCATGCATTCTCTGCTCTGTCTCTGTCTCTGTCTCTGTCTCTGTCTCTGTCTCTGTCTCTGTCTCTCTCTCTCTCTCTCTCTCTCTCTCTCTTCCTCTCTCTCTCTACCCCTCGTTATTTTCCCCTTTGATATCGCTGTTTATGATGGTGTCTTCTCTTTGTTCCTTGGTCTTTCCTCTTCTCCGGTGGGCTCCTTTGGTGGTTTGATGTTCGTGATGGTGACTTCTTCTTGTTCCTTTGTAATCCCTCTTCTCTGGTAGACTGCTTTATGAGTTTGCTTTGGCGACTGTCATATGTTGGTTTTGTGTGGAATTATATATATTTCAGTGTCCTTGGTTATGTTTCAATTTGTATTCAAGTATGGGTTTGTTTTTTTGTCCCCTGTGTGTGATAAATTGACTTTTTTCCCCCTGTGTGTGATAAATTGACTTTTTTTCCCCTGTGTGTGATAAATTGACTTTTTTCCCCTGTGTGTGATAAATTGACTTTTTTGGTCCCCTGTGTGTGATAAATTGACTTTTTTGGTCCCCTGTGTGTGATGAATTGGACGGAGTGGTCAACGCCAGGGGCATCTCCTTAGATTATGTGTGAAATATATTGATATGTGTACTTAATTTTCTTTTCCTTTTCTTTCCAGTCGAAGTATTGTGTATGTTTTGAAACGGGTTACAGTCCTGATATGGCTCTACGCAGTCGGCTGGGCTTTAAAGAAAAATAACAGTAACAGTCTTTGTCTCTGTCTCGGTCTCTGTCTGTCTGTCTGTCTTTCTCTCTCTCTCCCTATTTCTCCCTCCCTCCCTCTCTTTCTCTCTCTCTTTCTTTCTCTTTCTCTACCTCTCTCTCTCTCTTTCCTCTCTCTCTCTCTCTTTCTCCCTCTCTCTCTACCTCTCTCTGTCACTTTCTCTCTCTCTCTCTCACTTTCCTCTCTGTCTCTCTCCATCTCTCTCTCTGCCTCTCTCTTTCTCACTCTCTCTCTTTCTCACTCTCTCTCTTTCTCTCTCTCTCCCTCTCTCTCTACCTCTCTGTCTCTCACATTCTCTCTCTCTTACATTCTCTCTCTCTCACACACACTCTCTCTTTCTCTGTCTCTGTCTCTCTCACTCATTCTCTCTCTCTCTTTTTCTCTCTCTCTCTCTCTAGCTCATGTTTCTCTGAAGGCATCCTGTGAAGTGAAAGATCTTCGCCCAGTTCTGGAAGCTAATTAGGTCAATGTATTCATCAAAGGGATCGCCATGTGTTCCACATGTAGAGCGTGTGATAGGATGGCAGTTGACATCGTCTGCAGCAGTCACAAACTGTGTTAATGTCACGTTTAAGTGTTTTCTTATCACATACACACACATACACGCACCCTTAAACACACGCAGACATACACACATACACACACACTCAGACAAGGCTTACACACACGCAGACACACACATATCCACACACACACACACACTCACACACACATGCACACGTAAACACACGCAGACACACACATACATACACACACAGAGAGACTTAAAACAACGCACACACACTCATACACACACACACACTTAAACACACACACACACACACACTCAGACACAGGCTTACACACACGCACAGACATACGCGTGTACCCACGCACATGCACGCACAAACACTCATACACACACACGCTCACACTCAGACAGACGCAAACACACGCACACACATACGCGGGCACGCACGCACGTGCACACACACACACACTTAAACGCACTCACACACATACACACACACAAATTCACACACACACACACACATTCAGACACGCACACACATACACACACATTTAGACACACACACACACATTCAGACACGCACACACATACACACACATTTAGACACACATACATTCAGACACACACACACATTTACACACACACACACACAAACACACACACACACATACACACACAACACACACACTCAGACACAGACTTAAACACGCGCACACACATACGCGCGCACGCACGCACATGCACACACAAAAACACACACTTAAACACACACACACACACACACACACACTTAAACACACACACACTTTAACACACACACACACACACACACACTTAAACACGCACACACACACGTGCACACACACACACACTTAAACACACTTTAAAACACACACACACACACACACACACACACACACACACACACATTTAAACACACGTGCACACACACATCATCATCATCATGTGCCTTGCCACATGGCGTTGGCGATTATGGCCTTCCATCTGCGCTGCAAGTACATCTCCCACCCTTTCTGTCCTCATCCAGTGTTTTCTCCCTGGGTTTGCCTGGCGATAGTTTTCCTTTCAGCTTTTCTGTTGTGACTAGGTGCTCAAATTTCTCTTGCTTCATAAAAACACCCTGTAAATGTTGCTTGTCTTTTCCTAATCTTCTTCATTTTTGTTCTTTTTGTGTTTGCTTCTTTTAGGACTGTCTCATATAATTTCTTTGTTGTATATAGAGCTCCTCACATTCTTTTTAGAAACGATATTTCAGCTGTCTTAGTCTTGTTTTGACTTTGCGTGCTGACTGTCCACGCTTCGCATCCGAACAACAAACAGTATTCGTTCTATATAACACATGAAGAACATTCCTGCTGATGTTAATAGATTGGCATTTGTTGGTAAGAATGCTTTTCATTTTCTTGAATGCTGTTTTAGCTTGGCCAATTCTGTTGGATATTGGTAACGTGTCTGGCCATGATCTACTTGAGATGATAGGATGGTGGTTTCCAGTTGCCTTCCAAGGAAGTGGGGACAATTTTCTGCCAGGGTTAACTCCCTTAGCCTTAGTCTCTCCCGAGACAACCACAGCAGTGATTTTCTGTTAGGGTTAACTCCCTTAGCCTTGGTCTCTCTCTCTCTCTCTCTCCACACACACACACACACACACACACACACACACACACACACACACACACACACACTTAAATACACGCACACACATGCACACACAGAGACACACAAAAACAGACACGTACACACATACACAAGCAAACACACGTACACATATACGCACATACACATGCACATACACACACAAACACACACATAGACACACGCATTCATACACACAAAACGTATACATACACATGTATACGAGAACACAGACAGACACAACAGACATACGCACTCACACACACACACGCACACACAGACGACACACACACACACACACACGCTCACACACACCACTCACACACACCAACATACACACATATAAATATATCATATACATACACACACACACCACACACACACACACACCACCACCACACCACACACACACACACACACACACACACACACACACACACACACAAAACACACACAACACACACACACACACACAACACACACACCACCACACCAACAGCACCCTACCCACACACACACACAAACACTTACTTTTCTCTCCTCCTCAACCGCACTTCAGAAGACTTTGGGGCGGTGGGGGGTGGGGGGGGTGGCGAAAGAAAGCACCAAAGGGAAAGAGAAGGGTGACAACCGCGGTAACCCAGCAACCCTGGACATGGCGGACCTGGCTAAACATGTCAAGAGCAAGTTCACACCAAACAGATAAGCTTCTTCACTCACTGAACAGGTAAGCCATCAATACACCCGTGAGGACACGAGTTTGATCGATGTTGTTAGACGGAGGGGACACCCCCCCCCCCCCTTCTTGCAAATACTAGTGCGTCCTCTCTGGCCAAGGAATCAGACATCTTGCAGGGGCGGATTGTGGGGAAAGGGGTAGGAGATCTCCAGGGCGTCAGGAATCCCTTGACCCCCCCCCCCTACACTCCCGCCTTTCGTCCTTGAGTTATCCAAGAAAACCAAAATGTGATGTGAAATCTTTAATCCAAAAAAAGTGTGACTGCCCGCGTTCAAGCAAACAGGAACCAGAAAAAACACGAAAGAAGAATGCGAACGTATATTTAATACAACAATTAAAGACAGGCGCAAATTTTCGGCCAACTGGCCTTTGCCAAGCGTAATATTACAAACAAACAAACACCAGATACAAAAATGATGAGAAAAAGACTGAAACTTCCCTGCTGCTGTGTCCAATGTGAAATCTTTGTTCAGTGTATAATGCCTTAAAAGCGAACGAAATGTCTGTATGTGGATCCCTACAAAACTCCAGTCCCCTCAAAAATCAAAGAAAGAAAGAAAAGAAAGAAAGAAATAAAAGAAACCAGTCGCCGTGGTGTAGTGGTTAGCGCAACGGACTACCGACTGGAAGGTTGTGGGTTCGAATCCCTATCAATCCCTTCAAAATCATTGTGAGATTTTTCGGTTCTAACCGGCTCTTGCCAAGAGTTGAGCGTGCTTTGGGCTCATCGGGAAGACTGGGACCACACAGTCGAGTCTCGTCCAGTTCACGGATGCGTCATTCAAGGTGTTGCTCAAATCTTCTGACCAGCACCACAGGCGTCTGTATCTCTCGGGCCTGGTCGATGCCAGGATATATTATGATTGTAAGCGTAGAGTACAGCCCTGTCACGCGGTCTCATTCCTAGATGGAGCTCCATAGCATCATGATTATCATCCTCATCGACATCATCATCATAGCATTGTAAGGAAACTGCCCCAGCCATTTGTGACCATTAAGATGGTGTAGACAATGGGGCGAAAAAAGAAAGGTGAGCACAAAGGTAACCTCCCTGAGTGCAATGATCCTAAAAATAAAATAAAAAAACAAGAAAGAAAGAACAGAAAGAAAAAAGAAAGAAAGAAAAAAAGAAAAAACAGAAAGAGAGAAAAGAAAGAAAGGAAGAAAGAAAATAAAGAAAGATCGAAAGAAAGAAAGAAAGAAAGAAACAAACAAACAAACAAAAAATCTATAATCAAAATCTCTTTTATCAGCAATAGCAAAGAAGACAAATGTAAGATAATATTATAAAGTTGATGTGTGTGTGTGTGTGTGTGTGTGTGTGTGTGTGTGTGTGTGTGTGTGTGTGTGTGTGTGTGTGTGTGTGTGTGTGTGTGTGTGTGTGTGTGTGTGTGTGTGTGTACACCTGATATATCTCTCGTTGTGTGTGTCTGGCAGTGTGTGTGTCGGTGCACGTGTGTGTGCACACGTCCCGTTCTCTCTCTCTGTCTCTGTGTCTGTCTGTCTCTCTGTCTGTCTGTCTCTGTCTTTCTGTCTGTCTCTCTGTCTCTCTATCTCTGTCTGTCTGTCTCTGTCTCTCTATCTTTCTATCTGTCTCTGTCTCTCTCTCTGTCTCTCTCTCTGTCTCTGTCACTATCTGTCTGTCTGTTTGTCTCTGTCTCTCTTTGTCTCTCTGTCTCTCTGTCTCTGTCTGTCTGTCTGTTTTCTCTCTCTCTCTCTCTCTCTCTCTCTCTCTCTCTCTCTCTCTCTCTCTCTCTCCTCTCTGCCTTCTCCCTAATTTTGATGACAAACTGAACACACTTTTATGAATTATGTCATCAATTTTAGAGTCCAGATCGCCTCGGAAACTGGGGAAACAATGGCTTCTGTTTCATAACGCCTTTAAATTGTGCGTTTAACCCTTTAGCTCTCGCACCCTATCCTCCAAATGCAAAAGACTTAACCCTTTGACTCCCTCACCCTATCCACTAGCTTCCTGCAGGAAGTTGGTGGACAGGATGAGGAGTCAAAGGTTTTTTGTTTGTTTTTTGCTTTGCTTTGATAGCATGGTTGACGATGCAGGATGCCGGTGGACAGAGTGCGGTGGGAGTCGAAGGGTTAAGTAGCTTACGTGGGAATGCAGTTTTAGAACAACAATGCGCTTTTGGGGGTGGGGGTGGGGGGAAGGGTGGGGGTGGGGAGGGGAATGGGGGGGGGGGGGGCAAGGCTTGTTATCGTCAATAGGAAGAGCAACAAGTGAAGATATAAGTACACTGTCAGATTCATTGCTTTGACTGTCATAAATCAGACGACACTGGTTGTGTGTGTGTGTGAGTGTGTGTGTGTGTGTGTGTGTGTGTGTGTGTCTGTGTGTGTGTGTGTCTGTGTGTGTCTGTGTGTGTGTGTCTGTGTGTGTCTGTGTGTCTGTGTGTGTATGTGTGTGTGTGTATGTCTCTGTGTGTGTATGTCTCTGTGTGTGTTTATATATATGTGCGTGTGTGGTGTGTGTGTGTGTGTGTGTGTGTGTGTGTGTGTGTCTGTGTGTGTGTGTCTGTGTGTGTCTGTGTGTCTGTGTGTGTATGTGTGTGTGTGTATGTCTCTGTGTGTGTATGTCCCTGTGCGTGTTTATATATATGTGCGTGTGTGTGTGTGTGTGTGTGTGTGTGTGTGTGTGTGTGGATATATATATATATATATATATATATATATATATATATATGTGTGTGTGTGTGTGTGTGTGTGTGTATGTGTGGTGTGTGTGTGTGTGTGTGTGTGTGTGTGTGTGTGTGTGTGTGTGTGTGTGTGTGTGTGTGTGTGACTCCCGACGACAATATAACGGGATATAGAAGTGCAGAACATTAACCCTTTCAACTCCCTTCACCCTATCCTCCTGCTTTCGCCAGCGCTCTCGACGAGCGGGATTGTCAAGTGAGGGAAACTGTCGGTCGGCCTTCCTTGCAATTGGAAAGGTCTAGGTTCAAATCCTGCTTGGCTAACTGGAGGGTGAAAGAATTTGGGTTTGAACGATCTTCTAGATCTACATGTGTGCAGATCTGTTGGTGGCTAACTTCCAACCCCACCCCCTTCGTGGGCAGAATATTAGTTACGCACGTTAAAGATCTTGTGGAACATATATCAGTGTCCGATGGCTTACTTAGACAAACAAACAAACAAACAACAACAACAAAAACAACAACGACACACACAAAAAAGAAACACCCTGCATGCACGCCCACCAATGAAGATATATGCAGACTGCGCATCAACAACCCTGCTTGCGTAGTGTAGGTGAAACAACGCGCAGACATACATATATGAAAGAAGCAGAATGCTAAAAAATATGCATGATAAAGAAATAGAAGGATAGAAAAATAAATCAACAAATCTATGAATGAATAAACGGGGATACATAAACTCATTAATCAATAATGATAATGAAGATAATGATAATAACAATCATATTGATGATAACGATGGTATAATGTCATAGTAGCAGTAGTAATGGTAATAGTAGTAGTAGTTATACTACTACTACTACTACTATTACTAGTATTGCTGCTGCTGCTGCCTACTACTACTACTACTACCACTACTATATAGTAGTAGTACTACTACTACTACTATATACTATTACTACTACTACTAAGAAGAAGAATGATGATGGTGACATGATTACTACTACTACTACTACTACTACTACTACTATTACTATTACTATTACTACTACTATTAAGAAGAAGGAATGATGATGATGATGGTGATATATGATACTACTACTGCTACTACTACTACTACACCGGAGGCAGCTAGTGGATGGAGTCAAAGAGTGAAAGGGTTAACGACAGATCCCGTGCATAACTGTTGTAAGGGAACAGGGCAGAGCGGGCGGCAGTGACGGCCCACAAGCACAATCCCGTGTTGAACACTGCCCGTTGTGTGACAGGTGTATGGGTCACCTCACTGGTCACCTGTCTCCCCCTTCATTTTGCCTTGCTGACTGACTTAGTCATTGTGTACTGTTGGATGTGACCAATGAGTTATTATTAGTTCCCCCCCCCCCCCGATTTCCCCGTCCCTCCCCCCCCCCACCTGGTAGACAGGACTGACTGACTGACTGACTGACTGACTTTCGCATCGGTCATTTGGGTGGAGGTCCGAAGTTAATTTTAAACCCTTTGACATCCAGCGCCCTGTCCACCAGCATTCTGCATCGCCAACCATGCTAGCAAAGCAAAAACTTAAATCCTTTGACTCCTCACCCTATCCACCACCTTCCTTCCTGCAGGAAGCTGGTGGATAGGGTGAGAGAATCAAAGGGTTAACATTTTGCTGTTGGTGGATAGGGTGCGGGAGTCAAAGGGTTAATTCTGCGCTGTCGTTTGTGGCTCGTACAATGGGGACACTTTGTGGATGTTTAATTGCAATCATGGCGAAGATGATTTATTCTGACGTGAGGGATTAGTCTTATTCTTATTTTGTTTAAAGCTCAGCGGCCTGCGTAGAGCCAAATCAGGGCTATAACCGTTCCAAAACACACAATACTTCAACAGGTAAAAAAGGAAAAGAAAATTAAGTACACATATCAATGCATTCACGCACATAATCTTAGGAGGCGTCCCTGGAGCTGACCACTCCATCCGATTTATCACATATAGGATTTAAAAAAAACATATCTGAATACAAATTCAAACATAACTGAGGACACAAAAACATGTATTAAAAGGGTGTCTAGCCGTCTTTATCACAGATTTTCAAAAATTACCTAAATTATCTAAAACTGCTTCTGCGTATCTCATTTCCCTATAGCCAAAGATGCATTTAATATATATACCCAAAGTATATAAGACTTTATAGAACATATACACTTTCTACTAGTTGCCATTGAACTTGATGATCAGCGGAGTTGTAGCTGTCCACTCCTCCTGGTAGAGGCGACATCCCTGCAATAATTGTAATGTCCAGTTGTTTAGTCGTCTTGATCGTGCAGGCATTTTCTTGATTCCTTCTTCTACAATCTCATGTATCAGCGGCTCCTCAACTGTCCACATCTTTGACCAAAATTTGGTGAAGATCTGTGCAAAAGCAGTTGAGAACATCTTGCTATCACATTTTTGTAACAGACAGACAGACAAACAGACAGACAGAACATAATCCGTCCCGGAATAAATGAAATAATCTCCTTTTCAGAAAATTAAACACAAAAACAAACATTTAAGATAAAGAACAAGAACAAAAACAAAACAAAAAAGATTTTTAAAAAAAAGGAAGAAAGAAAGACTAGAATTATTTCAACATATTTCTGTTAGCATTTATTTTGAATTATTTGGACAATGCAGTCCTCAAGGAAAGCTGGAGGGAAAGAGAACACCAGGTAGATCCAGGGAGAAAATATTGGACGGACTTGCAGGGTGGCTGAGGACAGAGAGGGTTGAAGATGTGCTTGCGGCGACAAGGGATAGATACATATGGAGGGCCATGATCGCCATCGCCATTCGGCAGGCACATGATGATGATGAGTTCACACAGACACAACAAGTACGGAAGAAAGATGTTCATGCTCGTGTTGCCTATAGCCCAGTCGACCTTAAAGCCACATAAGGGTTAAAACAACTCCAAGTCTTATTCAAAAGAGAACAGTCCGAAAGAAGGATAAGACAGAAACGAGACAAAGAAGTAACGATAGATAATAACACAGCTTGCATTGACAAAAATCTGGAAATGGCTTCAACATATCTCCTCGGTATGCATTCAGTCACTGTAGACAAGTAAGTATCTTTGTTGTCACTGAGAGACAGGTTCAGCCAGGTAGACATTAAGTAAGTAACTTCATTCCAACCAAAGGTCGATGCTGTATGAAACTGTGTGATATAGCCCGCTACACATCGATACAGTGTGAAACTGTGTGATATAGCCCGCTACACATCGATACAGTGTGAAACTGTGTGATATAGCCCGCTACACATCGATACAGTGTGAAACTGTGTGATATAGCCCGTTACACATCGATACAGTGTGAAACTGTGATATAGCCCGCTACACATCGATACAGTGTGAAACTGGTGATATAGCCCGCTACACATCGATACAGTGTGAAACTGTGTGATATAGCCCGCTACACATCGATACAGTGTGAAACTGTGTGATATAGCCCGTTACACATCGATACAGTGTGAAACTGTGTGATATAGCCCGCTACACATCGATACAGTGTGAAACTGGTGATATAGCCCGCTACACATCGATACAGTGTGAAACTGTGTGATATAGCCCGCTACACATCGATACAGTGTGAAACTGTGTGATATAGCCCGCTACACATCGATAAGTAGTGAAAACGTGTGATATAGCCCGTTACACATCGATACAGTGTGAAACTTGTGATATAGCCCGTTACACATCGATACAGTGTGAAACTGTGTGATATAGCCCGCTACACATCGATACAGTGTGAAACTGTGATATAGCCCGCTACACATCGATACAGTGTGAAACTGTGTGATATAGCCCGTTACACATCGATACATGTGTAAACTGTGTGTGATATAGCCCGTTACACATCGATACAGTGTGAAACTGTGTGATATAGCCCGTTACACATCGATATAGTGTGAAACTGTGTGATATAGCCCGTTACACATCGATACAGTGTGAAACTGTGTGATATAGCCCGTTACACATCGATACATAGTGTGAAACTGTGTGATATATAGCCCGCTACACATCGATATAGTGTGAAACTGTGTGATATAGCCCGTTACACATCGATACAGTGTGAAACGTGTGATATAGCCCGCTACACATCGATATAGTGTGAAACTGTGTGATATAGCCCGTTACACATCGATACAGTGTGAAACTGTTGATATAGCCCGCTACACATCGATACATGTGAAACTGTGTGATATAGCCCGCTTACACATCGATATAGTGTGAAACACTGTGATATAGCCCGCTACACATCGATACAGTGTGAAACTGTGTGATATAGCCCGTTACACATCGATACAGTGTGAAACTGTGATATAGCCCGCTACACATCGATATAGTGTGAAACTGTGTGATATAGCCCGTTACACATCGATATAGTGTGAAACTGTGATATAGCCCGCTACACATCGATACAGTGTGAAACTGTGTGATATAGCCCTTACACATCGATACAGTGTGAAACTGTGATATAGCCCGCTACACATCGATATAGTGTGAAACACTGTAATGTGATAGCCGTTGTTACACACATCGATACAGTGTGAAACTGTGTGATATAGCCCGCTACACATCGATACAGTGTGAAACTGTGTGATATAGCCCGCTACACATCGATATAGTGTGAACTGTGATATAGCCGACACATCGATACAGTGTGAAACTGTGATATAGCCCGTTACACATCGATACAGTGTGAAACTGTGTGATATAGCCCCGTTACACATCGATACAGTGTGAAACTGTGATATAGCCCGTACACACGATACAGTGTGAAACTGTGATATAGCCCGCTACACATCGATACAGTGTGAAACTGTGATATAGCCCGCTACACATCGATACAGTGTGAAACTGTGTGATATAGCCCGCTACACATCGATACAGTGTGAAACTGTGTGATATAGCCCGCTACACACCAATACAGTGTGAAACTGTGTGATATAGCCCGCTACACATCGATATACAGTGTGAAACTGTGTGATATAGCCCGCTACACATCGATACAGTGTGAAACTGTGATATAGCCCGCTACACATACGTTAATGTGTGTGAAACGTGTGTGATATAGCCCGCTACACATCGATACAGTGTGAAACTGTGTGATATAGCCCGCTACACATCATACAGTGTGAAACTGTGATATAGCCCGCTACACATCGATACAGTGTGAAACTGTGATATAGCCCGTACACATCGATAAGTGTGAACTGTGATATAGCCCGCTACACATCGATACAGTGTGAAACTGTGTGATATAGCCCGCTACACACCGATACAGTGTGAAACTGTGTGATATAGCCCGCTACACATCGATACAGTGTGAAACTGTGTGATATAGCCCGCTACACATCGATACAGTGTGAAACTGTGTGATATAGCCCGCTACACACCAATACAGTGTGAAACTGTGTGATATAGCCCGTTACACATCGATACAGTGTGAAACTGTGATATAGCCCGCTACACATCGATACAGTGTGAAACTGTGTGATATAGCCCGCTACACATCGATATAGTGTGAAACTGGTGATATAGCCCGCTTACACATCGATACAGTGTGAAACTGTGTGATATAGCCCGCTACATCCGCATACAGTGTGAAACTGTGTGATATAGCCCGCTACACATCGATACAGTGTGAAACTGTGTGATATAGCCCGTACACACCGATACAGTGTGAAACTGTGTGATATAGCCCGCTACACACGATAAGTGTGAAACTGTGTGATATAGCCCGCTACACACGATACAGTGTGAAACTGTGTGATATAGCCCGCTACACATCGATACAGTGTGAAACTGTGTGATATAGCCCGCTACACATCCGATACAGTGTGAAACTGTGTGATATAGCCCGCTACACATCGATACAGTGTGAAACTGTGATATAGCCCGCTACACACGATACAGTGTGAAACTGTGTGATATAGCCCGTCTACACATCGATACAGTGTGAAACTGTGTGATATAGCCCGCTACACATCGATACAGTGTGACAACTGTGTGAATGATAGCCCGCTACACACCATACAGTGTGAAACTGTGTGATAGCCCGCTACACATCGATACAGTGTGAAACTGTGTGATATAGCCCGCTACACATCGATACAGTGTGAAACTGTGTGATATAGCCCGCTACACATCGATACAGTGTGAAACTGTGTGATATAGCCCGCTACACACATACAGTGTGAACTGTGATATAGCCCGTACACACATACAGTGTGAAACTGTGTGATATAGCCCGCTACACATCGATACAGTGTGAAACTGTGATATAGCCCGTACACTCGATACAGTGTGAAACTGTGTGATATAGCCCGCTACACACGATACAGTGTGAAACTGTGATATAGCCCGCTACACACGATACAGTGTGAAACTGTGTGATATAGCCCGCTACACACGTACAGTGTGAAACTGGTGATATAGCCCGCTACACATCGATACAGTGTGAAACTGTGTGATATAGCCCGCTACACATCGATACAGTGTGAAACTGTGTGATATAGCCCGCTACACACGATACAGTGTGAAACTGTGATATAGCCCGCTACACACGATACAGTGTGAAACTGTGTGATATAGCCCGCTACACATCGATACAGTGTGAAACGTGTGATATAGCCCTTACACACGATACAGTGTGAAACTGTGATATAGCCCGTACACACATACAGTGTGAAACTGTGATATAGCCCGCTACACACCATACAGTGTGAAACTGTGATATAGCCCGCTACACACGATACAGTGTGAAACTGTGATATAGCCCGCTAACACTCGATACAGTGTGAACTGTGATATAGCCCGTACACACATAGTGTGAACTGTGATATAGCCCGTACACATCGATACAGTGTGAAACTGTGATATAGCCGTACACACATACAGTGTGAAACTGTGTGATATAGCCCGCTACACACGATACAGTGTGAAACTGTGATATAGCCCGCTACACATCGATACAGTGTGAAACTGTGATATAGCCCGCTACACACGATACAGTGTGAAACGTGTGATATAGCCGCTACACATCGATACAGTGTGAAACTGTGATATAGCCCGTACACACATACAGTGTGAAACTGTGATATAGCCCGCTACACAGATCAGTGTGAAACTGTGTATAGCCCCTACACACATACATGGAAACTGTGATATAGCCCCTAACACATCGTGTGAACGTGATATACCGTACACATCGATACAGTGTAACTGTGTATAGCCTACCACGATACAGTGTGAAACTTGATATAGCCGCTACACACCAATACAGTGTGAAACTGTGTGATATAGCCCGCTATAGCCCGTACACATCGATACAGTGTGAAAACTGTGATATAGCCCGCTACACATCGATACAGTGTGAAACTGTGATATAGCCCGCTTACACATCGATACAGTGTGAAACTGTGATATAGCCCGCTACACACCATACAGTGTGAAACTGGTGATATAGCCCGCTACACATCGATACAGTGTGAAACTGTGTGATATAGCCCGTACACATCGATACAGTGTGAAACTGTGTGATATAGCCCGCTACACATCGATACAGTGTGAAACTGTGTGATATAGCCCGCTACACATCGATACAGTGTGAAACTTGTGATATAGCCCGCTACACATCGATACAGTGTGAAACTGTGATATAGCCCGCTACACATCGAACAGTGTGAACTGTGTATATAGCCCTACACATGTACAGTGTGAAACTGTGATATAGCCCGCTACACACTCGATACAGTGTGAAACTGTGATATAGCCCGCTACACATCGATACAGTGTGAAACTGTGATATAGCCCGCTACACATCGATACAGTGTGAAACTGTGTGATATAGCCCTACACATCGATACAGTGTGAAACTGTGATATAGCCCGTTACACATCGATACAGTGTGAAACTGTGTGATATAGCCCGTACACATCGATACAGTGTGAAACTGTGATATAGCCCGTACACACCAATACAGTGTGAAACTGTGTGATATAGCCCGCTACACATCGATACAGTGTGAAACTGTGTATATAGCCCGTACACATCGATACAGTGTGAAACTGTGTGATATAGCCCGCTACACATCGATACAGTGTGAAACTGTGTGATATAGCCCGCTACACATCGATACAGTGTGAAACTGTGATATAGCCCGTTACACATCGATACAGTGTGAAACTGTGTGATATAGCCCGCTACACATCGATACAGTGTGAAACTGTGATATAGCCCGTTACACATCGATACAGTGTGAAACTGTGGATATAGCCCGTACACATCGATACAGTGTGAAACTGTGTGATATAGCCCGTTACACATCGATACAGTGGAACTGAATAGCCTACACCATACAGTGTGAAACTGTGTGATATAGCCGCTTACACATCGATACAGTGTGAAACTGTGATATAGCCGTTACACATCGATACAGTGTGAAACTGTGATATAGCCCGCTACACACGATACAGTGTGAAACTGTTGTGATATAGCCCGTTACACATCGATACAGTGTGAAACTTTTGATATAGCCCGTTACACATCGATACAGTGTGAAACTGTGTGATATAGCCCGTTACACATCGATACAGTGTGAAACTGTTGATATAGCCCGTTACACATCAATACAGTGTGAAACTGTGTGATATAGCCCGTTACACATCGATACAGTGTGAAACTGTGTGATATAGCCCGTACACATCGATACAGTGTGAAACTGTGTTATAGCCCGTTACACATCGATACAGTGTGAAACTGTGTGATATAGCCCGCTACACATCGATACAGTGTGAAACTGTGTGATATAGCCCGTTACACATCGATACAGTGTGAAACTGTGGATATAGCCCGCTACACATCGATACAGTGTGAAACTGTGATATAGCCCCTACACATCGATACAGTGTGAAACTGTGTGATATAGCCCGTTACACATCGATACAGTGTGAAAGTGTGATATAGCCCGCCACACATCGATACAGTGTGAAACTGTGATATAGCCCGCTACACATCGATACAGTGTGAAACCATGTGATATAGCCCGCTACACATCGATACAGTGTGAAACTGTGTGATATAGCCCGCACACATCGATACAGTGTGAAACTGTGTGATATAGCCCGCTACACATCGATACAGTGTGAAACATGATATACCCGCTACACATCGATACAGTGTGAAACACTGATATAGCCCGCTACACATCGATACAGTGTGAAACACTGATATAGCCCGCTACACAAAATCAGACACAACGGACAATTGCATTCAACCAGTCTGAAAATCAGCAGCTTTTCTCAGTTCATATTGCTCATAGCCCAGCTGACTACTAGAGCCATATCACAACCTCCACAAAATTTGAGTTTGAGCACAACTCATTGAGCATAATTCTTTGAGCTTGAAACTCTTCTTACAACCGTCTGTTTTATCAGAGACAGAGAAATAACGATTAACGTATCTCTTATGTACACACACCAAAGCAATCCAAACCACTAACAACAATGGTTTATCTCCGTCGCGATGGGACCAGAAGCAGTTTTAGAGGGAAAACAATGGAACTTAGCAAAGTTAGGGCAATAGATAAATGGATTTGTCTCAGCCAGGTCGGTCAGTATCAAAGAGCCAGCTGACGATTGTCTTTCTCAGATGATAGAATCATAGCATCAAGATTTGATGTCTCGATGTTTAATCTCAAACCCTGCGATATAACAATTGCTACGCCGCTTACTATTGCAGTTTTGTCGAACAATTCCTTCCGATTTGAGATACTGAATTGTCATCGGTGTTTGTAACGCAGAAGAACTGGCAAGATTTGAAAACCTTGTCAGAGATAATTCTCTCAAATCAAGGCGTCAGAAATTGCGGTTTTGTCAGTTTGTTGTTTGATGTAAAATCTTATTTTCTCCCTTTATTATCAGTGAAGATCCCATATCCGCCTAGGATTTTGTGACGAGACGATAAGTTTTGTAGATCGTTGAATTGGCAGGTGGTGATGGTGAACGGCAGTGAGCATTAGGGCTTTTCTATAGTTAATTATCTACCCTGAAATCCCACACGTTTCTTAATCTGATTCCGAATTCCGACTCGAAGCGACTGTTTTGTGTTTGAATTTTGTCATTCGTGTATCTGACATTTTCCAAGGCATTTTGCCCCTGAAGTCTTTCGCCTGATAGTTTCAGCCACAAGATAGCGAGAGTTTTAAATCAGAATTTTCCCTCCCTCAGACAAATTACCTACCAGCTAAGTTACGAGATACCCATTTGTCCTTGGATCTGAAAGAGGGGCAAGTGGAAGAGAGAGAGAGAGAGGGAGAGAGGGGAGACAGTGGCAGGAGAGACAGAGACAGAGAGAGGGGCAGAGAGAGAGAGACAGACACACAGAGGCGAGAGACAGAAAGAGAGATAGGAGAGAGACAGACAGACAGACAGAGACAGAGAGACAGAAAAAGAGATTAGGAGAGAGAGAGAGAGGAGAGAGAGAGAGAAGAGAGAGAGAAGAAAGAGATAGAGAGAGAGAGAAAGAGAGAGAGAGAAGAGTGACAGAGAGAGACAGGGGGTGTGGGCATTCAATTTCCGATGTCACACTTCCATCATTCAGTTTGCGAAGAATCTGAGCTTGCCATCGGCCTTGAGAAAAAAAAAAAAAAAAAAAACAACAAAAAAAACAGGCGATGGACCAGGACGTGGATAACCATTTTCTATCATTATCGAAGACTTTGAGCTATCTTGAAACTGTCCATTTGTTCCTGGACCTGTCTCTGACAATCTTACACTTAAACCATAGCTCAGATCACACGTATCTGACAGGTTTTCACTACACTCTTCTGGCTAACAGTTTGCCCAACAGGAAGGTGACCAAGCACATCAAAGTCCAAGTGACCAAGCACATCAAAGTCCAAGGTGACCAAGCACATCAAAGTCCAAGGTGACCAAGCACGTCAAAGTCCAAGGTGACCAAGCACATCAAAGTCCAAGGTGACCAAGCACATCAAAGTCCAAGGTGACCAAGCACATCAAAGTCCATGGTGACCAAGCACATCAAAGTCCAGGGTGACCAAGCACATCAAAGTCCAAGGTGACCAAGCACATCAAAGTCCAGGGTGACCAAGCACATCAAGTCAAGGTGACCAAGCACATCAAAGTCCAAGGTGACCAAGCACATCAAAGTCCCAAGGGTGACCAAGCACATCAAAGTCAAGGTGACCAAGCACATCAAAGTCCAGGGTGACCAAGCACATCAAAATCCAAGGTGACCAAGCACATCAAAGTCCAGGTGACCAAACACATCAAAGTCCAGTCTACAAAGCCTGCATGGTAAATATTCTCTTCTACGGCAGCGAAACATGGACTTTACCCTGCAGACAAAGACAGAGACTGAATGCTTTTCACAAGTTTTGCCTGAGATATACATTCCTGGCATCTCTTGGAGAGACCTCATCGGATGACAGTCGCCAACAGCTGATCATGAACAAGTTGTATCGGAGTACATGGTTACCAGTCGGAGATCAAGCTGATGGCCACAATACCATCATCACTGCTGATACCACTGTCCATGGACTTAAGCCAGGAACGGTTCAACAGTTTCAGTTTCAATTCTCAAGACGACGTCTCCGCGCTCGGAATGAATTCCATACGCACTAACGTCACAGGTGCCATGTGATGGAGAAAATCCAGAATGATCACGCCTTAAGCCTGCACATAAACCTAACAGCTGACCAGGTCCTGAAGTCTTACCTAGACAGTTCCATAACTCTGAGGTTGTAAGGGAGTGAGGTGACAGAGACCTCAACTTTTCCCGGGGCCAGCATTATGAAGGCAGCGCCCGTTCCTTCTCTCTCCCCCCCCCCCCTTCAAATTCGTATTCATGTTTATATTTTAAGAACAGAACAGAACAGAACAAAACCAAAACCAAAACCAAAACTAAAACAAAACAAACACAAAACAAAACAAAACAACCAAACGAAACAAAACGAAACGAAACAAAACAAAAACAAAACAAACAAAACAAAACAAACCAAACACGTACAAAGCATCAACTTAAACAAACAAACAAACAACAAGAAACAAAACTTCAACCCTGTGTCCCGCCTGAGGATTAAACCCACGCTCCCTGAGTTATCATCATAGTGCTCCATATCTCATCATGATCATAATTAGGTGCCTTGCCACATGGCGTTGACGATCATGCCTTGCTTGTCCTCTTTCCTCTTGTTGCACAATCGTCATTCTTCCCCACTCTTCGTTCTCCAGCACTTGACAGCTCAAATTCCCTTTCCTAACGTACCTCATTTCCTGTACTTGCAGGTCCACTGCTGCAAATTTCCCCCTTGTTCACACATAACCCCTTGGACCAGGCGTGACTCCTTTCCCTTCAACTTCCCCTTTGAACCAAGCAGCATCACAATACCCTAGACACCAAATCTTGCTAAGAACCAAACAGCACAACATACACAAAGACAAGACGCACAAATTATGACACAAACACAATTAGCACAAACAAACAAAACACTGACAGCAGACACAAGAACCAGAACGAACAACAACACAACCACAAAACAAACAAAAACGACAAACAGAAACAAACAAAAAAACAAAACACAAACACAACAACAAGAAACCAAAACAAAAAAAAACACACGAAACAAACAAAACACCACAAAACACAAAACAAACACAACAACACAACACAAAACAACGAACACAAAACAAACAACACAACAACAACAAAACAACAAACAAAACAAACAAACAAAACAAGACAAAAAAACAACAAACAAACACACAAGAACAAAACAAAACACAACACACAAAAAAACGAAACAAAACAAAACAAACAAAACGAACAAAACACAACACAACGAAACAAAACAAAACAACAAAACAAACGAAACGAACAAGACACAACGAAACAAGACAAAACAAAAACAAGAAACAAAACACAACACAACGAAACAAAAAAAGACAACAAAACAAGAAACAAAACAAAACAAACAAAACAAAACAAAAACAAGACACGAAATAAACGAGACACAAAACAAAATGAAACAAAACAAGACACAAAACAAAACAAACCAAAACAAACGAACCAAAACAAACAAACAAAACCAAAACAAAAAAAACAAAACAAAAAAACCACCACTACACAGCCAAGCCCTGGTTTAATCCATTTCGTCAGAGGCGTGAAAATAAAACACTTCACTGCCACTGACCAAACTTGTTCCTGTTATTCTGGAACCCAAATATTGACCAGTTCCTGTTAGGATTCCTTGTTATGGTTGGAGGAGGGGAAAAAAAGAAAGGTAAATATGAAGAGAACATGTTGCGGAAGTCAGTCAACCTCTGGCCACAGAAGTTGTCTACAGTTGGTTTCCTCTGCTGTGCTTCTGAAATTAATTCGTGCAAAACTGGTGTAATACAAGGTGCCACTTAAAACCGTTCACATCTTAGAATAACGATGTTGTTTTAAGTATCTCATAGAATTATACTTTCCAACAGTGTGTCTGTCCGACTGAATTTGCTCCGTATTTTCGTCTGTTCGGTAGAATTTGCTGTTTCCATTTATTTCATAGAATTTGCTGTTTCTGTCTAATCGATAGAATTTGCTGTTTCTGTCTATTCGATAGAATTTGCTGTTTCTGTCTATTCGATCATATTAGCTTTTCACTGTTCGGTCTATTTGACAGAATTTGCTGTTTCTGTGTATTCGACAGAGTTGTACTTTTCATTGTGTGTCTATTCGAGATTGTACTTTTCAATGTGTGTCTATTCGACAGAGTTGTACTTTGATCGCGTGTCTATTCGACAGAGTTGTACTTTCGTTGTATGCCTATTCGACAGAATTGTACTTTTGATTGTGGTCTATCGACAGAAAGTAAGCAGAGGTACCCAGACAGAGGTACCCAGGTAGAGGTACCCAGACAGAGGTACCAAGCCAGAGGTATCCAGACAGAAGCACCAGAGAGAGGTACCCAGACAGAGGTACCAGCCAGAATACCCAGACAGAGGTACCCAGACAGAGGTACCCAGACAGAGGTACCCAGACAGAGGTACCCAGACAGAGGTACCAAGCCAGAGGTACCCAGGCAGAGGTACCCAGGCAGAGGTACCCAGGCAGACATACCCAGGCAGAGGTACCCAGCAGAGGCACCTAGGTAGAGGTACCCAGGCAGAGGTACCCAGACAGAGGTACCCAGACAGAGGTACAGAGGTACCCAGACAGAGGTACCCAGACAGAGGTACCCAGACAGAGATACCCAGACAGAGGTACCCAGACAGAGGTACCCAGACAGAGGTACCCAGACAGAGGTACAGAGGTACCCAGATAAGGTACCCAGACAGAGGTACCCAGACAAAGGTACAGGTACCAGATAAAGGTACCCAGACAGAGGTACCCAGACAAAGGTACAGAGGTACCCAGACAAGGTACCCAGACAGAGGCATCAGAGAAGTACCCAGACAGAGGTACAGAGGTACCCAGACAGAGGTAACCAGGCAGAATCGAACCCCCGACCTTCCGATGGAAGGTCTGACGTCTCACCAAGTTGTCTACAGCATCTGTCACTAACTTT
>CM060311.1:75111878-75119378 GCA_030674185.1 Monoplex corrugatus | reverse complement strand
CAAACGAGGTGATCTTAAAGGAGGCAGACACAAGAAATGATAATTCACAAAGAAGATTAGGAAAAGACAAAGCAACATTCATAGGACATGTTATGAGGAAAGGGGAATTGCAGCATATGGTCACAACAGGAAAGCTGGAGGGAAAGAGAACACCGGGTAGACCCAGGGAGAAAATATTGGACGGACTTGCAGGGTGACTGAGGATAGAGAGGGTGGAAAATGTACTTGCAGCGAAAAGGAATAGATTCGTATGGAGGGACATGATTGCCAACGCCGTGCTGCAGAGATAATAATGCCAGATTGTGGAGGTTAGGTTTAGGGTATTTATTTGAGTGTGTGTGTGTTTGTGTGTGTGCGTGCGCGTGTGTGTGTGTGTGTCTGTTGTGTGTGTGTGTGTGCGTGTGTGTGTGAGTATGTGTGTGTGGAGTGTGTGTGTGTGTGTGTGTGTGTGTGTGTGTGTGTGTGTGTGTGTGTGTGTGTGTGTGTGTGTGTGTGTGTGTGTGTGTGGTTTTTTTTTTTTTTCCGGATCATGCAAAGGAAAATTTCCTATGTGCACACTTTCTCCCCCCAACCCCATTTTCTTTCCGCCTTAATGGGGGTTAGAGTTAGGGTTAGGGTGGGATAATATGTTTTGATTGTGTTGAAGAACTTTGATGCTTAAGCAATTAAAAAAAACAACAACAGAAATACATGGAAGTGAATGAAAATTTACATGTCGACTAACTTTACAGTTCTGCTTGTAAGTACAATCAGATATTATTCTATATAAGTTATAAACTTGTAATTCGATTGTTTTTTTTTCTTTTTCGATAATAAACAAACAGAAGTTTAAGGTTGACTGATGGAAAAACAAAAATCAAAAACAAAACAAAACAAAAAACAACGAAAAACTAAAACAAAACAACTAAACAAAAGACGAAACAACCAACCAAACAAAAATAAAACAGAAAAGAAACAACAACAACAACAACAAATACACACACTCACACACACGCGCACGCACGCACGCACACACACACACACATACACACACACACACACACACAACACAACACACATACACACACACCACACACACACACACACACACACACACAACACACACACACACACACACACACACACACACACGCACGCACGCACAGAATATCGCCAAAACTCGAAGACGTCAGTTGACATCCTGGCTGTAGCAGAGAAGTACAGCGTTCTGCAGACACGGAACAGGTTAACCCCTTTGACTCCTGCACCCTAAACACCAACTGCAAAAACATAACCCTTTGACTCCTGCACCCTATCCACCAACTGCAAAAACATAACCCTTTGACTCCTGCACCCTATCCACCAACTGCAAAAACTTAACTCTTTGTTTTCCTCACCCTATCCACCAATTGCAACAACTTAACCCTTAGATTCCTGCATCCTATCCACCAACTGCAAAAATTTAGCCCTTAGACTCCTGCATCCTATCCACCAACTGCAAAAACTTAACCCTTCGACTTCCTCACCCTATCCACCAACTGCAAAAACTTGACTCTTTGACTCCCTCACCCTATTCACCAACTGCAAAAACGTAACCCTTTGACTCCCGCACCCTATCCATAACTGCAAAAACTTAACCTTTTGACTCCCTATCCTATCCACCAGCTTTCTACAGGGAAGGAAATCAAAGGGTTATGTTTTTGCTTTGCTAGTATGGTTGACAGTGCAGGATGCTGGTGGACTGGGTGCGGGGGGGCAAAGGGTTAACGCTGACAACTGTCTTATAGTTGCCTGCTAAAGATAGACTTTCCGCCATCAGATCCATTCTAGAGAGAATCCGACAATAGCATCGGTATCTCACGATGCAACCAAAATATGTTTTAAGGCTTCTTTGAAAAACATTCTTATAAACGAGTCCTCATATACTCTGAGAATGGTAAGACTTTAAACTGAACAAAACGAACGAACGACTTTCGGCCGCGGGAAGCCAGTTGTCCCACATACAGCTATAGGTAGGTAGGTAAGGTCAACCACGTCCCTTGCACGACCAACTAACTAACGGGAGGGACCCAGCTGCGATAACGGGAGGGACCTGGTTGTGGTAACGGAACAACAAGAAAGACAAGTCATTACCCCCCACCCCACCCCCACCCCCAAGACCGCACCGTTGGTGGATCCTCACCTCACGATCCAAACACAAGAGCCTCACGGAGCGACAGGCCTTGTGAACGAGGTGTCCAAAAGACTGTGATGTATCACTTCCATGCACATTTGACACGACCCAATGGTCGGGGATTTGCTAATCCACCCCCCACCCCTTCCTTCACACACACAGTCGACAAACTTGGGAGGGAGGAGGGAATGGGGATTTGCTAATCTACCCCCCACCCCCAAACACACACAGAGTCGACAAGCTTGGGAGGGAGGAGGGAATGGGGATTTGCTAATCCACCCCCCCCTCCACTCACATACACAGTCGACAAGCTTGGGAGGGAGGAGGGAAGGGGGATTTGTTAATCCCACAGTCGACAAGCTTCGAGGTGAGGGAGGGAGGTAGGGATGGGATTCGGGGTGTCAAACTCATCATGTGTATGATATTAGACAAGAACGATGATACGGACGAGCTTGCCTCGCAGTCGAGTTGAGAGACAGATGGCAAGCGTGTTTTAAGGTGGACATGCAGCAGTAAAAAACTGTAAAAACCTGTCACCTGCTGAGCCTCTCTTACAAGCCAGGCGTGGGGGACCTGACGCCACACTGGCGACTAACGGGACAACTGGACAGGCAGGATGGGAGATGGGGGTGGGGTGGTGGGTGAGTGGGGTTGGAGAGTAAGGGTTTATAGTTTGTAGCGTTTGAATGATGTGAAGTTGTCGCCTGGGTGTAGTGTGCGGGAGGTATGTTCGTGCACTTGTCGTAATATGTCAGTACAACGTAAAAGGTTAATCTGACGATAAATTACGTCAGTCGGTCAGTAAGCGTAATAGAACGTACGTACATGACCTGAAAGAAATATTCTACCTGCTCCGTGATATATAAGCAGTGGAATGTTCTCAGCTTTCGCCCATCAGCTTGACTCTGGAGTCTTGCAGTTTGGAGTTTGTTCAAGAGGGATTCATCATACTCGGACAATGTCATATGCGCTCCATCCAAATCTGCCAGCAATGATCTGACATACGAGCGTACTCACCTGAGCCAGGACAAAACCCTATGCGTTTTTACCTTTCACTAACTTTGAAGAAAGCCAGGTACCCCTTCTCAGCCTGGTAGAGTGGAGGACGCATATACACGTATACGGTTCCATGGGCGTGATTCCCACTCGTGCAGACCCATGCAGGCAGAGCGGAACTGAAAGTAATTTACCTCTGCACCAACAAGTTTGAGGTCTCTGCCTCCATGGGAGAAGTCTCTCTCTCTGTTTCTGTTTATCTCTGTCTCTGTCTCTCTCTCTGTCTGTCTGTCTCTCTCTTTTCTCTCTCCCACCTTGTCTCTCTGTCTCTGTCTATCTCTCTCTCTCTCCTCTGTCTCTCTCTCTCTCCTCTGTCTCTGTCTCTCCTGTCTCTGTGTCTTTGTCTCTCTCTCTCTCTCTTTGTCTCTCTCCTCTCTTCTCTCTCTTTGTCACTCTCTCTGTGTGTCTCTCTCTGTCCCTGTGTCTTTGTCTCTGTCTGTCTCTCTATCTGTCTCTCTTTCTCTCTGTTTCTGTCTCTGTCCGTCTCTCTGTCTCTGTCTCTCTGTCTGTCTGTCTTCTGTCTCCGTCTCTGTGTCTCTGTGTCTCTGTCTCTCTGTCTGCCTGTCTCTCATTCTGTCTTTGTTTCTCTCTCTTCTGTTTCTCTCTGTCTCTCTCTGTTTGTCTGTCTCTGTCTCTCTGTGTCTGTGGCTCTGCTGTCTCTGTTTGTCTCTCTCTCTGTGTCTCTGTGTCTCTGTCTCTTTGCCTGTCTGTCTGCCTGTCCTCTCTGTCTGTCTGTCTGTCTGTCTCTGTCTCTCTCCCCGTCTCTGTGTATCTGTCTGTCGATCTGTCTGTCTGTCTGTCTGTCTGTCTGTCTCTCTCTTTCTTCTTTTTTGCTGGACGAGAACCAGCGTTTTCAACAGGATATGACGGGCTTTTTTCTTTTGTGAATGTGTGTGTGTTTATGAGTGTGTGTGTGTCTGTCTGTGTGTCTGTATATATGTGTGTGTGTCTGTGTGTCTGTGTATGTGTGTGTGTCTGTGTATGTGCGTGTTTCTGTGTATGTGTGTGCATGTGTGTGCATGTGTGTGTACGTGTGTGTATGAGTGAGTGGTGTCTGTGTGGTGTGTGTGTGAGTGTGTGTGAGTGTGTGTGTGTGTGGTGTGAGTGTGTGTGTGTGTGTGTGTGTGTGTGTGTGTGTGTGTGTGTGTGTGTGTGTGTGGTGTGTGTGTTGTGTGTGTGTGGGGGGAGAGAATATGACGACTTGGGTCAAGGATAATTCGCAGAACAGGTTTGAGTGTATTTTAGCTCAGTATCTTTGTGCGTGCGTGCGTGCGTGCGTGCGTGCGTGCGTACATGCGTGCGTGTGTGTGTGTGTGTGTGTGTGTGATAGAGAGAGCGAGAGAGATAAAGAGAATAGAGAGACAGTGAGAGATAAAAGAGAGAGAAAGACAGAGAAAGAGAGACAAAGAGACAGAGAGAGACAGAATGACAGACAAACAAACAGACAGACAGACAGACGAGACAGACAGACAGACAGACAGGAGGAGGATGACGGTTGTGGTCTCGGGTCACACACCTTAGTCCAGTCATCCTCGCCTCAGTTTACGTGTGCTTTGTTCCTGAAGGTTTCGTCGTCGCTGGGTGATGGCTTTGGTGAATGACGAGAGTGTGTGCCTTGATTTGATTCTTGAATCAAGATGTGATACCTCATAGCTGTCATTATGATTATGATGCTGGTGATGATGATGATGATGATGAGAGGAGGAGGAGGAGAGGATCATCATCATCATCATCATCATCTCATCATCATCATCATCATCATCATAACCATCATCACCATCATATAGCCCTGATATGGCTCTATGCAGTCGCTGGATTTAAGCAACAGTGATAATGATAATCTCAATCATCATCATCACCATCATCACCACCACCATCACCACCACCACCATCACCACCATCATCACCACCATCACCATCATCATCATCATCATCATCCTCATCATGTGGTGGTGGAGTAATAGTAGTAAGGTAATAATAGTAGTAGTATTGTAGTTGTCGTCGTCGTCGTAGTAGTAGTAGTAGTATATTGTCACATCATCACATCATCATCACATCGTTATATTATTATATTATTATCATTATTGTTATTATCATTATTATTATATTATTATTATCATTATTATTGTTGTTTATTGTTATGATTGTTATTCTTATCATATTGTTGTTGTTATTGTTATTATTGTATTAATTATAATTATTGTTGTTGTTATTGTTATTATTGTTATTATTATCATCATCTCCAAACTTCAAACTCTTAATTACACCTTCCCGGTGCGATGATGATGACATGTGACCCTGAGGGGGCAGGAATAACCAGTTTGTTAGCTGTGACTGTGTGTGACATACATGGCCATGGTCAGCACACACCTTACACCTGGCCTCCCGCTGTGACGGTCATTTTACCGGTCATTACCTGGTCAGGAGGACAACAAGGTTCATTCGCTTTGACCAGAGACATATTATCATCATCATCATGATCATCATGATCATCATCATCGTCGTCGTCGTCGTCATCATCTTCATTTTCATCTTATTATCAGTAGTATGATTGTTATGATCTTCTCTTGTTCTTCTTGTTCTTCTTGTTCTTCTTCATTGCTCGTTTTGTTGTTGTTGTGTTGTGTTCTTCTTCTTCTTCTCATCACATCATCGTCGTCGTCGTCGTCTCGTCGTCCTCGTCATCATCACATCATCATCATCATCACCATTACCACCACCACCACCCCATCATATCATCATCATCATCGTCATCATCATCATCATCATCATCATCATCGTCCTCGTCGTAGACGTCGTCGTCGTCGTAATCATCATCATCATCATCATCATCATCATCAATTGCCCTGGCATTGGCAATCATGGCCCTCCATCACGAATCTATCTTTTGTCGCTGCAAGTGTATCTACTACCCTTTCTGTCCTCATCCGCTCTGTAAAACTGTCAGACATTTTCTACCTGGGTCTACCTGGTGCTCCATTTTCCCTCTAGTTTTCCTGTTGTGACTCATCATCCTCATATCATGTGCCCTGCCGCGTAGCGCTGGCGATCGTGGCCCTCCATACGAATCTACATTAACCCTTGTCGCTACAAGTACATCTCCAACCCTCTCTGTCCTCATCCACTCTGCAAAACTGTCTTATATTTTCTCCCTGGTCCACCTGGTGCTATATTTTTCTCTTCCGTTTTCCTGCTGTGACTAGGTTCTCAAATTTCTCTTGTCTCTTAAAATGTCTTATAATAATTTCTGTTCTTTTCCTTATTTATAAACATCGCTTTTCTTTTCCTTTATCTTCTTCATTAATGTTCGTTTTTTGTGTCTGCCTCCTTCAAGACTGTTTTGTTTGTTTTCTTTGCTGCCCATACCAGGTGGTAAAGGCCCAGTATGCCTTCTCATCTTTCGGATTGACGGAAAAGTTCATCGTCATCATTGGAGTTTGTTCGAGAGGGATTCATCGCTCTCGGACAGTTTGCGTACACGCTCTACCCAAATCTGCCAGCAATTTTCTGGCAGACTCCTCGAGCCTGCACAAAACTATGCGCTGGTGAGGTCCTGATAGACAACTCCATATGCGCTCCACCGGCTGATGTCTGGCAGGCAGACTGCTTGAGCCTGCGCAAAACCTTATGCGCTGGCCAGGTTTTGAAATGTGTGAAATGTGGAAAGGTGGGGGAGGGGGAGAGAGAGGGACCTATGAAACACTAAGCTGACACCACCAGAATAATGGACACATTAACCCTTTGACTCCCGCACCCTCCCCACCAACTGCAAAAACTTAACCCTTTGAATCCCTTACCCTCTCTCTCTCTCTTTTTCTCTGTCTCTTTCTCTCTCTCCCTCCCTCTCTCTTTCTCTTCTCCTCTCTCTCTCTCTCTTTCTCTCTCTCTGTCTCTCTTTCTCTCTCTCTCACTTTCTCTCTCTCTTTCTTTCTTTCTCTTTCACAGGGTGTGGGAATCAAAGGGTTAAGTTTTTGCTTCGCTAGCATGGTAGACAATAGAGGATGCTGGTGGACAGAGTGCGGGAGTCAAAGGGTTAATGTGGACAGCGAATTGGCCAGTGTGTGTGTATGTTGCGGGCTGAACTCAAGATATCAGATCTTGTATGACTCCGTGGCTCTGTTACAGGGCCAGGCAAACCCGCTGAAAGAGAGAGAGAGAGAGAGAGAGACAGAGATAGAGAGAGAGGAAGAGAGAGAAGAGAGAGAGACAGAGATAGAGAGAGAGGGAAGAGATAGAGAGAGGAGGAAGAGAGAGACAGACAGACAAGAGAAAGAGAGAGAGGAGAAAGAGAG
>CM060311.1:75106878-75109378 GCA_030674185.1 Monoplex corrugatus | reverse complement strand
TTCTGTTTCTATCTATCTTCTCTCTTTCTCTCTCTCTCTCTCTCCCTCTCTCCCTCCCTCTCTCTCTCTCCCTCTCTCTCTCTCCCTCTCTCTGTCTGTTTGACTGTCTGTCTCTCTGTGTCTATCTCTCTCTGTCTCTCTCTCTCCCTCTCTCTTTCTCTCTCCTTCTCTGTCTATCACTCTGTCTGTCTGTCTGTCTGTCTGTCTCTCCTCTCTCTATCTGTCTTTCTCTGTCTGTCTCTCCGTCTGTCTGTCCTTCTGTTTCTTCTATCTCTTTTCTCTCTCTCTCTCCTTGTCTCTGCTGTCTGTTGTTGTCTATCTATCTGTCTGTCTGTCTATTCTCTCTCTCTCCTCTCTCTCCTCTCTCTCTCTCTTCTCGCTCTCTTTCTCTCTTTTCTTCTCACATGACATATGATTGATGATTGTCCGCATCCTGCGTTCTGTCCCTGAATTTTTATACATCCGTAAAAAGCATTATAAAATCAGAAACATTGATATTGTCACTATGTAGATACTGTTTGTAGAATTGTGGATTTCCTTGTTATGTGTGTCCCCCTTCGAAGTGGTTGTTGCCAGTATGAATAAACCATCTGAACTCTGTTTGTCTGTCTGTCTGTCTGGTCTGTCTTCTCGTCTCTCTCTGTCTTTCTCTCTCTGTCTCTCTCTTTTTCTCTTTCTTTCTTTCTTTCTTTCTCTCTTTATCTCTCTCCCTCTCTCTTTCTTTTTTCTTTCTCTCTCTCTCTCTGTCTCTCTGTCTCTGTATCTCTTGATCTCTGTTATCTCTTTGTTTTACTCTGCTTCTCTCTCTCTCTGTCTCTCTGTGTCTCTGTATCTCTTTGCATCTTTCTGTCTCTGTCCCTGTCTGTATTTCTCTGTCTCTGTCTCTGTCTGTATCTCTTTCTCTGTCTCTGTCTCTCTATTTCTCTCTATCTCTGTCTCTGTCTGTCTGCCTGTCTCTCTCTCTCTCTCTCTTCTGTATTTCTCTGTATCTTTCTGTCTTTCTTCTTCTTCTCTGTCGGTCCTTCTCTTCCGTTTCTCTCTCTCTCTCTCTCTCTCTCTCGTTTTCTCTCTCTCTCTCTCTTCTCTCGTTTCTCTTCTCTCTCTCTTTCTCTCTCTCTCTCTTCGCGTTTCTCTCTCTCTCCGTCTCTCTCTCTCTCTCTCTCCCCTCGTTTTCTCTCTCTCTCTCTCTCGTTTTCTCTCTCTCTCTCTCTCTGTTTTCTCTCTCTCTCTCTCTGTCTCTCTCTCCCCTCTCTCTCTCTCTCTCTTTCTTTCTTTCTTCCCCTCACTTGAAATAAGATTGTAATTGTGCGTATTCCACATTCTGTCCCTGAATTTGTAATACGTTACAATTAGAAATATTGTCACTGCGTACACACTGTTTATATTATCGTGAGTTTGCGTTGTTATAGGAGCATACTCCTTCGAAAGGGTTGTTGCCAGTATGAATGAATCATTTGAACCCCCCCCCCCTCTCTGTCTGTCTGTCTGTCTGTCTCTCTCTCTCTGTGTCTCTGTATCTTCCTGTCTGTCTCTGTCTCTGACTGTCTCTCTCTGTCTCTGTCTGTCTGTCTGTCTCTCTCTCTTTCTCTCTCTCTCCCTCCCTCTCTCTCTCTTTCTCTTTCGCTCTCTGTATCTCTCTGTTTCTGTCTGGGCCCAAGGCCGATGTACATAAAACTGTCTGAGTCTGAGTCTGTCTCTGTCTGTCTGTCTCTGTGTCTCTGTCTGTCTGTCTGTCTGCCTGCCTGTCTGTCTGTGTGTCAGTCTGTGTATCTATCTGTCTGTCTGTCTCTCTCTCTGTTTCTGTCTCTGTCTGTCTCTCTGTCTCTGTCTCTCTGTCTCTGTCTCTGTCTGTCTCTGTCTGTCCGTCTGTCTGTCTCTCTCTCTCTGTCTCTCTCTCTGTCTCTGTCTCTGTCTCCCTGTCTCTGTCTCTCTGTCTCTGTCTGTCTCTGTCTGTCTCTCTCTCTCTCTCTCTCTCTCGGTTGCTAGCATAATCTGTAATCAGTAACATAATTTATCACTGACTGTCTATTACTCATTGCATGATTCAAACAGCTTGTCGCAACGAAACTGAAAACTGGTTTTAAGGACCGCTGGCAGCGACTTGGCGTAGAGGTGGAACTCCTGCCTTTCAGTCAGATGACGGTTTGGGGATCGGCCCAGGACACACTATGAATACTGCTTCCAGCCCGCCCAGCCGTGGACTGATTGATTGATTGGTTCAGTTTTTACGCCGACACCCACCTCAGGTGATATGACCGACGGGGATAACCATCCCAGGGAAGTGGGTGAAGGGGAGGGGGGGGGGCTTATCTAATCCTACACTGACACCACCAGAACAACAATGATGTTAAGATGGGACAGTGAGAAGGCGAGTTTTAATGTAGCCGCACCCCCGGGATTCGAACCCACAACCATTAGCATGTGAGTCCTACGCTCAAACCAACTGAGCTACTGGGGTCCACTCAGCTGTGGACAGTTACCTGACCCGTTTATTAACCCT
>CM060311.1:75084378-75101878 GCA_030674185.1 Monoplex corrugatus | reverse complement strand
GAGCTTAACTCCCTTTAAAATAAAAAGTGGGGGTGAGGGGAGGGGCAGACACTGCAGCCTCAGTTCACTGCCCTTTGATGTGACTTTGATCAAGGCAAAGGCCTGGTATCTTTATTCACGGGGTCTGATCAGGGGGAAATACGATCAGATCATCTCCCTTGGTTTGTGATAACGGAGCTTGGCGGTGTGAGATTTCACAACCCGTCACGTGATTACCTTGACACGTGCCTTCGGATTGGTTTCTCTTCTTCCAATGACGCGGCAGTTGATTGGTTCTTCTGCTGCCGCCCCTGAAATACAAACTACTGGTCTTTTTGATTGGTCTCATCAACGTCCATCATCATCATCATCATCAAGTGCCCTGCCACATGGCGTTAGCGATCATGGCCCTCCATATGCATCTATCCCTTGTCACCGCAAACACATCTTCTACCCTCTCTGTCTTCAGCCACTCTGCAAATCCGTCCAATATTTTTTCCCTGGGTCTACCTGGTGATTTCTTTCCATCCAGCTTTCCTGTTGTGATCAGGTGTTCTAATTCCCCTTTCCTCATAACATGGCCTATAAATGTTGCTTGTCTTTTCCTAATCTTCCTCATGAATGATCTTCTTGTGTCTGACTCCATCAATATTGTTTCGTTTGTTTTCTTTGCTGTCATGGAACTCTCAACAATCTTAGAAACCACATCTTGGCTGCCTCAATCTTGTTCTGGCTTTGCTTGTTGACTGTCCACGCCTCACAACCGTATAACATTATCGGTTCTATCTAACATTCAAGAACTCTCTTCCTGATGTTAATTGATAGGTATCAACGTCCATGGCGTCCTGAATTACGTGGACTGCATGAAGCGCGCTAATGTCTTGACAGGTTACGCCTTCTGCACGCCCTCCCTCCTTCAATAGATGAAATGACTGTCCAGTGGCGTAGTGGGGCTTCGGAGGGGGGTGGGTGGTGTTGGGGGGGGGGTGAGTGGTGATTGTCAGGATCTTCAATTTCAATTTCTCAAGATGATGTCTCCGCGATCGGAATGAATTCTTTAATAATATAAAATAATATTTATTTATATAGCGCAAAATCTTGATAAATCAAATCTATGCACTAACGTCACAAGTGCCATGTGATGAAGAAAATCTAGAATGATCACGACACAAGCCTTAAATCTGCACATGAACCCATGAGCTGGCCAGGTCCTGAGGTACTAACTAGACAGTTCCATAACTCTGGGGTCATAGGGGAGTGAGGTGGCAGAAACCTCAACTTTTCCAGGGGCCAGCACCACGAGAGCGGCGCCCGTCCTCTCTCCCTCGCTTCAAATTCATAGTCATATTCACATATTTTTCAAGTAAAACTTCAGAAAGGCAAAAAGTCCAATGGTTTCAAGGGGTGGGACCTGGGAAATCAACCTATCTCTCCGATGTTTTATACCAAGGCAGCCGGGCAACGCCCTGCTCTTCACGATTTTCAACTGCCGTGGGATCTTTAGCGTGCGCAGCCAGAAGCCACACGGATCCGACTCGTTTTTCGTCCCCTTCCGAAGGACTAGACTTTTCAGTTCGATTTTCCGGTCAAACTGAGGCCTCTATGGGGACGAACCCTGGAACCTCGAGTTTAGTTATTGGCAGGCGAACGTCTGAACCATTCGGCCACTCTTCTCCCTAGTGGTGAGGCATTGGGGCTCCGGGTCCCATCCACACCCTCGTGTGTTTTCTTGTTAACAATAATCTCCAGTATCAGTGTCGCATCACGTAGGGTGGCTGGAGTTGTTGGTCAGTGCCGTGGTCAGTAATGAATACCCTTCCTGTTGTCACTGGACAGTGGGTGGACAGGATGGAGGGGGAGGAACAGGATACAGAGACAGGGGTTAGAGCACGAGGAAGACGTATCATCTTACCAGATCTGTCTCTGAGTTCCCTGGTTCATTTGTTTGTTAGTTTAGTTTGGTTAGTTAGTTGTTAGTTTGTTTGTTTGTTTGTTTGTTTGTTTGTTTGTTTGGCTTCTCATCACCTGGTCACGTCTTACGTACGCCACATTGCCTTACATGCAAAACTTGCTCCATGCAAATTGTGTTTCCATCATCATTCTGATGGTATCAGCTTAGAGTGTCATAGATCCCTTTCTTAAAATTTTAAGTTTTTTAGACGAATCGTTTTACCAGATCTGCCTATGAGTTCCCTGGTTCATTTGCTTGTTAGTTAGTTTGTTAGTTAGTTAGTTTGTTTGTTTGTTTGTTTGCTTGTTTGTTTAGCTTCTCATGATCTGGTCACGTTCTACGTAATCCACATATGCTTTGCTTTACGTGTATAAGTTGCCGTATGCAAACTGTGTTTCTCATAAAATTTTCTTAAACCAAACTTTTCGTATTAGTTTTTATTTTTAGACGTACCGCGTTACCAAATCTGCCTCTGAGTTCCCTGGTTATTTACTTCGTTTGCTTGTTGGTTTGTTTGGCTGTTCCTCCCTCACCTGTTCACGTTTTATGTACGCTACATGTCTTGCCTTCCGTGCAAAACTTGTCCCATGCAAATTGTGTTTCTCATAAAATTTTCTAAACCCAAACTTTTCTTTTAATCAAAGAACATAACTCTTGAGAGTCACGTAGGAATTATCTCCCATATTGCAGAACTTCTCAAATCCAACACAGTTTGCGCTACCCATTCAGCTAGCATAGAAGCAGATACAAATCTGCCTCGAGTTCATTGATTTATTTGTTTTGTTTGTTTGTGTTTGTTTGTTTGTTTTGTTTGTTTGTTTGTTTGTATGTTTAGCTTCTCTTCACCTGGCCACTTTGCAGTACATCACATATATGCTTTGCATGCGAAACTTTCCCCATGGAAATTGTTTCTCATAAAATTTTCTAAAACCTTTTTCATTTGGGTGGGTGGGTGGGATTTGCAATGAATAGACATCAACAAAAGTTATGTCAAAGGTTAAAAGGTTTGCAGCTGGTGGATAGGGTGCGGGAGTCAAAGGGTTAACATTCCAGTCATTCAGGTGGTATCAGCTTTTGAGTCTCAGAGATATTTTTCCTCTCCTCTCCAACCCCCTCCTCTCCTTTGTTTCCAGCATATAGGGATTTTGCACAAGCTTGAGGAATCTGCCATATCATTATTTCTATCTTATAATTACTAGCAGATTTGGTTAGCGCGCATATGGACTGCTCCGAGTGCGATGAATCGTTTGCATCTCTCATCCTCTTTCTCTCTCTCTCTCTAGGGTCGACCTACATACCAAGACAAGATCAAGCCACACAGGACAACGCACAGACATCAAGGGTTGATGAGTCATACACACACACACACACATACACACACATACACACACAAGAAAGAGAGAGAGAGAGAGAGGAGAGAGAGAGAGAGAGAGAGAGAGAGAGAGAGAGAGAGAGAGAGAGAGACCAACAACGAGGAAGAAACAAAAATCCAGCGAAGGAAGAATCAGGCAAAATAAACAGACGAGCGAGAGACAGCCGAGCGAAGGATCAGCCACACAGGACAGACACCAACTCAAGTGGAACAGGGCGAGTCTTCCAGTACAGTGTGTAACACAGCGACAGCGAAGAGCCTGCGGGGGTGGGACTGTCCCCAGTTGCGAAACTATTTTCTGCTCGTCCCTGTCGTGTGAGGTCTCATTTTCTTCCAGAGACACAAAGCAAGAGATAAGTAAGTTACTCTGAGGCAATCTGGCGATATTTGTCCCCGTTGCAACAGATCGAGACGTGTCAAATGCAGATCTGCAGTTTGCAGTTTGTTCAAGATGAATCACCACATTCAGTACTATTCCACATGCGCTTTATCCAAATCTGCCAGCAATTACGTGGCAGAATAGCTCCGTGGGGATGCCGGGGTCTCTTTCAGTATATCCGCATCTTATCCACCAACTGCGAAAACTTAATCCTTTGACTCCTTGCAGGAAGCTGGCGAATAGGGTGAGGGAGTCAAAGGGTTAAGTTTTTGCTTTGCTAGCATGGTTGATATTGCGGGATGCTGGTGGACAGGATTCGGGAGTCAAAGAGTTAAATAGTATCCCCCACCTTTTGAAATTCTGTGCTAGAAATGTCCTCTTTTTTTTGTAACTCTGTTTCTGCCTTGCTCCTTTGCTTTCTGTCATTTCTTCCTATCAATTTCTGCTTTGCTGGTCCATTCACCTGTCTGTAATGTAATATAAAGCCGTAATACTTTCTCTTAGGACGGATAACAGTACATGTATTAAGTGCATATTTGGCTCCAGGGAAATGCGATGTGCAGAAGCAATTTTAGATAATTTAGGCTTGTTTTTATATGTTTTATTTTCCTTAGTTATGTTTGCAATTGTATTCATGTTTTTTTTTTTGATCCCCTGGTGATTAATTGAACGGAATACTCAACGCCAGAGGCATATCCTTAGATTATGTGCGCGAATGCATTGACATGTGGGCTCAATTTTCTTTTCCGGGATTTTTTCCCTCTGGTGAGAAGAGAGAGACCTATGAAACACTATGCTGACATCACCAGAATGATGGAAACATCAAGAAGGGCAGCGAACAGACCAAACGTTTCTAATTTTGCGGGCTGGGATTGAACTCGAGACATCAGATCTTGAGTCCACGGATCCATTGCTGTTGCTATTGAACACTACCGAGGCCTGGTTGCCGTAGAGGTAGAACACTTGCTTTCCAGTCTAACTGTGAATCAGGCCCATGGAATTTTAACCTTTTGACTTCGGCACCCTATCGACCAGCATTCTGCATCATCAACCGTACTGGCAAAAACAAAAACTTAACCCTTTGACTCCCTCACCCTATCCACCAGCTTCTTGCAGGAAATTGGTGGATAGGGTGAGGGAGTCAAAGGGTCAAGTTTTTGCAGTTGGTGTAAAGGATGCTGGAGTCAAAGGGTTAACATTCGTGCTTGCGGTCTTCAGTCTACCCGTCTGTCAATGGGTACCTGGCTTTCTTCAAGGGTAGGGAAAGGTAAAGAAGCGAGGGAGAGGAGAAGGGCATCGCCCCCATAATGCTGCCCCCGAGAAAAGTTGAGGTCTCTACCATCTCATTCCCCCTACGACCGCACGGTTATTGGACAATCTTTAGAGTTATGGGACAACCTAATCAACCTGCGAACATTACTACAACTACTATTACTACTACGACCACTACGACCACGACCAGGGGAAGCGCTCAGTCGGTGGCCAAAAGAAACGCTTTATATAAATTGCCTCAAAGTATCCATCAACGACCTGGGCATCAACCCCAATACCTGGGACACGCTTGCAAAAGTTTGACCGAACTGGCGAGGCAGGCTGACCATCGGAGCAAGAGCAGCAGAGAGAAGACGAACAGCAGAGACTCGAAGAAAACGAGAAGCGCGCAAGGCGCGAGCGACCTCCAGTTCTACAGTCACACCAACCCACGTTTGCCCTTCGTGTGGGCGAGCCTTTCTGGCCCGGATTGGCCTCACCAGCCACCTCCGGACCCACAATCGCCAATCCCTCAGTCAAAATTGAAGTCGTGGTCTTCTTCAACAACGAAGGACGAACAACAACAACAACAACAACAACAACAACAACAACAACAACAACTTTATTCAAAGTTAGGGAAAAATAAAGCAAGGAGGGAGAGAAGATGGGCACACCACCCTCATAATACTGCACCCGAGAAAATCAGAGGTCTCTACCACCTCACTCCCCTACGACCTCACGGTAATGGGACAACCTGTAGAGTTATGGGACAACATGTAGAGTTATGGGACAATCTGTAGAGTTATAGGACAACCTGTAGAGTTATAGGACAACCTGTACAGTTACGTGACAATCTGTAGAGTTATGTGACAACCTGTAGAATTACGTGACAATCTGTAGAGTTATAGGACAACCTGCAGAGTTATGGGACAACCTGTAGAGTTATGGGACAACCTGTAGAGTTATGGGACAACCTGTAGAGTTATGGGACAACTTGTAGAGTTATGTGACAACCTGTAGAGTTATGGGACAAGCTGTAGAGTTGTGGGACAACCTTCAGAGTTATGGGACAACCTATAGAGTTAAGGGACAACCTGTAGAATTGATGGAAAACCTATTGAGTTAAGGGACAACCTGAAGAGTTATAGGACAACCTGTAGTGTTATGGGACAACGTAACCAGCCTGTGAACATGAGACAACCTGTGGAGTTATGGGACAACCTGTGGAGTTATGGGACAACCTGTGAAGTTATGGGACAACCTGTGGAGTTATGGGACAACCTGTACAGTTATGGGACAACATGTAGAGTTATGGGACAACGTGTAGGGTTATGGGACAACATGTAGAGTTATGGGACAACTGTAGAGTTATGGGACAACATGTAGAGTTGTTTGACAACCTGTAGAGTTATGGGACAACCTGTGGAATTATGGGACAACCTGTAGAGTTATGGGATAGCCTGTAGAGTTGTGGGACAGTCTGTAGAGTTATGGGACAGCCTGTAGAATTATAGGACAACCTGCAGAGTTATAGGACAACCTGTAGAGTTATGTGACAACCTGTACAGTTATGTGACAACCTGTAGAGTTATGTGACAACCTGTAGAGTTATGTGACAACCTGTACAGTTATGTGATAACCTGTACAGTTATGTGATAACCTGTACAGTTATGTGACAACCTGTACAGTTATGTGACAACCTGTACAGTTATGTGACAACCTGTACAGTTATGTGACAACCTGTACAGTTATGTGACAACCTGTACAGTTATGTGACAACCTGTAGAGTTGTGTGACAACCTGTAGAGTTATGTGATAACCTGTAGAGTTGTGTGACAACCTGTAGAGTTATGTGACAACCTGTAGAGTTATGTGACAACCTGTACAGTTATGTGATAACCTGTAGAGTTATGTGACAACCTGTAGAGTTGTGTGACAACCTGTAGAGTTATGTGACAACCTGTACAGTTATGTGACAACCTGTAGAGTTGTGTGACAACCTGTAGAGTTATGTGACAACCTGTAGAGTTATGTGACAACCTGTAGAGTTATGTGACAACCTGTAGAGTTATGTGACAACCTGTAGAGTTATGGGACAACCTGTAGAGTTATGGGACAACATGTAGAGTTATGTGACAACCTGTAGAGTTATGTGACAACGTGTAGAGTTATGTGACAACCTGTAGAGTTATGTGACAACCTGTAGAGTTATGTGACAACATGTAGAATTATGGGACAACATGTAGAGTTATGGGACAACCTGTAGAGTTATGTGACAACCTGTAGAGTTATGGGACAACATGTAGAGTTATGTGACAACCTGTACAGTTATGTGACAACCTGTACAGTTATGTGATAACCTGTACAGTTGTGGGACAACATGTAGAGTTATGGGACAACGTGTAGAGTTATGGGACAACATGTAGAGTTATGGGACAACATGTAGAGTTGTTTGACAACCTGTAGAGTTATGGGACAACCTGTGGAATTATGGGACAACCTGTAGAGTGATGGGATAGCCTGTAGAGTTGTGGGACAGTCTGTAGAGTTATGGGACAGCCTGTAGAATTATAGGACAACCTGCAGAGTTTTAGGACAATCTGTACAATTATGTGATAACCTGTAGAGTTATGTGATAACCTGTACAGTTATGTGACAACCTGTACAGTTATGTGACAACCTGTACAGTTATGTGATAACCTGTACAGTTATGTGATAACCTGTACAGTTATGTGACAACCTGTACAGTTATGTGACAACCTGTACAGTTATGTGATAACCTGTAGAGTTATGTGATAACCTGTACAGTTATGTGACAACCTGTAGAGTTATGTGATAACCTGTAGAGTTATGTGACAACCTGTACAGTTATGTGACAACCTGTAAAGTTATGTGATAACCTGTACAGTTATGTGATAATCTGTAGAGTTATGTGACAACCTGTAGAGTTATGTGATAACCTGTACAGTTATGTGACAACCTGTAGAGTTATGTGATAACCTGTAGAGTTATGGGACAACCTGTAGAGTTATGTGATAACCTGTACAGTTATGTGACAAACTTGTACAGTTATGTGATAACCTGTAGAGTTATAGGACAACCTGTAGAGTTATGGGACAACCTGTAGAGTTATGGGACAACCTGTAGAGTTATGGGACAACCTGTAGGGTTATGGGACAACCTGTTGAGTTTTGGGACAACCTAACCAACCTTTGAACATTACTCATGATCATCATGTGCCCTGCTGCATGGCGTTGGCGATCATGACCCTCCATACAATTCTATCCCTCGTCGCTGCAAGAATATCTCCCACCCTCTCTGTCCTCAGCCACTCTGCAAATCCGTCCAATATTTTCTCCCTGGGTCTACCTGGTGTTCTCTTTCTCTCCAGCTTTCCTGTTGTGACCAGGTGCTCTAATTTCTCTTGCTTCGTAAAAAAAATGTCCTCTAAATGTTGTTTTGTCTTTTTCCTAATCTTCTTCATTTATATTCTCCTTGTGTCTGCCTCCTTCAAGACTTTCTCGTTTGTTTCCTTTGCTGGTGAACATTTCTACAAACTACTATGACTACTACTACTACTACTACTACTACCACCACTACCACGACATTGGTGTCAACGCCGACGGGATTAGCTTCGACTGCTGTTGTATACAGGAACGAGACATGACATAAAACAATGTAGGACAAGACAGGGTTAGGTAGGGATGGGACCCTAACCTACAGTTTACATGCCTGTCTCCTCTCTGTCCATTTTGACTGATTGTCAAGAGTACGAGTATGCAGAGCTTGAGAGCACAAAGTCAAAACATGTAACGTTTGGTGGGTCACTTGTCAGGCGACAGGAGCCGCGTCAGTGGTCAACTTGTCATCCTGTCTGTATTCAGTGTGTTCGGTCACTTCTGACTTTTTTTTTTTTTTTTGTGGCTATGACGGTGGCTGGTTGGTTGGTTGTTTTTCGTAGAGCCGTGGATTCAAGGATCTGATATCTCGAGTTCAATCCCAGCCTGTGACATTAACACTTTGACTGCCGCACACTATCCATTAACTGAAAAAAACAGCGACAAAAAAAAACCAAAAAAAAGAACAACCCCCCCCCCCCCACCTCTTTGACTCCTTCACCCTATCCACCAGTTTCCTGCAGAAAGTTGGTGGATAGGGTGAGGGAATCAAAGGGTTTAAGTTTTTGCTTTGCTAGCATGGTTGACAATGCAGGATGCTGATGGACATGTGCGAGAGTCAAAAAGTTAATAGAGCTCTGACGTGAGCTGGTTGATTGTTTTAATAGAGCCGTGGATTCAGGATCTGATATCTCGAATTCAAACCCAGCTTGCAAAAATCGATAAAAAAAAAAAAATGAAATAAATTAAAAAAAATTTAAAAACCTACAGGATCTGGTCTCTGCCTATATTATTTTAATGTTTCCTTCATTCTGATAGTGCCAGCTTACTGTTTCACAGGTCCTCCACCCCCCTCTTTCCCCCACCGACCCCCTCTCCATGTCGTGACCATAGTTCTAACGCATAATAGGGTTTTCCGCAGGCTAAGAGAGGCTTGCTGAAGGCAGTCATGATCATTTGGCTGAATTTTTTCCCTCCCCATCTAACCATGAAAATAGATAATAATAATAATAATAATAATAATAATAATAATAATAATAATAATAATAATAATAATAATAGTAATAATAATAATAATAATAAGACAAAAAAACAATTAAAAGCACGCCCCAAAATAAAACTGTTGAAAATCATCATCATCATCATCATCATCATCACCGTCGTCATCATCGTCAATATCATCAGCAGTAACAGCAGCAACAGCAACATCGTCATCATCATCATCATCGTCATCGTCGTCGTCGTCGTCGTCATCGTTGTCGTTGTCATCATCGTCGTCGTCATCTTCATCGTCGCCGTCATCACCATCATCAACGTCGTCGTCATCATCGTCATCATAATCATCATCATCATCGTCGTCGTCAGATTATTAACAATGACAACATCATCACCAACAACGACGAAGCACAACTACCACATCAAATGAATGCTTTCTTGTCGTACGCCACATTTCTGTGCATTACCAACACACACAGACACACACAGACACACAGACAGCTTGTTCACGGGGCCACAATGAACAATGGGATAGCAGACAAGCGGTTGTTTGACTAATGGAATCACACTGCTGTGTGTGCGGCCTCGCTGTCACAGCACGTGACTAACGTTCCATTTATCACCAATCTGGCACCACGCACTGGCTGGATCCCGTTACAACGCGCGACACTCATACACACAGCACGCAGCGAAGTATAGGCCTTGTTGTTTATTAAAGCCCAACCGACTGCACAGAGCCATATCAGGACTATAACTATTTTCAACGCACACAACAGCTGGTTGGAAAAGAAAATCAAGTACACACATCATTGCATGCGCGCACGTAATCTCAGGATATGCCCCTGGCCTTGACCTCTCCATCCAATTTATCACAAAGGGGATTTCAACACAATGTGAACATAACTAAGGACACTAAAGCATGTATAAAAACTGGCCCAAATTATCTAAGACTGATCCTATATACATTACATTTCCTCAGAGCCAAACATGCAGTAAACACATGTGCCCAATTATCAATCCTAAGAGAAAGCGTGAAAGGCTTTATAGAACACATACAGGTGAATGGACCAGCAAGGCAGAAAACGATAGGAAGAGATGACAGAAAGCAAAGGAACAAAGATTGTGACGGAAAAGAGGACATTTCTAGCACAGATTTTCTATAAGGTGGGGGGATAGTATCTATACTGAAAGAGACCCTGGCACCCCCACGGCGGAAGGTGTAAGTTAACCGTATGTATGCGATTCTCTCCCTCTTCAACTTCGTCAGGTATGGGACTCGTCTGCTAATCTGGTTGGTTCTTTTGACAAACTTACTTACTTTACTTTACTTTTTCCTTCCGCTTGTACCGGTGGGCGTCGCGGGGAGATACAGTCGTCTGTCAGGTGGCCTGGAATAGGGACATCTCGTGAGCTCTGAGGGTGTCTGCCACGGAGTCGCTCCATCGTCGTCTTGGTCTTCCTCTGGCTCTCCAGCCAGAGTATCTGGTTTGTATGCCCGAAGAGCTGGATGGTTTAGGGGCATACGTGTGAGGTGTCCGAACCACTTGATCCTCATATGTTTGATGTGTTGTAGGATTGGTGTTGCTCCTACCATGTCTCGTATCACCTCATTTCTGATCTTGTCCCGCCTTGTCTTGTTTACTGCTTTCCTCGGGCATTTCATTTCACAGGTGACCAGTTTTCTCTCGAGGACTTTAGTTAGGGACCATGTCTGGCACTGGTATGTCAGCGTTGGTAGAAAAATGGCGTTGATGAGTTTCGCCTTAGTGCTGATGGGAATGCTGGGGTGTTTCAGGAAAGGGGCAAATTGGTAGCTGACTGCGTTGGCTTTCTGGCATCTGGTCTCGATTTCTCTGTCTAGTTTGCCATTTTCAGTGAAGATGCTGCCCAGGTATTTAAATTCACTGGCTTGCTTCAACTGGGTTCCGTTAATGTTGATATCCAGTTTGTTTGGTCTCTTACTGACAGTCATGACTTCGGTCTTGCTGACGCTGATCTTCATGCCGTATGTCTCGCAGCTTTCGTTGAGCTGGTCTGTGTGCTCCTGTAGCTGTATCTTGTCATTGTTCACCATTGCCTGGTCGTCCGCAAACATGAGTTCATTGAGTGCCTCAGGGTCTGGGTTTGCCTCCTTCGTAATCTGATCCATATAGACAAAGCCGCGGATTAAGGATCTGATGTCTCGAGTTCAGTCCCAGCCCGCAACATACAATAACTGGCCTGTTCGTGCCAAGTTAGACATATGAATCAGTCAGTCATCCATTCATCATCATCATCATCATCATCATCATCATCATCATCATCATCATCATCATCATCATCATCATCAGGTGCCCTGCCGCATCTGTCTCTATCTCTTGTTGCCTCAAGCATCTCCTCCATCCTCCTCTTCTTCAGCCACTCTGCAAGTCCGTCTAGCATTTTCTCCCTGGGTCTACCTGGTGCTCTCTTTCCCTCCAGCTTTCCCGTTGTGACCAGGTACTCCAAATCCCCCTTCCTCATAAAATGGCCTATAAATGTTGCCTGTCTTTTCCTAATCTTCCTTATGAATGATCCACTTGTGTCTGCCTCCATCAAGACTGTCTCGTTTGTTTTCTTTGCTGTCCATGGAACTCTCAACATTCTTCTTAGAAACCACATCTCAGCTGCCTCAATCTTGTTCTGGCTTTGCTTGTTGACTGTCCACGCCTCACATCCGTACAACAGTATTGGTTCTATATAACATTCAAGAACTCTCTTCCTAATGTTAATTGATAGGCATTTGTTGGTAAGAATGCTTGTCATCTTCTTGAATGCTGTTTTGGCTTGGCCAATTCTGCTGGCTATTTCTGATGCGCATCTGTCGTCTGGTGAAATGATCGTTCCCAGGTATTTAAACTTGTCAACCTGTGTCAAGGTTGTCATCCATAAGAAATATTAATCAATTGTAATTCTGTAGTTAACAAGAAACACCACGAGGGTGCGCATGGGACCTGGAGCACCAATGCCTCGCCACTCTCGGAACGTCGTGTTTTATACTCCAAAGGATCTTTTACAAACAAGGTTTGTAAAGGTCTGTCTATTCGTGATTAGCATATCTCCAATTTGGTGATCGCGATATACCTATTACCAGTTCGCCTTTGTATTCGATAAAACCACTCAACACCACTTGATAGTCATTTCTTAAACAAAGGGGGCTGTCCATGCGTTGCATGACCTATTCGGATCCAGTCATCAGTTACCTTATTTACAAACCGAATGGCAAGGTGGGGAGACGACAAACCCTGGGACATAACGCGCACCAACCAGATCCAGCCCAGCCTCTGGACTAAAAGAGAATGGAAGACCCCTCTCTCGCCCCACTCTGGTCTTCATCTCTCTTTCGGGCAGCCCGCACTGCCACCAGCTCGCACAGCTGTCAACATCTTTCCCCTTACTACAGTCCCGACACTTAGCAGTCGGAAGTTCCCAACGTTGTCTTACTTCAACCACAGGGGTTGTTTGAACGGCCGTGAAAGTGGCCAGGCATGATGCTCCAGACACAGCCCAATTTGCTGTTCAACAACAAGGTCTGACATGCCCTGAACGGGATCCCAAATTTGCCGTCTTTCCGAGGAGCCAGCAGGTCTTTCCCTGTTGATTGATTTTTTTTTTTTTTTTATTGATTTTTTTTTTTTTGGTTGGGGGATATAATGCATAGAAATTATGTTTCTTTATCTACTCATATTCAGTGTCTGCACGAACAAAAACTCCAGATACCTTATTTAATACACTATCTTGTATTAACCAAGTTAGACAGATATCATTTATTCATTCATCCATCCACTAGACATACTAATTTATAGAAAGACTATCAAAAGTATCAAGATCGTGGATATGTATTCATTGATTGATTTCTGTTGTTGTTGTCGTTGGGGATATGCTGCTTAGAAATTATGGTCCTTTATTTACTCATATTGAGTGTCTGTGCAAAAAAACACTCAAGAGATGCTATTTAATGTATGATCTTGTGTTTACTAAATTAAGGAATGTTCTGAGCTTACCACTTTATGCTTTGTGGCTGCGTCAATGCTAGCTGAATGGGTAGCGCAAACTGTGTTGGGTTTGAGAAAGTCTACATGGGAGATAACTCCGTGACTCTCAAGAGTTATGTTACTTAGTTTAAATTATATGAGTCATTCATACATCCGTCCAGTAGAACTATTAATGAATAGCAAGACTATCGATGGTATCAGGCATCGTGGATTTGAATTTATTTACTTTTGTTGTTGTTGTTGTTGGGATCGATTGTTTTTGTTGTTGTTGTTCTTCTTCTTGTTGCTGTTGGGGGATATGCTGCTTATAATTCATGATCCCTTTTTTTGTATTCATAGAGTGTTTTATTCATATTGAGTCAACAAGGGATAGAAACAGATGGAAGGCCACGATCGCCAACGCCATGTGGCAAGGCACTTGATGATTATGATTGAGCGTTTGTGCAATTTCGGATGGAAATTTAAAACAAAGTGACCACCGGTGTCGAACCAAATCAGAACCAGGAAATCCATGAAAGTAGATCAGAGTTTGAAGTTTGGGGTTACGTTCCGAGGGATTGCTCGCACTCGGACAGTTCCATATGTGCTCCACCCAAATCTGCCTGCAATTATGTGGCCCACTCCCTGATTCCTGCGAAACTCCCCCCTTTTTTTTTCTTTTATTTCTTTATTTATTTTTTACATTCTCTGTCTGTCTGTCTTTCTTTCTCTCTCTCTCTCTCTCTCTCTCTCTCTCTCTCTCTCTCTCTCTCTTCTCTCTCTCTCTCTCTCTCTCTCTCTCTCTCTCTCTCTCTACCTGTCTCTGTGTCTGTCTGTTTTTCTTTGTCTCTGTCTGTCTGTCTTCCTCCATCCCTCCCTTCTTCTCTTTCTCTTTCTGTCTGTCTCTGTCTGTCTCTGTCTGTCTGCCTTTCTCTGTCTGTCTCTATTTGTCTGTCGGTCCCTCTCTCTCTTTGTCTTTGTCTGTCTCTCTCTCTGTCTCTGTCTGTCTGTCTGTCTGTCTCCTTTTTTTTTTATTTTTGGAAGAACTGGTTTTAGAACCTCGGTACCTCTACCACCCACCACCCCGGGTCCGGCCCTGCGCTGAACTCAAGATATCAGATCTTCCATCCATGGCTCTATCAATGAATCGACGAGTTGTCTCTAAACAGTCGCAGCCAACGAGAAAAGAGCGATGGTTTAACAGTGGTGTGAGCTCCGTGTGTTAGTGTCAAAACAACGGTATAGGGCTATATTATCGCAGCGGTATGGGCTGTTATTTCATCGACTTGTGTTGATGATGATGATGCTGTTCTTCACCTTGATCCTGCTGGTATGTATCAGGCGAAGGAAGAATGTTCGTCCGGTTTCCGATCCTATTGCACAAGATTTTGAACCTATCTGCCAGGTTTGAAAAAAAAAAAAAAAATCAAGCGCGAACTCAGCGCGTCCCAGCTGTAAAATGATACCTTACCCTTCTTTAGGGTTGGATGATGTAAAACAGTGAGGGAAAAAAAACGAGCGGACACCGTCATTAAGAACTGAATTGATAATTGATAAGTAAGTAAGTTAGGCCCCTTCATCCTTCTCGAGGTATAGAGTCTAGGCTGTCAACAAGAATCCTCCATACTGCTTTGTCTTGTGCTTTTGATTTGATTTCTGGAAGAAGAAAAAAAGAAGAAGAAGAAGAAGAAGAAAGAGGAGAAGAAGAAGAAGAAGATGATGATGATGATGATGATGATGATGAAGAAGAACAAGGAGAACAAGAAGAACAAGAACAAGAATAAGAACAAGGAGAACAAGAAGAAGAAGAACAAGAAGAACAAATACAAGAATAAGAACAAGAACAAGAAGAAGAAGAACAAGAAGAATTGCGAAGAAGAAGAACAAGAAGAACAAGAACAAGAACAAGAAGAACAAGTACAAGAACAAGAACAAGAAGAACAAGAACAAAAACAAGAAAGATCAATTGAAATTAGCAAAATTTTATCGAATGTTCTAAAATTGTGCAATTTTTTTTTGCGAACATTTGAGTATCCTTTTTCGTATGGCAACTTCAAGTGCAGTTTTTTTTCTGTGTATGATAAGTTAATCCCGTTGGATTTTCATTTGTTTGCTGTTATGCTCCATGCCTCAATCGGGGTTAAAGTATATATTAACCCTTTGATTCCCGCACCCTATCCATCGGCTGCAAAAACTTAATGCTTTAACTCCCTCATCCTATCCGCCAGCTTTCTGCATGAAGCTGGTGGAGAGATTGAGGGTGTCAAAGGGTTACGTTTTCGCTTTGCTAGCATGGTCGACAATGCAGGATGCTGGTGGACAGGGTGCTGGAGTCAAAGGGTTAAACATTGTACATTGAACATTGCTTCTGGTTGTCTCCAGGTAAATCCCATCCTCCTGGTGTCTGCTTGGAGGTCTCTTCGTCAGCTGTTTCTCTTCCGATTCGCCTATTTCCGTTTCGCCTATTTCCGATTCGCCTCTTTCCAATTCGCCTATTTCCGAATCGACTGCTCCTGATTCGCCTATTTCCGATTCGCCAACTCCCGATTCGCCTACTCCCGGTTCGCCTATTCTTGATTCGCTTATTTGTGATTAGCATATCTCCAATTTGGTGATCGCGATATACCTATTACCAGTTCGCCTTTGTATTCGATAAATCCACTCAACAACACATCTTGCACGCACGCCCTCACGCACGTGTACACAAACACACACACACACACATACACACACACACATACACACACACACACACACACACACACACACACACAGAGGCACACGCACACACTCACGCACACACACACACAAGCAAACAAACAGACATACATACACATACAGAGAGAGAGGGGGGGAGAGAGAGAGAGAGAGAGAAACAGAGATAATGAGACAGAGACAGAGAGAGAGACAGAGAGAGAGACAGAGAGAGAAAGAGATAGAGAGAAAGAGAGACAAAGAGACAGAGAGAGACAGCAAAGAGAAAGCGAGAGAGAAAGACACAGAGAGAGAAAGAGATGTGGTTGTGTGTGGTGTGTGTGGTGTTGTGGTGGTTGTTGTGTGAGCAGATAGCAAGGGAGAGGGAGAGAGACAGAGACGAGAGACACAGAGAACAGAGACAGAGGACAGAGACAGACAAGAGAGAGAGACAGAGAGAGAGAGGGGGTAGACAGAGTCAGAGACAGAGGAGAAGAGAGAGACACAGAGACAGAGAGACAGAGATGAGACAGAGACAGAGTCAGAGACAGAGGCACAGAGACAGAGACAGAGTCAGAGAGAGACAGAGACATAGAGAGACAGACAGAGAGAGAGAGCAGAGACAGAGACAGAGACAGACAGAGACATAGAGAGAGAGAGATAAGATAGACAGACAAAGACAGAGAGAGAGACAGACAGACAGACAGAAGACAGACAGACAGAGAGAGAGAGAGAGAGAGACGGAGAGACAGAGACAGAGACAGAGAGAGAGAGAGAATGCAGGGGGCACAATGAGCCCCGTTAAGAGGGAGGGAGGTGGGTAGGAAGGAATCAACAGTTGATACGTAACACCGCTCCAACCAACGTAAACTCTGTGTAAACATGTCTTCGTCATATCCCGTCGACAACGACAGAGAGTGACTTGTCCGAACTCATATCATTCTGAAGTTTGCTATGCCCATTTTCCTCTGTCCTGAGAGAGAGAGGGAAGGAGAGAAGAGGGGGGGAGAGAAAGAGAGAGAGACAGAGACAGAGAGACAGAGAGAGAAAAAGAGAGAGAGACACACACACAGGTAGAGGTAGAGAGGTAAAGAGAGGTAGAGAGGTAGAGAGAGGTAGAGAGAGAGAGAGACAGAGAGAGAGAGAAAAAGAGAGAGACACACACAGAGAGGTAGAGGTAGAGATGTAAAGAGAGGTAGAGAGAGAGAGAGACAGAAATAGAGACAGAGAGAGAGAGAAAGAGAGACAGAGACAGAGAGACAGTCAAAC
>CM060311.1:75066878-75079378 GCA_030674185.1 Monoplex corrugatus | reverse complement strand
ATGATCGCCAACGCCATGTGGCAGGGCACATGATGATGATGATGATGATGATGAGGTTGCGTTGTTTAACCAGCTAAGTTCTATCAATAAGACCAGTTGCTGTGGTATAGTGGTTAACGCAACGGATTACCGACTGGAAGGTTGTTGGTTCCAATCCCCCATCAGTCCCTTCAAAAATCGTTGTGGGATTTTTCGGCTCTGACCGGCTCCTACCCAAAGTGGACGTGCTATGGGCTCATTGATGGTGTTGCTCAAATCTTCTGACCAGCACCGCAGGTGTCTGTATCCCTCGGGCCTGGCTGACGCCAGGATATATTATGATACTAAGCGTAGAGTATAGCCCCCTGAGTATGCAGTCTCAGTCCTAGATGGAACTCCATGGCATCATGATTATCGTCCTCGTCGACATCATCATCATCGCATTGTAAACAAATCGTGCCAGCTTCTGTGGGAATTAAGGTGGCGTAGAAAATGGGATTGGGAAAAAAAAGGTGAGCACAAAGGTACATCCCCGAGTAAGGTGATCCTCAAAACATTTTTTTCAAACAAGTTCTACCAACAAGACAGGCGTGACATGATTAGAAATACCACGATCAGAGAAATGGTGGGAGGGGAGCAACCATCAGCACATTCATCAGTAGAAATTTGAATAATCTGTTCGTCTGATATCTTGAGTTCAATCCCATCCCACAACATTAAAAACTGGCCTGTTCGCTGCCCGTCTTAATGTTTCCATCATTCTGGTGGTGTCAGCTTAGTGTTTCATAAATCCCTTCTCCCCTTTCCCTGTTTCAAGATTTTGCTAGCGCATAAGGTTTTGTGTAGGCTCAGGAAATCTGTCAGAAAATTGCTGGCGGATTTGGATAGAGCGCATACGGAGCTGTCCGAACGATGCGAATCCCTCTTGAAATATCTCTACTAAACTCCAAAAATGCAACCCTGCCAGTTGGCTCAAAAAACATAACAAAAATATATCTGAATTTGAAACGAGAGGCAGACCAAGAAAGACCTTGGTTCACGGTGTGAAGGCGGCCTTGAGCTCACAGCGTTTTGCCTCTTTCAAGTCTTCCATGAACGTCACAAATAGACATGTGCATTAAACGGAAAGAAAGAATAAAGGAAATATTTTATCATCAAATGGGGTTTACCATCACTGTGACTGGACTGTTTCATTTTCTCTTGCGCTTCTCCTTCCCCCTTTGCGTGTTATGTGTGTGTGTGGTGTGTGTGTGTGTGTGTGTGTGTGTGTGTGTGTGGTGTGTGTGTGTGTGTGTGTGTGTGTGTGTGTGTGTGTGTGTGTGTGTGTGGTGTGGTGTGTGTGTGTGTGTGTGTTTGTGTGTGTGTGTTGTGTGTGTTTTGTGTGTGTGTGTTTGTGTGTGTGTGTTTGTGGTTGTGTGTGTGTTTGTGTGTGTATGTGTGTGTGTTTGTGGTGTGTGTGTGTGTGTGTGTGTGTGTGTGTGTGTGGTGTGTGTGTGTGTGTGTGCGTGTGGTGTGTTGTTGTGTGTGTGTGTGTGTTTGTTGTGTGTGTGTGTGGTTTGTGGGGTGTTATGTAATGGTGATGTTTATATACGCCACAGGAGATGACGCAGGTAACGCAATGTGGCAACGTGGACACAACGTGGTGAACAGTGAAGAGGGATTGTGTCCTTTGCGAAGTTAGTCAAGCAAAAAAAGGAGAAAACAGACTTTTAACACGACAGAATAAACCCTTTGATCAAATTACAAACGAAACAAAACAGAAACCTTTGATGAAGAGACAAACAATACAGCAAGGAGACAGAAGGATGTGAGAGAGACGGAAAGACAGCGAAAAGACACAAAGAGAAAAAGAAGAAACGAGAAGAAGAACAAACAGAGAGAGACAGAGGCGAAAGGACGGAAGAAGCAGAAGAAAAAGAGAGAGAGAGAGAGAAGACAGACAGAGACAGAGAAAAGACAGAGAGACAGAGCACAGAGAAAGAGACGAGAAAAAAGAGGCAGAGAGAAGAGAAGAGGGAGCAGAGAAGATAGAGAGAGACAGACAGACAGACAAACAGAGAAAGGGAGAGAAAGAGAGAGATGAGATAGAGACAGAGATAGAGAGACAGAGAGCAGAGAGACAGAAAAACAGAGAGGGAGAGAGAGGCAGAGAAAGAGAGAGAATGAGAGACAGACAGACAGACAGAAAGAGAGACAGACAGACAGACAGGCAGACAGACGGGCAGAGAAAGAGAGAGAGGGGGAAAGAAAGAGAGAGAGAGAGAAAGAGTGAGTGAGAGTGTGAGTGAGTGAGTGAGAGAGAGAAGACCACCACCACGACAACGACTACGACGACGACGACGAGAAGAAGAAGAAGAAGAAGAAGAAGAAGAAGAAAAGAAGAAGAAGAAGAAGAAGAAAAAAGAAGGAAGAATTGCGAAGAAGAAGAAGAAGAAGAATTGCGAAGAAGAAGAAGAAGAAGAAGAATTGCGAAGAAGAAGAAGAAGAAGAATTGCGAAGAAGAAGAAGAAGAAGAAGAAGAAAAAGAAGAAGAAGAAGAAGAAGAAGAAGAAGAAGAAGAAGAAGAAGAAGAAGAAGAAGAGAGAAGAAGAAGAAGAAGAAGAAGAAGAAGAAGAAGAAGAAGAAGAAGAAGAAGAAGAAGAAGAAGAAGAAGAAGAAGAAGAAGAAGAAGAAGAAAGAAGAAGAAGAAGAAGAAGAAGGAAGAAGGATTACTGTTAACAGGGCAGCGGTACCAGAAGACCTGGCTGTCCTTCCCTTTGACTCCTGCACTCTATCCATCAACTGCAAAAACTTAACTCTTTGACTCGCTCACTCTATCCGCTAGCTTCCTGCAGGAGGAAGCTGATGGATAGGTTGAGGGAGTCAAAGCGTTGAGTTTTTGCTTAGCTAACATGATTGACAATGCAGAGTGCTGGTGGACAGAGTGAAGGAGTCAAAGGGTTAATTCATCATCATCATCAAGTGCCCTGCCACACGGCCTTGGCGATCATGGCCCTCCATATGTATCTATCCCTTGTTGCCGCAAGCACATCTTCCACCCTCTCTGTCCTCAGCCACTCTGCAAGTCCGTCCAATACTTTCACCCTGGGTCTACCTGATGCTCTCTTTCCCTCCAGCTTTCCTGTTGTGACCAAGTGCTCAATTCCCCTTTCCTCATAAAATGGCCTATAAATGTTGCCTGTCTTTTCCTTATCCTCTTTATGAATAATAATAATAATAATTACAATATTTATATAGCGCAAAATCTTGATAAAATCAAATCTAAGCGCTGAAACAGACACGCACCGCACGCACGCACGCACACACACGCACGCACGCACACACACACACACACACACACACACAAACACACACACCCGCACACGCACACGGCTATAAATGGCGAGAAAGAATAAAAACAATGGAAAATTATAGAGAGCATATTATTATATACAATTATACAATATTACAATGTGATTCCCCTTCGAGCGGAGACAGGCTGCAGAGGGGATTGAGTGAGGTCAGGATTTTATGCAGAGGAGAAAAGGTGAGTTTGAGAGCGGACTTGAAGGAGACAAAAGTAGGTTGCTGACGGACAGAGAGAGGAAGTTTGTTCCAGGAAAGTGGACCAGAAACAGAGAAGGCTCGTGGACCATAGGTATTGAGCTTAGTGCGTGGAAAGCGAAAAGTCAGAGGATCGGAGGCAGAGCGGAGGGTACGTGAGGGAAGATAGATCTCAAGTAGGCTTGACAGGTAATCGGGGGCTGCGTTATTGAGGCTTTTGTAGCACATGGTGTCTAGTTTGTACTGTATGCGCTTTGATACAGGGACCAGTGAAGTTGTGCCAGGAGAGGAGATATGTGGTCAGCTTTTTCTTTTTTAGTACAAGGCGTGCAGCATTGTTTTGAATGCGCTGTAGATGTGAATGGTGGAGGCAGGAAGACCAGACAGGAGTGAATTGCAATAGTCAATGCGAGACATTATGAAGGAGAGAACGAGTTTTCAGTTGTTTCGACAGAGAGATACTTCCTGATCAGGCTTATACGTATAACATTATCAGTTCTATACAACATTCAAGCACTCTCTTCCTGATGTTAATTGATAGGCATTTGTTGGTAGGAGTGCTTTTCATCTTCTTGAATGCTGTTTTGGTTTGGCCGATTCTGCTGGCTATTTCTGATGTGCATCTGCCGTCTGGTGAAATGATCGTTCCAAGGTGTTTAAACTTATCAACCTGTCTCAAGGTTGTGCCGTTTGCTGTATGAGAGGATTTCATGTTTTTTACTGATCACCATGACTTCAGTCTTCCTGCTGTTTAGCTCCAATCCTTTATTTTTGTTCTCTGTTTCTATTATATTCACAAGGTTTTGTAGGTCCCTTTCATTTTCTGCAATTAGCACGGTGCCATTTGCATAACGAATGTTGTTTATCGTTTTTCCTCCTAAAAGGGTTAATTAAAGGACCTAAATACTGACACGGCGCTCTGCGAGGGTCTTCCGGACTGACACCTTGTCAGATCTTCCAGACTGATACCAATTACCAGTGAGTCCTCTCTCTCTCTCTCTCTCTCTCTCTCTCTCTTCTCTCTTCTCTCTCTCTCTCTCTCCTCTCTCTCTCTCTCCTCTGTGAGTGTGTCTATCTGCCTCTCTCTGTCTCTGTCTCTTTCTGTCTCTCTGTCTCTGTCTGTCTCTGTCTCTCTGTCTCTGTCTCTGTCTCTGTCTCTTCTCTCTCTCTCTCATATTTTTCCTTTTGCCTCGTCTTCCTCGAGGTTTCTGTTTTGTTTCGTTTTGTAATTTAGTCCAGAGTGTTTATCCTGTCGAGGGAAAGGTCTCTTTTTATCTCCTTGTTTTTGTTTACTTCTCCCTTCGCAAGGGAGACGACCATTCCTTTCTCCGTCTTCGCAGGCCATGACAATGTATTTTTAACTGACAATGACTCTAAAAAGTTACGGCCATGTGGGGCCCTCCTAAAAGTAATTGGTGACATTTCGTCGTGTCATGGAATCTACGTCAATATGTCACTAGCCCAAGGCGAAGTTGTTGACAGCTATTCTTTAAGCCTATTGTTCATATCGACTGGAAGCCTATTGTCCACTTTAGTAATAGAGATTCCTTCCCTTTGATCGGTGAAGTGATAGTTTAATTGCCCGGTATGTACATTCACACGTAGCCCCGCAAATAACTTTAGTCAGAAGTAGGTTGTGTTACGTCTTTCCTGGCTTGTCCCGTTTTTATTTTCCTTTCTGTACAAAAATGTTGTTTATTTCTTTTTCTTTTTGTTCGCTGAATACTAAACAAGTACAAAATGCCTTTTAGGTCGTTAAAAAGAAGTTCTATAACAATGACATCTTACAGATTTGTTCTTTCTTTCTTTTCTTTTCTCTCTCTTTTTTTTTTTTTTTTTTTTTTTCGTGTTTTCTCTTTCTCTATGTCTCTGTTCTGTTCTGTCTGTCTGTCTGTTCTGTCTCTAACTCTTTGTCTTTGTCTCTCTATCTCTGTCTCTCTGTGTCTCTTTCTGCCTCTTTCTGTCTGTCTGTCTCTGTCTCTGTCTGTCTATCTGTCTGTCTGTCTGTCTCTCTCTCTCTGTCTCTAACTCTCTCTATCTCTCTCTCTCTCTCTATGTATCTCCGACTCTGTTTCTGTCTGTCTCTGTCTTTTTTCTGTTTGTCTGTCTGTCTGCCTTCTTGCCTGCCTGCCTGTCTGTCTGTCTGTCTGTCTGTCTGTCTCTCCCTCTCTCTCTCTCTGTCTCTCTCCCTCTCTCTGTCTCATAAAAAACAAGACCATGTTGTTTATTTTTTCAACCCACTGGTAAACGTTTTGTGTAGACTATAAAGTTAAGCAACGACAGAATCTCCAAGACCTTATTCCGTATGTCACTGATTGACGCTTTGTCTTGTCGTCAGAACTGTTGGCACTAAGCTGACAGTTGAGATAAGAGTCCTTGGCTTAAGCGTATTGTTCTCTGGTAAAAAAAAAAAAAAGATTTTTAAACTGTTTTTGACTAGTAAAGTTATGTCTTAATGCCAGCCTTGGTAAGTTACACGTAGGCCCGATCGATCTTCCTAATATTTAGTGAAGTATTGAGGCTCCGCAAAGCCAGAACAAGATTTGAGGCAGCTGAGATGTGGTTTCTAAGAAGAATGTTGAGGGTTCCGTGGACAGCAAAGAAAACAAACGAGACAGTCTTGATGGAGGCAGACACAAGAAGATCATTGATAAAGAAGATTAGGAAAATACAGGCAACATTCATAGGCCATTTTTTTATGAGGAAAGGGGAATTAGAGCACCGTGTCACAACAAGAAAGCTGGAGGGAACGAGAGAACCAGGTGGACCCAGGAAAAAATATTGGACGGACTTGCAGGGTGGCTGAGGACAGAGAGGGCCTAGGGTGGAAGATGTGCTTGCAGCGACAAGGGATAGATGCATATGGAGGGCCATGATCGCCATCGCCATTCGGCAGGGCACATGATGATGATGAGTTCACACAGACACAAGTACGGAAGAAAGATGTTCATGTTCATGTTGCCTATAGCCCAGCCAACGCCATGCGGCAGGGCACTTGATGATGATGACGATTGGGGACCGGGGACATTTTGTGCAAAAGGCTGCCAGTGTATCCATGTTTGAATGGCTGGCTATCAGACTTTGTTCGTAATTGTGAGGGGAAATTAGAAAAAAAAAAAAAGAAAAAAAAAGAAAGAAAGAAGGAAAGAAAGAAAAAGAAAAAGAAAAGAAAGAAAGGAACGGGGAGAGCAGAGTGGGACTCGCTTATTGCTATTGTTGTTGTTATTACTATTGCTATTGTTGTTGTTGTGTTGTTGTTATTACTATTGCTATTGTCGTTGTTGTTGTTGTTATTACTATTGCTATTGTTGTTGTTATTGTTGTTATTACTATTGCTATTGTTATTGTTGTTGTTGTTATTACTATTGCTATTGTTATGTTGTTGTTTGTTGTTGTTATTACTATTGCTATTGTTGTTGTTGTTGTTGTTATTACTATTGCTATTGTTGTTGTTGTTGTTGTTATTACTATTGCTATTGTTTGTTGTGTGTTGTTGTTTATTACTATTGCTATTGTTGTTATTGTTGTTGTTGTTATTACTATTGCTATTGTTGTTGTTGTTGTTGTTATTACTATTGCTATTGTATGTTGATTGTTGTTATTATTGTTGTTGTTGTTATTACTATTGCTATTGTTGTTGTTGTTTGTTGTTGTTATTACTATTGCTATTGTTGTTGTTGTTATTATTGATTGTTGTTGTTATTACTATTGCTATTGTTTGTTGTTGTTTTTTATTACTATTGCTATTGTTGTTGTTGTGTTGTTGTTATTACTATTGCTATTGTTATTGTTGTTGTTATTGTTGTTGTTATTACTATTGCTATTGTTGTTGTTGTTGTTATTACTATTGCTATTGTTGTTGTTGTTATTACTATTGCTATTGTTGTTGTGTTGTTGTTATTACTATTGCTATTGTTATTGTTGTTGTTATTACAATTGTTGTTGTTATTGTTGTTGTTATTACTGTTGCTATTGTTATTGTTGTTGTTATTACTATTGCTATTGTTACTGTTGTTGTTATTGTTGTTGTTATTACTATTGCTGTTGTTGTTGTTATTGTTATTGTTGTTGTTATTACTATTGCTATTGTTTATTGTTATGTTGTTTATTACTATTGCTTTATTGTTATTGTTGTTGTTATTACTATTGCTATTGTTACTGTTGTTGTTATTACTATTGCTATTGTTATTGTTGATATTACTATTGTTGTTGTTATTGTTGTTGTTATTACTGTTGCTATTGTTATTGTTTGTTGTTATTACTATTGTTATTGTTGTTGTTATTACTATTGCTATTGTTATTGTTTTTATTACTATTGTTGTTGTTATTACTGTTGCTATTGTTATTGTTGTTGTTATTACTATTGCTATTGTTATTGTTGTTGTTATTGTTGTTGTTATTACTATTGCTATTGTTGTTGTTATTGTTATTGTTATTGTTGTTATTATTACTATTGCTATTGTTATTGTTATTGTTGTTGTTATTACTATTGCTATTGTTATTGTTGTTGTTATTACTATTGCTATTGTTACTGTTGTTGTTATTACTATTGCTATTGTTATTGTTGTTATTACTATTGTTGTTGTTATTGTTGTTGTTATTACTGTTGCTATTGTTATTGTTGTTGTTATTACTATTGCTATTGTTATTGTTGTTGTTATTACTATTGCTATTGCTATTGGTATTGTTGTTGTTATTACTATTGCTATTGTTATTATTGTTATTACTATTGTTGTTGTTATTGTTGTTGTTATTACTATTGCTATTGTTATTGTTGTTGTTATTACTATTGCTATTGTTGTTGTTGTTATTACTATTGCTATTGTTGTTGTTATTACTATTGCTATTGTTGTTGTTATTGTTATTACTATTGCTATTGTTGTTGTTATTACTATTGCTATTGTTGTTGTTGTTATTACTATTGCTATTGTTGTTGTTATTGTTATTACTATTGTTATTGTTGTTGTTATTACTATTGCTATTGTTGTTGTTATTACTATTGCTATTGTTATTGTTGTTGTTATTACTATTGCTATTGTTATTGTTGTTGTTATTACTATTGCTATTGTTATTGTTGTTGTTATTACTATTGCTATTGTTATTGTTGTTGTTATTACTATTATTATTATTGTTGTTATTACTATTGCTATTATTGTTGTTGTTATTACTATTGCTATTGTTATTGTTGTTGTTATTACTATTGCTATTGTTATTGTTGTTGTTATTACTATTGCTATTGTTATTGTTGTTGTTATTACTATTATTATTATTGTTGTTATTACTATTGCTATTATTGTTGTTATTACTATTGCTATTGTTATTTCTGTTTAAAGCCCAGCCGACTCAGGGTTATAACCAACCGGAAAAAAAAAAGTTATGGAAAAGAAAACCAAGTACACATATCAATGCATTCGTGCACATAATCTAAGGACATGCCCCTGGTGTTGACCACTCCGTCCAATTTATCGCACAGGGGATTTAAAAAGTATATCTGAATACAAATTTAAACATGAATGAGGACACCAAAACATATATAAAACGGGCCTAAATTACCTGAAATTACTTTCGCATGTCTCATGTCCCTAAAGCCAAAAATGTACTTAATATATGTGCCTAATTGTCAATCCTAAGAGAAAATATGTAAGACTTTATCGAACACGTACAGGTGAATGAACCAGCAAGGTAGAAAATGATAGGAAGAAATGACAGAAAGCAAAGGAACAAGGCAGAAACAAAGAGAGTGACAGACAAGAGGAAACTTCTAGCAGAGAACTCCAGAAGGTGGGGATACTACTTATACTGAAAGAGCCCCCGGCATCCCCACGGGGGTGGAGGAGGGAAGTAAGCAGGGGGGGGAGGGGTCGCCGTTTAAAAACTGTGTAGAGAACAACGAAGTCTTTACAATCTCGTTCCTCTACGGCCTCAAGGTCATGGGGATGACCTTTATATACGCTTCACAAATAAAACGAATATAGACACAAAAACACAGTATTGACGACAAAAAACGAAGGAACAAATTGATTTGGTGGAAAAGGATCGGAGGGTGGGCCGGGAAAAGGAGAGGCTACTTCTAATTTGAACTTATAATTGCCTCCCTTTGACTCTCCCTTTCCCTTCTCCTACCCGACCCCTTCTATCGAAGGGCAGTGCCTTCCAGAAATGAAAGTATTGTTTTAGCTATCTGCATTATGTTTGGTTGGTTGGTTGGTCGGTTTGGGGTGGGTACAGGACATAAGGCAGAAGTACAAAAGAGCGCAAAATTCAAGCAAAAAACTGGGGAGAGCCTCTCAGCAGAAGGTCCTCAGCAGAGAAACCCCCGTCAAGCAAGTGTTTCAGCTGCCGCACCCTGTCCAACAGTTATTGTTGTTGTTGTTGATGTTGTTGTTGTTGTTCTTTTTCTTCTTCTTCTTCTTCTTCTTCTTCTTCTCTTTTCTTTTTCTTCTTCTTCTTCTTCTTCTTTTCTTCTTCTTCTTCTGCTTCTTGCTGTTAGTTCTTTTCTGTCGTTTGATTCACGTTTCAGTCAGTGACCCCCTCGGCCCTCAATGTCCATCCTTTGCGCCCTTTCGTCGGTTTCCTTTTGGAGTTTCTTTGCTTTTGTTTGTTAATTTGTTTGTTTTCAGGGAAAAGGAAAAACAGCTTGTTTATTTTTGAGCTTGCGCAGAGCCACTGTTAAATGTTCTCTGTTGAGTACTGAGCAATGACAGCAACGTTCGTTCGTTTGTTGACGCCCAATCTGTATACTCAGCCCTATCGGTACGGAAGCAGGTGTTTTCCATCCCACACATCCCGACTAACAACTCCTCCCTGGGAACACTTAGCACTGGCAGCCGGGTCCGTTACGTGTATCTCAGTCACTGGTATAAGTGGTCAGCCAGCTCGCATACCATGCAAAAATTAATACATTCCACTTTATAGTTTATGTACATTTCTTCCGTTTTTAGCAACGTCACATATTTGTTTATGTAGCATGAATTATATATAAAAAAAAAAGGTATTTTCTTTTGTTCACATTAGCGCATTAGATCGAAACGGACTGTCTACCAAAAATGATTGAATTGACTTTGAATATAGTTGTTGGAGAGATGTTCAAAAGAAAAAAAAAGTATGTAAAAAAAAAAAAAAAAAAAAAGAAGTATCACCATTTGCTGTAAAATCAAACGAAACCAAAAGTAGGTCGGAATAGGGAGGCCAAATTATACCAGGGAATTTTACGTGAGCGAGTGTATTTCTAACTTAGTTAATTAATCGTGACCTTTTTATTAATTTTTCATTGTATACACTGTCTGTGATCGTGGTAAATCACACGTAGGCCCGATCGATCTTCCGAAGCATTACTATGTTGAAATGTTAAGCTTCAGATTTTTGTAAATTTTGTTGTGTATGCTGTTTTCAACAAAAAATATACCGGTAAGGGCTGAGCGTACCTATAGGGCGTTAACATTCGTTCTTTCCTCCATTCGTTCGGGAAAGTTTTAAGTCCTACTTGTAGTTGTAGAGTATAAGAGAGCTAGCAATAAAAAGTCTGTACAGGAAGCCTTAGAAACAGTGTCGCTATATCTTCTACTTGGCTGAGCTTCAGAGAAAGGGAGGAGGGATGGGTGGGGGGGGGGGGGGGGAGGGGGAGGAGGGGGGAGAGGGGATGTGATCGATAACTGATAGCAGCTGGTAGAAAGAACTATTACGTACATTTCTTTTCGTTGACGTCAATAGTTGAAGATTTCGTCGAGTCGTCAGAATTTCACCCCCACACACAAGATATAAGCTTACCTACGTATAACCCAGACAGATTTCTTAAGCCTTTTGTTCGCAGGGGGAGGAGACTTTTACTGTCTATGGCCAGTGAAGTGGGTGTTCGATGACAATCGGGGTAAATCACACGTATTATAATAATAATAATAATAATTACAATATTTATATAGCGCAAAATCTTGATAAAATCAAATCTAAGCGCTGAAGCAGACACACACGCAGGCACGCACGCTCGCACACACACGCACGCACACATACAGACACACACACACACACACACACACACACACACACACACACACACACACGCATGGCTATAAATGGGGAGAAAGAATAAAAGCAATAAAAGCAAGAATAAAAGCAATGGAAAATTATAGAGAGCATAGCATACAATTATATATTATAACCATGTGATTCCCTCCGAGCGGAGACAGGCTGCAGAGGGGAGGGTTGAGTGAGGTTAGGATTTTATGCAGGAGAGAAAAGGTGAGTTTTGAGAGCGGACTTGAAGGAGACAAAAGTAGGTTGCTGACGGACTGAGAGAGGAAGTTTGTTCCAGGAGAGTGGACCAGAAACAGAGAAGGCTCGTGGACCATAGGTATTGAGCTTAGTGCGTGGAAAGCGAAGAGTCAGAGGATCAGAGGCAGAGCGAAGGGTACGTGAGGGAACATAGATCTCAAGTAGGCTTGACAGGTAATCGGGGGCTGCGTTATTGAGGCTTTTGTAGCACATGGTGTCTAGTTTGTACTGTATGCGCTTTGATACAGGGAGCCAGTGAAGTTGTGCCAGGAGAGGAGATATGTGGTCAGCTTTTTTCTTTTTGAGTACAAGGCGTGCAGCATTGTTTTGAATGCGCTGTAGGATGTGAATGGTGGAGGCAGGAAGACCAGACAGGAGTGAATTGCAATAGTCAATGCGAGACATTATGAAGGAGAGAACGAGTTTTGCAGTTGTTTCGACAGAGAGATACTTCCTGATCAGCTTTATACGATGGAGATGATAGTAGCAGGATCTGGCAGTTTGAGAAACAAAGTTGTTCATGGAGAGGGTAGAGTCAATGCAGACACCAAGGTTTTTAGCTGAATCAGAAATTGGGACTGATGTGTTACATAATGGGAGAGAAAGAGGAGGCAGCTGAGAAAGTTTCTGACGGGTGCCAATGAGGATAGCTTCTGTTTTGTCGTCATTAAGCTGAAGTCTATTGTGTGTCATCCAGTTCTTAATGTCCG
>CM060311.1:75051878-75064378 GCA_030674185.1 Monoplex corrugatus | reverse complement strand
TGAAAAGGGTTAAGGATGGAGTGAAAAAGTGTTAGGGATGGAGTGAAAAAGGGTTAAGGATGGGGTGAAAAAGGGTTAAGGATGGACTGAAAAAGGGTTAAGGACGGACTGAAAAAGCAGTCCATCCTTAACCTTTCAGTCCATCCTTAACCCTTTCAGTCTTCACCAAAAGCGTTGGCAGGAAAGGTACCCTCCCCCAGCTCAACGCAGGAGAAATCGGTAGCACCATCAGCCGCTCAATGTCAACTTAGTGACACCTGCTTAGAAGTCTAACACGCCATACGTCACTTGCTGACCAGATAATGCCAGCACTTCAGCAGGTGACTAAGAGGTGACTTGCTTCTTCTTCGGTCTCGTTTGTTCATCTCTATTATCCACTTCACCTGACCCTTCCACTCACAATCAAGCACGCACGCGCGTACGCACGCGCGACAAGAACACATAGATAGATACATACATACGCGCGAGTGTGCTTATATGCATACATGCACTTTTTGTATCTGTCTGTCCGTCTCTGTCTGTCTGTGTGGTCTGTCTGTTTTCTGTCTTGTTGGTCAGTCTGTCTGTCTGTTTGTCTGACTGTCTGCTCTCTCTGTGTCTCTGTCTCTGTCTCTCTCTCTCTCTCTCCTCTCTCTCTCCTCTCCCCCCCCTCTCTCTCTCTCAACGTGCACTTTCTCATTCAAACACACACAGAGATATGCTTGCACTACGCAGCACAAACACACATAACCTTCCACACACCACCAGAACACAACTACACACAGCGCAACACACTTGCACATACCACACACACAGAACGCACGCGCGCACATACACGACGCACGCGTCACACACAAACACACTCGTACGAACGACATCCCCCCCACTACAACCCCCTACACCTTTAAAACACATAAACTACAACACACACACAAGCCCCCACACTCAACACAAACACACACAACACACCCCACACACACACACACACACACACAACACCCCAACACACACAACACACACACACACACACAAACATTAAACACACATACACACACAAACACACACACACACACGTACATAGACACACACAAACACAACCACACAAACACACACACATACCTACCCATAAACACACACAAACACACGCACACACACATACCCTCCACCCCCACCCACCCCACACACACACACACATACCCTGAAATCCACCAGAAAACAAAAGGGAGAGAACTGTGTGGTAATATGATGGGGTTGAAGGTGGGGGAGGGGGGAGGGGAGGGGAGGGGAAGGGGAGAGGGTAACTGTCAGAGTAAGGGGGGCCAGAGGCAGCAGACATCTATAGACATGTCAGTACTGAGTGTCAGTGGCCACGGGTAACCGACGATAAGGGATCAATTAGATGTCACCCAGCTGTGGACAGTTACCTGTACACCGAGGGGAAAGGTGTTGACACTTTTACTCTTCTTCACTACAATAATAGCTAACGGGACTGTACCTCCTGTCTGTCTTTGTGTCTGTCTGTCTGTCTGTCTGTCTGTCTGTGTCTCTTTGTCTCTGTCTCTATCTTTCTGTCTGTCTCTCATTCTCTGTCTGTCTGTCTGTCTTTCTCTCTGTCTGTCTGTCTCTCTCTCTCTCAAACACACACACACATACACACACACACACACACACACACACACACACACACGCACGCACGCACGCACGCACACGCACACGCGCACACACACACACACCCACAAACACAGACACTTACATTTTCACCCTCTTTGTCTCTGTCTCTGTCTCTCTGTCTCTCTGTCCCTGTCTCTCTGTCTTTCCGTCTCTCTGTCTCTGCTTCTGTCTCTCTGTCTCTGTCTCTCTTTCTGTCTGTTGCTCTGTCTTTCTGTCTGTCTGTCTGTCTGTCTGTCTCTCTCTCTCTCTCTCTCTCTCTCTCTCTCTCTCTCCTTCTCTGTGTCATTCTGTCTCTCAGTCTTTCTGTCTGTTGCTCTGTCTTTCTCTATCTGTCTCACAGGCTCTGTCTGTCTGTCTGTCTCTTGCTGTCTCTCTGTCTCTCTCTGTTTCTCTCTCTCTCCCTCTCTTTACTTTTTGTGTCTGCCTCTCTGTCTCTCTCTGTTTCCCGTTCCTGTCGGTACGTCTGTTTGTTTGTCTGTCTGTCTGTCTGTCTGTGTCTGTCTCTCTGTCTGAAGAAAGGACCTATGAAGCAGTAAGTTGGTGCCAACAGTAGAAATGGAAACCTTAAGATGGCCAGCTGTTTATGTTGTAGGCTGGGAATGAACTCAAGACATCGTTTCTTGAGTCTATGGGGATAGATAAATAAATGAACGAATATCTATCTATCTATCTATCTATCTATCTATCTATCTATTTATCTATCTATCTATCTATCTATCTATCTACCTATCTATCTATCTATCTATCTATCTATCTATCTATCTATCTACCTATCTATCTATCTATCTATTTATCTATCTATCTATCTATCTATTTATCTATCTATCTGTCTGTCTGTGTATCTGTCTATCTAACTGTCTGTCTATCTGTCTATTTGTCTATCTATCTATCTATCTATCTATTTATCTATCTGTCTGTCTGTCTGTCTATCTGTCTATCTATCTAACTGTCTATCTGTCTATCTGTCTATCTATCTATCAATATATCTATCTATCTATCTGTCTGTCTGTGTATCTATCTATCTATCTATCTATCTGTCTGTCTGTCTGTCTGTCTATCCATCTATCTATCTATCTGCCTGTCTATCTGCCTGTCTATCTATCTGTCTATCTATCTCTCTGTCTATCTGTCTATCTATCTATCTATCTATCTATCTGTCTGTCTATCCATCTATCTATCTATCTGCCTGTCTATCTATCTATCTATCTATCTATCTATCTATCTATCTCTCCGTCTGTCTGTCTGTCTATCTGTCTATCTATCTGTCTGACCATCTATCTATCTATCTATCTATCTATCTATCTATATATCTACACATGTATCTATCTATTTATCTCTGTGTGTGTGTGTGAGTGTGCATGTGTATGTGTATGTGTGTGCGTGTATGTGTGTGTTGTGTGTATGTGTGTGTGCTTGCATGTGTGTGTGGCTTGTGTGTGTGTGTGCGTGCATGCATGCATGTATGTGTGTGTGCATGCATGTGTGTGTGTGTGTGTGTGTGTGTGTGTGTGTGCATGAGTGTGTGTGTGTGCGTGCGTGTGCGCACGCGCGCGCGCGTTTGTTTGTGTATAAAGCATTCCGATTTTTTTTATCAGATGCGTGTACGCATGTTATTTTGCCACACTGTGCAGATAGTATCTTACTGCACAGTCTGCATATTCCATCTTCGTTGGGCGTGCATGCTGGGTGTTTTAATTAATGTTTCCCATAAGGTAAGGGACGACTGACATGACTATCAAGATCTTTAACGTGCACACCTGATGTTGTGCGTGTTTATACACCCGAAGGGGGTCAGACACTGACCGGTTTGCATGCATATTGACTGGAAGATCCACCCCTCACCTCCCGTGGGGATACCGGGGTATTTTTCAGTGTAAACAGTATCCCCACCTTCTGGAAATGCAGTGCTAGAAGTTTCCTCTTTTCTGTCAGTCTCTTTGTTTCTGCCTTGCTCCTTTGCTTTCTGTCATTTGTTCCTGTCTTGCTGATCCATTCACCTGTATGTGTTCGATAAAGTCTTACGTATTTTTTCTTAGGATTGATAATTGAGTTCATGTGTTAAGCTCATTTTTGGCTCTACGGAAGTGAGATACGAGGAAACAATTTTACGTAATTTAGGCACGTTTTTATATCTATTTTGGTGTCTTTAGGAACGCTTAAATTTATGTTCAGGTGGGTTTTTTTTTTAAATCCCCTGTGCGACAAATTGGACGGAGTGGTCAACGCTGAGGGCGTGTCCTTAGATTATGTGCGCGAATGGATTGATATGTGTACTTAATTTTCTTTTCTTTTCTTTTCTTTTTTTTTCTCTCCTGTTTTTGTATGTTTTAAAGCGGTTATAACCCTGATATGGCTCTACGCAGTCGGCTGGGCTTTAAACAACAATGACAATGAGAATGACTGGAAGATGGGAGAAAATCTGCATCCTTAACACACGAGTCCGGTGGTACCCAGACAACGCCCATCCATACCCGTTTGTTGTGGGGTGGGGGTGGGTGTTTTGGGATCTGCGCGGCAGGTGTGTATCCGTGCCCGCACCACGCCCCTACCCCGGGGTATGTGTACGTTTAATGGCGACAATTATGACATATAACTTGATGGCTGTTGTGTGCGTCTGCGACAGCTGTGCTGGCTGTGACTGAGAAACGATACAACTACTGACTGCTGTTAATCCTTGGACCTGCTCAAATATTCACTCGAACAAATCTTGGTGTTGTTTGTTTGTTTGTTTATTGATTGATTGCTTCAGTCGTTCGTTTATCTGACTGGTTCGGCTTTTTATTTTACTCTCACTTTCAGTCTCTCTGTTTCTCTCTGTTTTTCTGTCTCTGTCTGTCTGTTTGTCTGTCTGTCTGTCTTGCTCCCTCTCTCTCTCGCTCTCTCTCTCTCTTTCTCTATCTCTCTCGCTCTCTCTGTCTCTCTCGCCCCCTCCCTCTCTCTGTCTCTCTCTGTCTCTCTCTTCCTAAACTTTAAATGAAGGTTTCAGGGACGAAGAAAGAGACAGACAAATAGACAGACAGATAGACAGACAGACACACACACACACACACACAGACACACAGATAGACAGACACACAGATAGACAGACACACACACACAGACACACAGATACACAGACACACAGATACACAGATAAACAGACAGACAGACGTCGAACATACACACACACACACACACACACACACACACACACACACGAACACACACACACACACACACACACACACAGAAACAGCGACAGAGAGAGAGAGAGAGGGAGAGAGAGAGAGAATGAGAGAGAGAGAGAGAGAGAAAAGAAACAGACAGACAGAGAAAGAGAGACAGACAAACAGAGAAAACAGACAACGGTCCTACCCCGAACACACACACAATCAGTAACGGTAAAAGGACTGACTAGCTTACTACACCCCAAAGACCTCTCCCTTGTCTCAGTCTGTCACTTCTCAATTCTAATGTCTTCACCTGCGGCCCTGCGTGTCGTTTGAACACCCTCCTGGATAAGGTTCCTTGGAGACAACTTAGCCATGGTTCAAATCCTCTGGCACCAGTTCCAGAAGCCTCAACGTTTTGATGGCTGAGGAGATAAAACTACAGAAATCAGGTTTCTCTAGTGACCATTTCAAAGTCACCTATGGTAACCTTCTTTCGTTCAGAAGGATAAAAATAAAAATTTTCGTTTAGAAAACAACAACAACGACGATGACAACAACAACGACAACGACCATGACGACAACAACAACAACAACACAAGCACACACACGCACGCACGAGCACACACACGCGCGCAAACACACACACGCGCGCAAACACACACACACACACACACACACACACACACACACACACACACTCACACACACTCACACACACACACACACACACACACACACGCACACACACACACACACACACACACACAAAAACACACATACACGCACACGCTCACACACATACTCACACACAACACAGGGACATACACACACACACACACATACACACACATACACACACATACAGACACACACACACAGAGACACACATACACACATACACACACACAGACACACACACACACACACACACACAGACACACACACAGAGAGACACAAGAAAATTATTCTGAAACTCATTTTAAAGAAGTAACTTCCGATCAATTTTTGTCAGTTAAAATTTCAGAATTGTTGGTTCACAGTCCTGTTAATGCATTACTTTAAGTTTATGAAGTTTGTACTTTAGAGTTAAATTTTCCATACACATTGTTGATGTTAAATGTTAGTGTTAAGTTATTGTTCCATTTTTCTATTTCCCACCTACTTATGTCTATAACTATGTCTCCTCTATGCCCCAAAACCAACCCGCCCATCTCTCATCTCACATACTTTTTTTTTTTTTTTTTTTTTTTTCGTCTAATATCACTCATAGTGAAAAGACGTTAAATCAAAGAACGAACGATACATACACACACGTCTAATATCACTTATAGTGAAAAGACGTTAAATCAAGCAACGAACAGAGACACACACACACACACACACATACACACACACACACACACACACACACACACACACACACACACACACACACACACACACACACACACACACACACACACACACACACACACATCAAACACCAAAAAAGTATGTAGGCCCTATTGTTTCAAGTAAGAAAACAAAGGCACCCACCATCAGCAGAACAGAAGATGCAGTACACAACATCAGGTCATCGGACGTTCCAGGTTCTTATTTCCCCGTTGGGTTGCCGGGGGCTCTTTCAGTATAACTAGTATCCCCACCTTCTGGAAATTGTGTGCTAGGAATGGTCTCTTTTTTATCACTCTCTTTGTTTCTGCCTTGTTGCCTTGCTCTCTGTCATTTCTACTTATTTTCTGCCTTAATGGTCCATTCACCTGTATTTTTTCGATAAAGTCTTACATACTCTTTTTCTTCGGATTGATAATTGGGTACATGTATTAAGTGCATTTTTGGCTCTAAGGAGGTGAGATATGCGGAAGCAATTTTAGGTAATTTATGTCTGTTTTTATATGTTTTGGTGTCCTTATGTATGCTTATATTTGTATTCAGGTGTGTTTTTTTAAATCTCCCCTGTGCGATAAATCGGCCGGAATGATCCTACGCCGAGGGCATGTCCTTAGATTATGTGCGCGGATGCATTAATATTGTGTACTTAATTTTCTTTTTTTTTTTTTTCCTGTTGAAGTTTTGTGTGTTTTGAAGCGGTTATAGCCCTGATATGGCTCTGCGCAGTCGGCTGGGCTTTAAACAACAATAAAAGACAGCAATAAAGGTTCTTATTGCAGTGGATCATCTCACACAGTGGAATACGTGGCAACGACAGAGCAGTTCGTTGTTGCTGTCGTTGCTTTTGGTCGTTGATGTTGTCGTTTGCTGTTGTTGATGTTGTTGATTATCATCATCACCATGGTTATCATCATCGTCGTCGTCGTCATTGATATCGTCATCGTCAGTCTCCTTCTCCCCCTTTCCACGGAAGACCATCACCATCATCATCATCACCGTCATCATCACTGCCATCATCATCATCATCACCAACAACCACCACCACTATCATCGTCATCGTTATCAGCAGCAGCAGCAGCAGCAGCAGCAGCAGTAGCAGCATCGTCGTCGTCGTTGTAGTCTTCATCATTATCATCATCATCATGATCATCATCATTCATCATTCTTCTCCTCCTTCTCCTCCTCCTCCTCGTCCTCCTCCTCCTCCTTTTCCTCCTCCTCCTCCTTCTCTTCCTCCTCCTCCTCCTCCTTCTTCTTCTTTTTCTTCTTATGTGTGTATGTGTGTGTGTGTGTGTGTGTGTGTGTGTGTGTGTGTGTGTGTGTGTGTGTGTGTGTGTGTGTGTGTGTGTGTGTGTGTGTGTGTGAGTGAATGAGAGACAGACCGACAGACAGACACACAGACACATAGACACACAGACACACAGACACACAGACAGACTTTTGATTTCTTTCGTTAAACAATGTGTCGATATTTCCTAGCAAAACTTTGAATTTCATGACAAAATTCAGTGGGTTTTATTTTGTGTGTGTGTGTGTGTGTGTGTGTGTGTGTGTGTGTGTGTGTGTGTGTGTGTGTGTGTGTGTGTGTGTGTGTGTGTGTGTGTGTGTGTGTGTGTGTGTGTGTGTGTGTGTGTGTGTGTGTGCGAAACTAACAGTTTTCCATAAGAGATCCCACGAAGGTCCTCTGTCTCCTGGGTACAGTTGTCACAGGTCATGGATTTTATGTCTCTGGTACCGTTGTCCTTCAGTGATAGCTCTGCTCTGTCTCACCTGCTGCTTTCCATCCCGTTTTCTTCTTCTTCTTCTTCTTCTTCTTCTTCTTCTTCGCAATTCTTCTTCTTCTTCGCAATTCTTCTTCTTCGCAATTCTTCTTCTTCTTCGCAATTCTTCGCAATTCTTCTTCTTCGCAATTCTTCGCAATTCTTCTTCTTCGCAATTCTTCGCAATTCTTCTTCTTCGCAATTCTTCGCAATTCTTCTTCTTCGCAATTCTTCTTCGCAATTCTTCTTCTTCGCAATTCTTCTTCTTCGCAATTCTTCCTCGCAATTCTTCTTCTTCTTCGCAATTCTTCTTCTTCTTCGCAATTCTTCTTCTTCGCAATTCTTCGCAATTCTTCTTCGCAATTCTTCTTCTTCTTCTTCGCAATTCTTCCTCTTCTTCGCAAGTCTTCTTCTTCTTCTTCGCAATTCTTCTTCTTCTTCTTCGCAATTCTTCTTCGCAATTATTCTTCTTCGCAATTATTCTTCTTCGCAATTCTTCTTCTTCTTCTTCTTCGCAATTCTTCTTCTTCTTCGCAATTATTCTTCTTCTTCGCAATTCTTCTTCTTCTTCTTCTTCACAATTTTTCTTCGTCTTCGCAATTCTTCTTCTTCTTCGCAATTCTTCTTTTTCTTCGCAATTCTTCTTCTTCTTCTTCTTCGCAATTCTTCTTCGCAATTCTTCGCAATTCTTCTTCGCAATTCTTCGCAATTCTTCTTCGCAATTCTTCTTCTTCTTCGCAATTCTTCTTCTTCTTCGCAATTCTTCTTCTTCTTCGCAATTCTTCACAATTCTTCTTCTTCTTCGCAATTCTTCTTCTTCTTCGCAATTCTTCTTCTTCTTCTTCGCAATTCTTCTTCTTCTTCTTCCGCGATCCTGCATGACCACATCTCAAATATTCAGTCTGATGGTCTGGAAAGATTTGGTCTCCAGTGTACGCCTTTGTTTGTTTTCTTGTGTGTTTGTTTGTTTGTGTGTTGTGTGTGTGTGTGTGTGTGTGTGTGTGTGTGTGTGTGTGTGTGTGTGTGTGTGTGTGTGTGTGTGTGTGTGTGTGTTCGTTTGTTTGTGTGTTTGTTTGTTTGTTTGTTTATTTTTTTATTTTGTTTTTTCGCCGTCAGGCAACATTTGTCCATAAATATGACTGATGATTGTTGTTGTTGGTTTTTTTATTCTTCAAGTTAAAGTTAATCTAGGTAAAGATAAGTGAAGTTATTCAAAGTTAATCAAGTTAACACAGCTAAGTAAAGTTAGGCAAATTTACGTAAAGGTAAATTCGTGAAGTTATGTTGAGTTAAGTAATGTTTTAACGATGAGTTTTGGTTTTTAACTTTTGTCTTTTTACTTAAACCTAGGCGTCGTTTTTAACGTGGTGTTAACCCGGGTATGGATGTAGTAGTCGGCTGGGCATATGCAATAGGAACCTGAACCTAAATAATGTTGTTTTAAGTTAACTTAAATAAAGATAACTTAAGTAAAGTTAAGTAAGGTTAAGCAAAGTTCAGTAAAGTCAAGTGAAGCTAAATAATGTCAAGTTATACAAAGTTATCTAAAGTGAAGTAAAGTTCAGTACAGATAAGTTATGTTAACCAGAAAAACACGAAAATAGGATCAGAACCCGCGTTTTTTGTGTGTGTTTTTCTGGTTTCTGTTTGCTTGAACACGGGGCAGTCGCACTTGTTTTGGATTAAGTTATGTTAAGGTAAGTTAAATTACGTTCAGTAAAGTTTTGTGAAATGCCTGTTCTTTCCCTGTTCCTGCTGGTTTCCCGTGGTGACTGGCGGTCAGCTGGAGTTAGATCCTGTTAAGACACAGAGCCCTGGTCCGCTCCGTCTTTTGGTCGCGACTTTTCTCCTCAGTTTGACCGGAAAATCGAAATGAACGTCTAGTCCTTCTGGAAGGGGACGAAACACGAATCGGGCCCGTGTACCTTCTGGCTGCGCACGCTGAAGATCCCACAGCAGTTGGAAATCGTGAAGATCAGGGCATTGCCCAACTGCCTTGGTATAAAACATTGGAGAGATAGGTTGATTTGCCAGGTCCCACCCCTTGAAAACCAATTAGCTTTCTTGCCTTTCTGAAATCTTGGTTAAAAAATGTGAATATGAATATGAATTTGAAACGAAGGAGAGGCGATGGATGCCATGCCCTCGTGGTGCTAGCCCCGGGGAAAAGTTGAGGTCTCTGCCACCTCACTCCCCTACGACCCCAGGGTTATGGAACTATCTAGGTAAGACCTCAGGACCTGGCCAGCTCGTGGGTTTATGTGCAGGCTTAAGGCTTGTGCCGTGATCATGCTGGATCAACCAACCAACCAACCAACCATCCAACCAATATATGTACCCAGAGAACATAAGCAGTAGTGGTACGCATGCACCAATAAAGTACATATAAAAACAGAAAATGATAGGCCTGAATGAACAACCAATGAACAACCAACCAACTAACAAGCCAACCAACTAATAAACCAAACCGATCAACCAACCAACCATCCAACCAACAACCTACCAACCAGCCAACCAACCAACTGACCAACCAATCAACCATACATCCTTCCAACAAACAAACCAAGCTAGCAAGCAAGCAAGCAAGCAACCAACCAACCAACCAACCATATATATATATATTACAAGCTCTATGGTGTGAGAAGGAGGAGGAGGAGGAGGATGACACTACTACCGCTACTGCTACGACTACTACTTCTAGTGATGATAATGATAATAATAATAAATATAAAATAATAATGATATATGATGATGATGATGATGATGATAATATAATAACAAAAAAAGAAAAGAGTATAACCAGTCGAGTTGACACGGATAAGGCAGAAAGGCAAAAGGCAAAACGGGATAAGGCGGAAAGGCGAAATGGGATAGGCGGAAAGGCGAAAGGCGAAAGGCGGAAAGGCGAAACGGGATAAGGCGAAAGGCGAAACAGGATAAGGCAGAAAGGCGAAAGGGGATAAGGCGGAAAGGCTAAAGGCAAAACGGGATAAGGCTAAAGGCGAAACGGGATAAGGCGGAAAGGTGAAACGGGATAAGGCGAAAGGCGAAACGGGATAAGGCGAAAGGCGAAACGGGATAAGGCGAAGGCAAACGGGATAAGACAGAAAGGCGAAAGGCGAAACGGGATAAGACAGAAAGGCGAAAGGCAAAACGGGACATGGCAGAAAGGCGAAAGGCGAAAGGCGAAACGGGATAGCAGAAGGCGAAGGCGAAAGGGATAAGCAGAAAGGCTAAAGGCGAAACGGGATAAAGCGAAAGGGGGATAACTGCACAAAGGGAAAAGGATAACTCACAAAGGCGAAACGGGATAAGGCAGAAAGGCGTAACGGGATAAGCGGAAAGGCGAAACAGGATAAGGCAGAAAGGCGAAATGGGATAAGGCAGAAAGGCGAAAGGCGAAATGGGATAAGGCAGAAGAAAGGCGAAAGGCGAAGGCGAAACGGGATAAGACAGAAAAGCGAAAGGCGAAACGGGATAAGGCAGAAAGGCGAAACGGGATAAGGCTAAAGGCGAAATGGATAAGGCGGAAAGGCGAAAACGGGATAAGGCGGAGAGGCGAAACGCGATAAGGCGTTTAGGCTAAAGGCGAAACGGGATAAAGCGAAAGTGAAACAGGATAACTCACAAAGGTGAAACAGGATAACTCACAAAGGTGAAACAGGATAACTCACAAAGGCGAAACGGGATAAGGCGGAAAGGCGTAAAGGGATAAGGCGGAAAAGACAAAACGGGATAAGGCAGGAAAGGCCGTAACGGAATAAGGCAGAAAGGCGTAACGGGATAAGGCGGGAAAGGCAAAAACGGGATAAGGCAGAAAGAGGCTAATGGGGATAAGGCAGAAAGGCGTAACGGGATAAGGCAGAAAGGCATAACGGGGATAAGGCAGAAAGGCGTACGTAACGGGATAAGGCGGAAAGGCGTAACGGGATAAGGCGGAAAGGAAAGGGCGTAACGGGATAAGGCGGAAAGGCGTAACGGGATAAGGCGGAAAGGCGTAACGGGATAAGGCGGAAAGGCGTAACGGGATAAGGCGGAAAGGCGTAACGGGATAAGGCGGAAAGACAAAACGGGATAAGGCAGAAAGGCGTAACGGGATAAGGCGGAAAGGCAAAACGGGATAAGGCAGAAAGGCGTAATGGGATATGGCAGAAAGGCGTAACGGGATAAGGCAGAAAGGTTAATGGGGATATGGCAGAAAGGCTAATGGGGATAAGGTGGAAAGGCGTAACGGGATAAGGCGGAAAGGCGTAACGGGATAAGGTGGAAAGGCGTAACGGGATAAGGTGGAAAGGCGTAACGGGATAAGGCGGAAAGGCGAAACGGGATAATGCAAAAGGCAAAACGGGATAAGGCCAAAAGGCACAACGGGATAAGGCAGAAAGGCGAAATAGGACAAGGCCGAAGGGCAAAACGGGATAAGGCAAAAAGGCAAAACGGGATAAGGCAAAAAGGCAAAACGGGATAAGGCCGAAGGGCAAAACGGGGTAAGGCAAAAAGGCAAAACGGGATAAGGCCGAAGGGCAAAACGGGATAAGGCAAAAAG
>CM060311.1:75044378-75049378 GCA_030674185.1 Monoplex corrugatus | reverse complement strand
CACGTTGATGACGATAGGGAAATGACAGACAGGCAGGCAGATAGACAGACAGACAGGCAGGCAGACAGGCAGACTTGCAGCCAGGCAGACAGACAGGCAGACAGACAGACAGACAGGCAGGCAGACAGGCAGACAGATAGAAAACAGACAGATAGACAGACAGACAGACAGGCAGGCAGATAGACAGACAGACAGACAGACAGGCAGGCAGACAGGCAGACAGGCAGACAGATAGAAAACAGACAGACAGATAGACAGACAGACAGGCAGACAGGACAGACGGACAGATGGGCGGTGAGTGTTCAGTTTTATATGGGAGGGGAAGAGGTGGACAAACAGCTAAGAGAGAGAGAGAGAGAGGGAGGAGACAGAGAGAGACAGAGAGATGAGACTGAGACAGAGAAAGGAGAGAGACACGGAGATAAGGGGGGGGGGGGAGAGACAGAGACAGACAGACAGACAGAGACAGAAAGAAAGGCGCAGAGAGAGAAAAGAGAGACAGACAGACAGACAGACAGAAAGACAGACAGTCAGTGAGAAAGAAAGAAAGAAAGGCAGAGAGAGAGAAAGAAAGGCGCAGAGAGAGAGAGAGAGAGGAGAGAGGCGAGAGACAGACAGACAGACAGACAGAGACAGAGACAGACAGACAGACAGAGAGACAGAGACAGAGGTAGACAGACAGATATACAGACAAACAAACAGAAAGGCAAGCGGACAGACAGGCAGGTAGACGGAAAGATCGATGGACTGTGAGCATTGTCGTGATACGTCAGCGCAAGGAATGGACAGACAGACAGACTGACAGACAAACACAAAAGCAGAAAGACAGATAGTCACGTGAGATAGACAGGCAAGTGGACACGATGAGACAGACTGACAGTGAGACAGACTGACAGACACACTGAGACAGACTGACAGACACAATGAGACAGACTGACAGACACAATGAGACAGACTGACAGACACAATGAGACAGACTGACAGTGAGACAGACTGACAGACACAATGAGACAGACTGACAGACACAATGAGACAGACTGACAGACACATTGAGACAGACTGACAGACACAATGAGACAGACTGACAGACACACTGAGACAGACTGACAGTGAGACAGACTGACAGACACAATGAGACAGACTGACATACACATTGAGACAGACTGACAGACACAATGAGACAGACTGACAGACACAATGAGACAGACTGACAGACACACATGAGACAGACTGACAGACACAATGAGACAGACTGACAGACACATTGAGACAGACTGACAGTCAGACTGACTGACAGACACACTGAGACAGACTGACAGTGAGACAGACTGACAGACACATTGAGACAGACTGACAGACACAATGAGACAGACTGACAGTGAGACAGACTGACAGACACACTGAGACAGACTGACAGACACAATGAGACAGACTGACAGTGAGACAGACTGACAGACACATGAGACAGACTGACAGACACAATGAGACAGACTGACAGTGAGACAGACTGACAGACACACTGAGACAGACTGACAGACACAATGAGACAGACTGACAGGAGACATTGAGACAGACTGGACAGACAGATCAGACACAATGAGACAGACTGACAGACACATTGAGACAGACTGACAGACAGATAAGCACAATGAGACAGACAGACACATGAGATAGACTGACAGACACAATAGACAGACAGACAGACACAATGAGATAGACTGACAGACACAATGAACAGACTGACAGACACAATGAAACAGACGACAGACAATGAAACAGACTGACAGACACAATGAAACAGACTGACAGACACAATGAAAGCTGACAACACATGAAGACAGACAGACACAATGAGAAGTCTGACACACACATTGAGACAGACTAACAGACTTATTGAGACAGACAGAGAGACACAATGAGACAGACTGACGGACACAATGAGACAGACAGACCGACACAATGAGACAGACTGACAGACACAATGAGACAGACAGACCAACACAATGAGACAGACTGACAGATAGACGCAATGAGACAGACAGACCGACACAATGAGATAGCCTGACCGACACAATGAGACAGACTGACAGACACATTGAGATAAACTGACTGACAGACACAATGAGACACACTGACAGACACAAAAAGATAGACAGACAGACACATTGAGATAGACAGACCGACACAATGAGACACACTGACAGACACAATGAGACAGAGTGATAGACACAATGAGACACACTGACACACACATTGAAACAGACATACAGACACATTGAGACAGACTGACAGACACATTGAGACAGACTGACAGACACATTGAGACAGACTGACAGACACAATGAGACAGACTGACAGACACATTGAGACAGACTGACAGACACACATTGAGACAGACTGACAGACACAATGAGACAGAATGACAGACCCAGTGAGACAGACTGACAGACACAATGAGACAGGCTGATAGACACATTGAGACAGACAGACAGACAGACAGACCCATTGAGACAGACAGACAGACACATTGAGACAGACACACAGACACAATGAGACAGACTGACAGACACATTGAGACAGACTGACAGACACATTGAGACAGATGGACAGACACAATAAAACAGACAGACATACACATTGAGACAGACAGACAGACACATTGAAACAGACAGACACATTGAGACAGACTGACAGACACAATAAGACAGACAGACAGACACAATGAGACAGACAGACAGACACAATGAGGCAGACAGACAGACACAATGAGGCAGACAGACACAATAAGACAGACTGACAGACACAATGAGACAGACAGACAGACACAGTGAGACAGACTGACAGACACAATAAGACAGACTGACAGACACAATAAGACAGACAGACAGACACAGTGAGACAGACTGACAGACACAATAAGACAGACTGACAGACACAATAAGACAGACAGACAGACACAATGAGACACACAGACAGACACAATGAGACACACAGACAGACACAATGAGGCAGACTGACAGACACATTGAGACAGACAGGCAGACAGACAAACAGACAGACAGAAACCATCCAAGTTGTCACCTGTCCAGTCCTTGATGTCGTTTCACAATTTTATTTTCTTCTTTGACTTTCTATTTACTTTTTTCTCCATCCACGCTTCCTATTAGCATAGTCCTGGGAGGTGATTCGTGTCGCATTATATGGCCGAAATATGAAAGTTTTTGTTTTGTTTTGTGTGTGTGTGTGTGTTTTTGTTTGTTTGTTTATTTGTTTTTGATTTTTGTTTTGTTTTGTTTTGTGTGTGTGTGTGTGTGTGTGTGTGTGTGTGTGTGTGTGTGTGTGTGTGTGTGTGTGTGTGTGTGTGTGTGTGTGTGTGTGTGTGTGTGTGTGTGTGTGTTCTTTTTCTTTTTTTTTCTTTTTATTCTTTTTTTTTTCTTTTTTTTTTTTTGTGTCTACTTTTATTTTTTGAAGGAAGGAGTTCTTTATGTGCTCCGGTGACATTTGTTACAAGATATAACCTTTTGACTCCTGCACCCTATCCACCAACTGCAAAAACTAACACTTTGACTCCTTCACCCTATCCACCAGCTTCCTACAAGCAGCTGGTGGATAGGGTGAGGGAATCAAAGGTTTGTTTTTGTTTTGCTAGCATGGTTGACAATGCACGATGCTAGTGATCAGGGTGCGAGAGTCAAATGGATAATCACACAAAAACAAACAAATAAAAAACAGACAAAGAAACAAACAACAAAACAAAACAAACAAAAAACAAACAAACAACAACAAAAATCACACAGAAAAAAAAATATTGAATGAATTGTAACAAAACATTGACTTACACATATCAATTGGTCAAATGGGAATTGAGACAAACAGAAACAGAGCCAGAACAACAGACAGAAAGGCAGACATAAACAGACAGAAAGACAGACGTATCAACAGACAGACAGACGAACGAACAGACAGACAGACGGACAGACAGACAGGACGATGGGCAGAGTGTGTGGAGTCACGCGATATGATGATGATAAGAAACAGGTGGACACTCTGACCAAGGCCAACTGACACACTGCAACGTCCTCTGGGTGTTTCTCTGTCGACAAGGGAGGCAATGCCTGATAACGGCTTTAGCTGGTGGACAGGTGCGGAAAAAGAACCAGGTAAGAGGTTTGGGATGTGATAGGGGGTGGTGTGGTGGTGTGGTGGTGTGGTGGTGTGGGTTTGGTGTGGTGGAGGGTGTGGTTGGTGTGGTGTGGTGGTGTAGGGTTTGGTGTGGTGGAGGGTGTGGTGTGGTGTGGTGTGGTGGTGTAGGGTTTGGTGTGGTGGAGGGTGTGGGGTGGTGTGGTGTTTGAGTGGGGTCTGAAGTAGGAGTCGCTGACCTTTTCACTGAGTTTCAGCGTGTGTGTGTGTGTGTGGTGTGTGTGTGTGTGTGTGTGTGTGGTGTGTGTGTGTGTGTTCTATGTGTGTGTGTGTGTGCGCGTGCGTGTGTGTGCGTGTGTGTGTGTGTGTGTGTATGCTGGTCTGTCTGTCTGTGTTTGTCTGTGCGCGTGTATGTGCGTGTGTGTGTGTGTGTGTTGTGCGCGTATGTGCGCATGTGTGCCCGCGCGCGTGCGTGCGTGTGTGTGTGTGTGTGTGTGTGTGTGTGTGTGTGTGTGCGTGTGTGTATGTGTGTGTGCGTGTTTACCTGTGTGTCAAGTCAAATTAACCCTATGACTTCTCTCACCCTATCCACCAACTTCCTGCTTTGCTAGCAATGGTTGGCAATGCAGGATGCTGGTGGATAGGATGTGAGAGTAAAAAGGGTTAAGTCTCCTATACTGAAAGGTTCGGATGTCACACACGATTCACCTAAAAATTTCGTTTTGCCTAAAACCATGATATTTCCAACTTCATACCACCTCCAACATTGCCGTTATTCAAGGTCGTTGAGCCCAATGAACACGGATCGTTTAATCAAAATATTCGGGTCTCTGGTATTTTGTTCAGTTTTTCCCCCATGG
>CM060311.1:75006878-75039378 GCA_030674185.1 Monoplex corrugatus | reverse complement strand
AGCGAACAGGCCAGTGGACCTATCAAACATAACTGACACCACCAGAATGATGGAAACATTAAGATGGGCAGCCAACAGGCAGTTTTCAATGTTGCGGGCTGGGATTGAACTCGAGACATCAGATGTTGAATCATGAGGTAAGACGACCAAGAACAGGTCAGGTTTTGGGTTGGGTTTGGTATGATTGTGAATTTGCCAGTATCTTGAGTCTCCAAGTTTATCAGCTAAACTAACCTTTGCTGGAGTATCATTCAGTCTTAATTACATACAAGTGGTCACGTCATTAAAGACTTCACTTTCCACCTTTTTGTTTGTGTTTGTTTAAAGGTTCCGTAAAGGAATGTTAATTAAAGTGTATCTCAGTGTGGATAAGTAACGACCAACGAACAGGCCAATCTTTAGGTTTTGTTTGAAGTATAGTGACGCCAGGTCTTGAGTCTCCAAGTTTATCAGCTAAACTATCAGCTTCAAATATAGACAAGTGTCCATGTCATTAAAGACTTCATTTTCCATCTTTCTGTGTGTGTTTAAAGGTTCAGAAAAAGAACGTCAATTAAAATGTGGCTCAGTGTGAATAAGGGTCCTCTTAACGTTCGATTTTGTGTCCACGGAAAACAGCCAAGTATTAGTTTCAAAGCAGCGTTTGTATAAGTTGATTAAACACTCACTTTTACTCTTGTCGTCTACAACTTCGAAGGAATTCCTGTAGAAGTCTGTGTCCAGATTAACCCTTTGACTCCCGCACCCTATCCACTGACTGCAAAAACGTAACCCTTTGATTCCCTCACCCGATCCACCAGCTTCCTGCAGGAAGCTGGTGAATAAGGTGAGGGAATCAAAGGGTTAAGTTTTTGCTTTGATTGACAATGCAGGATGATGGTGGACAGGGTGCACGAGTCAAAGGGTTAATACTTTCTCAGAACGTAGCTCCTTCAAATTAGAAGTAATTTCATTAAGACGCCACTCAGCTTCAATACTGATGTCTTAAGTGTTTCCAATAGTTGATTTTAAACGAAGTTTATGTACAGTCAAAACACAATTTCTCAAAACCGTGGGTTCATAAGCATCCACTTCATTTCCATCTTGTCGCCTTCAAGCTTTCGACAGAATTAAAGTTAAATTAAGTTTATGTACAGTCAATTACAGTTGTATAAAAACAAACAGACAAGTGGACGACAATCAATTAAACGTTTATTTAATTTGGATTTAACTGTATTCAGATTTTCCCAGCGGTGAGGTAAATGTTACTAAACTTTACATAAAATCAAACGAAACTTCAGGGAACATCAAAGCGGCATTTAAGTTCGATATAACCAGGGGGACTCAGAAGTGTTAAACGTTAAACAAATCCTATATCAACTCAAACAAACTTCACACAAGCCGAAGACGATCCACAGTTGGGTTAATTGGATCTAGGTGTGTTCAGGGTTATATAGCGAAGCGTACCCGTTTGCACAAAAGTTTACCTGTTACAAGTCAAGGCGCTAAGATGAGGGTTGTTGAAGGGGGGTGTGGGGGTGTGTGGGAGGTTAAACAAAGGTTATCAAAAGGCGATTGGTCAAACAGAGGGGTGAAGAGTGTGGTGTGTGTCTCTGTTCTTATCCTGTCACCGTCCACCTTCCTCCCACCTGTCTGTGTGTTGTCATGCAAACACTCCATTGTCACATCTCCTGTCTTACCTGCCTTGTGTGTGTGTGTGTGGCTGGCCACGCTTTGTCCATGCTCTGACCACGTTTCGGACAGACACTCTTCACCCCATATTGTGTGTGTCCACATACATTTACTTAGTAGGCCTCCTTCGGTCATGACTGACCATGGACAAAGTACATCCGTTCTAATGTCTAGATGGGCTGTCTGCTTGGTCCAAGCAGCGTCGCCTGTGACTGTACAGACCAATGCGAGAGAGGCAGTCTCTGTCGCAGCGGTCGCATGTGTATGCTGATGCTGGTCTGTTGGCTGTCATCCCTTTTCTGCGAACTCGCTTTTCTGCTGCAGCAGCTGACAGTTTGTCCTCACCAATCCGCAGCTGTTTCTTGAGAGTAGTTCTCCAGCTGTTGCGGTCGTCTGCGAGGTCCTCCCAGGACTCAGTGTTGATCTCAAGCGCCTTCATGTCACGCTTGCAAACGTCTTTGTATCTCAGCTGTGGGCGGCCAATGTTTCTCTGTCCTGTGGCAAGCTCACCATAAAGGATGTCTTTTGGGATGCGACCATCTTCCATGCGGCGAACGTGGCCCAACCAGCGCAGCCGACGCTGTCTCAGCATGGTATGCATGGTTGGGAGGCCAGCGCAGGTTAGGACTTCGGTGTTGGTCACCTTGTCTTGCCAGGAAATGCCAAGTATGCGCCGTAGGCTTCTCAGGTGGAAGGTTATTGAGCCTTTTCTCCTGATGAGCATGCGTGGTCCATGCCTCGCTGCCATACAGAAGGTGCTGAGGACACAGGCGTTGTATACAGCCATCTTTGTCTTTGTGGTCAGCTTGGGATTTGTCCACACCTTTGTGTGAGGCGGGCTAGTGTTGTGGCTGCCTTCCCGATCCTCTTGTCGACCTCTGTGTCAAGGGAGAGGTTATCGGTGATGGTGGACCCAAGATATGTGAATTGATGGATGGCTTCAAGCTCGTAGTCATCAATGGTGATGGCTGGTGGAGATGGCGTGTCTTGGCCCAGGACATTTGTCTTCTTAAGACTGATGGTGAGACCAAAATCTTTGCAGGCCTGGGAGAAGCGGTCCATTAGTGACTGCAAGTCCCGCTGAGTATGGGTCACAACTGCGGCATCGTCGCAAATAGCATGTCTCTGATGAGGGCTTCACGGACCTTTGTCCTTGTTCTGAGGCGGGCGAGGTTGAAGAGCCTGCCATCTGATCTGGTCTGCAGGTGGATCCCTTCTTGCGCTGTGCTGAACGCATACCTCAGGAGGAGAGCGAAGAAGATTCCAAAGAGGGTTGGGGCCAGGACGCAGCCTTGTTTCACACCGCTGCGTACGTCGAAGGGCTTGGAGAGGTTTCCGTTGAACTGCACCATCCCTTTCATGTTTGAGTGGAAGGACTCAATTAAGCTGTGCAGTTTGGGGGGGGGCAGCCGATTTTTCGGAGAGCCCTGAAAAGGCCATCTCTGCTGACTAGGTCAAAGGCCTTGGTGAGGTCAATGAATGCCACATACAGGGGCATCCGTTGCTCTCTGCACTTCTCCTGGATTTGGCGAAGGGAGAAGACCATGTCTACCGTGGATCTCTCTGCTCGAAAACCACACTGTGATTCCGGGTAGACGCGTTCAGCCAGTTTCTGCAGGCGGATTAGGAGGACCCGAGCATAGACTTTGCCAACAATGCTGAGGAGCGAGATACCTCTGTAGTTGTTGCAGTCGCTCCTTTCGCCCTTGTTTTTGTACAGGGTGACGATCTTGACGTCCCTCATGTCCTATGGTACAGCTCCCTCATTCCAACACTGACAGAGAACTGCGTGCAAAGGGTGCAGAAGAGAAGTCTTGCAGTGCTTGATGAGGTCTGGGGGAATTCAGTCGTTGCCAGGTGCCTTCCCTGATGCCAGGCTATCAATGGCCTTGCTGAGTTCGTCCGCAGTTGGCTCTGCGTCAAGTTCTTCCATTATCGGCATGCACTTGATGGCATCGAGGGCTAAGGTGGACACCATGTTCTGTGTGGAGTAGAGGTCGGAGTAGTGTTCCGCCCATCTTTCCATCTGTTGGCTAGGATTGCTGATTACTTCCCCAGTGGAGGATTTGAGGGGGGCGATCTTGCTCTGTGTTGGTCCCAGTGCCTTCTTGATGCCATCATACATTCCTCGGATGTTGCCTCTTTCAGCAGCACTCTGTATCTCTTCGCTGAGCTCTGTCCAGTACTCGTTTGCGCAGCGCCTGGCGTTAAGCTGAACCTTACTTCTGGCAGCCCTTAGGATTTGCAGGTTCTTCTCACTGGGTGACCGCTTATACTTGGTGAGTGCGGCACGCTTGGCCTCAACAGTGGGAGTCATCTCTGATGATTTGGCCTCAAACCAGTCGTGGGACTTCACAGTTTTCTTCCCAAAGGTGGCCATAGCAATGCGGTGCATGGTGTCTCGTAGCGTTTCCCATCTCTCTGTGGCAGAGTCTCTGGGCTGCAATGCATCGTATTCTCTCTAAAAGGCCTCTGCGAACTGTTCTACAAGATCTGGCTGAGACATCTTGCTGACGTCAATGCGAGGGTTCCCTTGTTTCTTTGAGCAGTGGAACTTCTTTGGTTGTAGCCTGATCTTGCAACATACCAGAGAGTGGTCTGTGTCGCAGTCTGCGCTGTGATAAGAGCGAGTGTGGAGAACGTTTTTGATAGCGGCACGTCTTACTAGGATCAAATCCAGTTGGTGCCAATGTTTTGAGCGGGGATGCCTCCAGGAGACTTTGTGCTGAGGCTTCGTCGTGAAGAAGGAGTTGGCAATGCACAGTTCATGGCAGGCGCAAAACTCAAGCAGTCGCTGTCCATTCTCATTCATTTTCCCCACTCCAAAGGAACCGAGGCAGAAGGGCCATGAGTCATTGTCTGCACCCACTCTGGCGTTGAAGTCGCCCAGGAGAACAAGTTGTTCTGTCCTGGGGATGTTCCTTATCGTTGATGCAAGATTTTCGTAGAACTCATCCTTGGTGTCTGGAGAGGCGGACAGAGTTGGGGCATAAACGCTGATGAGAGTGACATAGCCTTCGGTGGTGTTGAGGCGGAGAGTCAAGAGTCGTTCTGAACCGCCGCTGCCTGGTTCAATCATGTTCAGCAGGCTGTTCCTTACTGCAAAGCATACTCCGTGCTCTCTTGGAACATCAGAACTCTTTCCTTGCCAGAAGAAGGTGTAGTCCCTTTCCTTTAGTGTTCCTGAGTCAGCCAGCCGTGTTTCCTGCAGAGTGGCAATGTCCACATTGAGCCTCTTTAGTTCGCTGTTTATGACGGCGGTTTTTCTGGCGTCGCTGATGTCTTGCAGATCTTGGGAGAGCCCAGGCATCATTGTTCGGACATTCCAACAGCCCAGTTTCACTGCTGATCCTTTTCCTGATCCGTTTCTTGAATTTGAATTTTTCTTTTTGTTTGGTGCGGTAATTAACGACCTGCTTGTCAGATTTTCTCCTAATCTTCATGCACCCAATGAAGAAGGCAGGTCGTGGCGGGACAGCACCTAACTGACTGGGGGCTGCCCAGCTTAGGTGGGCGGTAGCTGTCCAGTAAGACACGAAGGTCTCTCCCACCGTCAAAAGCAACCCCTGGCGTCAGCTCTACGCCAGTTGAGCAATGACTTATCACCGGTATCTGTTGCTTCCCGTGTTGTGCCGACACTAGTGTTAGTAGCGAGGCTGGAGTGTCCTCTCCAGGCGTAGGTGCAGATGTTTGTGGATGAATGGACGGATGTAAGCCTGGGCAGTGTAATATGGAGGACAGGCTGTTGCCCATGCAACTTGTCCCCCCTCTCCACCTCGCTGACAGATCCAAAGGAACAGCAGGGCTGTTACGTTTTGGTGCCAACGCGGCCGCAGGAGCTGCCGGAAAGTGACAAAGTTTGCCATCCAACCGCCTTAGGGGCCCCACACCGGATTTACTGTCAGGGTTTACTCCCTTAGCTAGATGGCCGCGGGTAGCTCTCCCGAGCTGGCGCCCTTTGATGGATCTAATTTATTTCCACCAGGGTTTCTAGCCACCCTCCTCACCATCCTCCTGAGAGGACTGGTGGGGTTGCTGGTTTAGTCGCCAGCAATTCGACCCTGCGACAGGTAGTACTGGGTTCCAGGTTACCAGTAGCGGATACATCTATCCGACCTGATACACACACATACATACACACATACATACATACACATACATACACACTCACGCACACACACACACTTATGCACACACACATACATACGCACGCGCGCACACACATACACACACACGCATAAACACATACACACACTAGCGATATATACACACGCACGCTCATGATAGTATTGATAATAACGATGATATTGATAATAATGATAATGGTAATAATGAGGAGAGGATGATGTGATGATGATAATAATAATAATAATGATAATGATGGTGATAACAATAATAATAATAACAATAATAGAGTAATGCTGCTGCTACTACTACTACTATTACTACTACTACTTCTATTACGACTGCTACTGCTACTGCTACTGCTGCTACTAGCTGCTACCGCTACTACTACTATTACTACTACTACTTCTATTACGACTGCTACTACTATTGCTGCTACTGTTGCTACCGCTACTACTACTACTACTACTACGACTACGACTACTACTACTGATGATGATGGATAGATGATGATGATGATGATGATGATGATGATGATGATGATGATGATGATGATGATGAGACGACGACGATAATGGCGATGATGATGAAGACGACGACGACGATGATGATGATATTGAAAACAAGTTCACTTATACAGCGCAAATGGTCCATGTCAAAAGCTATGCTCGTTGCATTTTACAGAAATAGAACAATAAGAAAAAGAAGATGAAGAAAAGAAGATGAAGGAAAAAAATAAGAAAGAAACAAGCCAAATGACATAACTCGATACATGTAGTCACAGGCACACGAGCAAAATACGCGAGTGCACACAGAGATAGAGAGAGGGGGGGGGGAGAGAAAGAGAGAGAGAGAAAGAGAGGGGGGAGAGAAAGAGAGGAGAAGGGAAAGAAGAGAGAGAGAGAGGGGGAGAAAGAGAGAGAGAGAGAGAAAGAGAGAGAAGAAGAGAGGGAGAGAAAGAGAAGAGAGAGGGAGAGAAGAGAGAGAGAGAAGAGAGAGAGAGAGAGAAGAGAGAGAGAGAGAGAGAAAAGAGAGGGAGAGAAAGGAGGGAGAGAAAGAGAGAGAGAGGAGAGAGAGAGAGAGAGAAGAAGAGAGAGAGAGAGAGGAGAGAAGAGAGAGAAAGAGGGAGAGAGAGAGAGAGAAAGAGAGGAGAGAGAGAGAGAGAGAGAGAAGAGAAAGGAGCTGAGTTATGTGTGACCCATGGTGTCTTTATCTCTCCATCTCACCTACAAATACACACACATGCACATAAGGACTCACACACACGCGCATGTGCACACGCATGCACACACACACATGCATGCATGTTGACCATTGCTCGTGCATGCACAGAAATATATACACACGTATGCACACATGCAGCATTAGGCGCCACTGGACTTTTCATCGTTGCTTGCTGATCTTCTTTGGTTCCTAAAGGGTGATCTTATCAATTTGTGGAGACATTCAAAGACACTGCGACGTTTCTTATGCAGCAAGTAAGGTTTTCCGTTAGGTCAGGTGATGATTTGGCTCTGACTTTCTTAATCTCTTTCTGTACTTCATCCAATGTGGTTCATGTGGTATTTTGAGGTAAGATATCTTATGGAGACCAGTCGCCGTGCTGTAGTGGTTACGCAACAGACTAGTCACGACTGGAAAGTTGTGGGTTCGAATCCCCCTATCAGTCCCTTAAAAATCATTGTGGGATTTTTTTTTTGGCTCTAACCGGCTCCTGCCCACGAGTTGGGCGTGCTATGGGCTCTTTAGGAAGACTGGGACCACACAGTCGAGTCTCATCCACTTCACGGATGCGTCATTGAGGGTGTTGCTCAAAACTCTGACCAGCACCGCAGGTGTCTGTATGTCTCGGGCCTGGTTGACGTCAGGATATATTTGAAGTAAGCGTAGAGTACAGCTCTGTCATGCAGTCTCAATCCTAGATGGAACTCCATAGCACCATGTTATCATCCTCATCGACATCATCATCATCGCATTGTAAAAACTGTCAGCTTCTGCTGCGTAGAAAAAAAAGGTGAACAGGCAGGTAACCTCTCTGAGCGCGTTGATCATAAAAAAATATGGAAGACATTGCATTTGGGAGATTTTATTTTTTCGAATTTGTATTCATAAATATACATTTTTCCTTTAAAAGGATCATTAAATCAAATATAGGAAAAGTGTATCTATCAGCACCACATAATTTCATGTTTTGAGTTAGTCTCATATCTGCACAGGTGATATCTTTTGACTTCAACGAATCTTCAGCCCTATCTCAGATCTTTTTGACCAGCAAACACTTACAACATACATAGTTAATGCTGTCTCATTCCCCACCCCCACCCCAACCACAAAAATGTCACAATAAAAAGTATTTACAAGTCCCGTTTCTTGAAAGTCCTATTTCTTGCACGATCTCTTCCTTCAGTGCACGTGGAGTGTGTGCGCGTTGGATTTTATCAAATTTCATTCAAAATGGACTGTAGGAACTGATGTATTGACCTGACTGTATTTTGTAAGCATTTTTCACTTGAAAATTTCTCTAATTTTACTTGTACCGCTACTCAGCAACCATGAGGGTTAGACAGTTGAAATTTCAGCATGTTGTACACCAATCTTTTACTATATGACCTGCCAAATTTCAAAACTCTCTGTTTTCATTTGTTTGTATGAGAATTTTTCTGATGACCAATACAAATGGTGCGCATCAGGGGAATGGCAAGGGGCATAATCGTACGTAGTGTGTGAGTTAAGATGACATTAGAATCCAGAATCCTGTGTACAATACGTATTTGCAAACAATGTAATTATTCTCCTCTCTTGTATTCTATGGATTTTCATTAATACTTTTTTTTCAGTAGAATGTTTGATTCCAGGTTTCTAACCATTTTGGATAAGATTTTGGAAGTGCACAAATTTTTGTTTGTTGTATACATCGTAGTACAGTCTTAATCTTTTCAGTATGGAGTAAAATTAGTGCTGCACGAATATCATCATGTGCGCTTTTAGGTGATGTGCGCAGTAGTGTTTGTGGCAGGTAATTCTTTATAGACGTTTCATGTCTCTACAAAACAGAACAAATGAACAGCATTCTTACCAACAAAGACCTATCAGTTAACACCAGGAAGAGAGTTTTTCAGTATTACATACAACCGATTTTTTTTAATCCAAATTTTGAACAAAGCTCTTACTCCGGATAATTTTTCAGCATACTTTTATTTTCTTCATATCTTTTTCCTTCAACGCTTCAAAGCAGAATAACGTTTGTTTTTAATCCAAATTTTGAACGAAGCTCTGACTCCTGATAACTTTTCAGCACACTTTCTTTCTTCACATCCTTTTCCGTCATGGGTAAACCAAAAAATCCCAACCACTAAAATCTCTGGGGTCTTTGCTGTTAGCTGGAACTGTGTCCTTTGTTATCAACTGGAATTCATTCCGCACGCAGAGACGTCAACTTGAGAAACTAGAACTGAACCTGATGGACGTGACATTATTTGTAAAGCAAATGAATACGATGGACAAGGGCCACGTTTATGAGTTGAAGCGCATTTTAATCGACGTTTCAGCGGCTTGACAACCGTCAGAAATTCGGTCGTCTCCTCACGAGAGAAGAATGTGAAGTGTGCGCTGTGACGTTGATTATTGACGTCAAACGTGCGTGATAATGGCCAACCTGTTATCAGTGATGTCATTTCCTGATTGATGGTGACAGCTAAATCAAAAATAACTGTCAACGTGCTAGCAAATATGAACCAGAAACACACACGGACAGACAGACATACAGACACACACACACGCATAGACACGCATAGACACGCAGACACAGACATAGATATACACACAATACACACAGAGAAAGAGAGAGAGAGAGAGAGAGAGTACCAGAGCTCAAGCAAATAAGAACCAGAAACACACACACACACACCCATAGACAAACACATACACACACACACAGACACACACACACAGACACACACACACAGGAGCGCGCACATAGATACACAGAGACACAGACACACACACATACATACACACACACACACACACACACACACACACACACACACACACACACACACACACACACACACACACACACACGCATAGGCACAGAGAGAGAGAGAGAGACAAGAGAGAGAGAGAGAGAACGCGTACTTAATCCAACAAAACAAGACGTGTACATAAATTTTCGGCCAACTAACCTTTGTCAAATATGTACATACAAAAGACGATAAAGAATAAATGCACAAAACTTAGTCGATAAAAACGTATATACATAGTAGACGACTTTTTTGACGTGGCGTTGAACACAAGTGTTGCTACTAGTGTGTCTGTTTGTTGTTTGTTTGCTTTGTTTGTTTGTTTGTTTGTATCCCTAAGTTTTGTGTGTTTATTCTGTATATTTATTCTGTATTGTCTTTTATGTACGCTTGAAGAAGGCCTATTGGGGCGCCGCACCAAACCATTGTCCACCAGATTCTTCCTGCTATGTCGGTTGTATGCCAAAGCCTGGGTCTCTGCAATGGTTTGTCTGTCCATTTTGACTTATTGTCTGTGGTCCATCGTTTTTGTTTTGTTTTGTTTTGTTTTGTTTCTGTCCTCCCCGCTGTCTCTGTCTCTCAACAGTTTCCTGGAATACCGACATAGCAAAGTCACTGGATCTTGTGACATGGCCATACCAATCTAATTGTGATGTAGTTAATTGCTGTGCAAGTGTGAATTGTGATGTAGTTAATTGCTGTGTAAATGTTAATTGTGATATTCTTAATTGCTGCTCTACCCTTCAGGTGCTCAACTTTTCTTTTTCAATCACAGGATTGATTTTCTTCACTGATGTCGGCAGATATTGTGATATGGTCCAGTGTGCTGCTTGATGGTTTGGCGGACTTGTTCATTGATGAGATGATCAGTATTGATTAGAAATTTCCTCTTTTCTGTCACTCTCTTTGCTTCTGCCTTGTTGCCTTGCTTTCTGTCATTTCTGCTTACTTTCTGCCTTAATGGTCCATTCACCTGTATTTTTTTCGATAAAGTCTTACGTACTTTTTCTTCGGATTGATAATCGGGTACATGTATTTGGTGCATTTTTGGCTCTAAGGAGGTGAGAAATGCGGAAGCAATTTTAGGTAATTTATGCCTGTTTTTATATATGTTTTGGTGTCCTTATGTATGCTTATATTTGTATTCAGGTGGGTTTTTTTAAATTTCCCCTGTGCGATAAATCGGACGGAATGGTCCTACGCCGGGGGCATGCCCTTAGATTATGTGCGCGAATGCATTGATATGTGTACTTAATTTTCTTTTTCTTTTTTTTTTCCTGTTGAAGTTTTGAGTGTTGTGAAGCGGTTATAGCCCTGATATGGCTCTGCGCAGTCGGCTGGGCTTTAAACAACAATAACATTTTTTAAAAAGTCTATCTTGCGATCACACCTCATATCCATGGCTTTTATTCGTCCTTCCAAATCCGCTGTGAAGGTCAATGTCTCACGTGCATACAGGAAGATGGAATGTACCAGCGTATATAATAACCCGACCTTTCGTATCATGAAAGATGTGTTATTATATTACAAGTCGTTCTTGCTCGGAACAAGACTGAGACAGCTGAAATGTGGTTTCTAAGAAGAATGTTGAGAGTTCCACGGCCAGCAAAGAAAACAAACGAGACAGTCTTGAAGGAGGCAGACACAAAAAGAACATTAGTTTTTCATCATCATCATCATCAGGTGTCCTGCGCATAGCGTTGGCGATCATGGACTTCCATCTGTCTCTATCTCTCGTTGCCCCTAGCATCTCCCCCACCCTCCTCGTCCCCAGCCACTCTGCAAGTCCGTCCAGCATTTTCTCCCTGGGTCTACCCTGTGCTCTCTTTCCCTCCCAGCTTTCCCGTTGTGACCAGGTGCTCCAAATCCCCCTTCCTCATAAAATGGCCTATAAATGTAGCCTGTCTTTTCCTAATCTTCCTTATCAGTGATCGACTTGTGTCTGCCTCCATCAAGACTGTCTCGTTTATTTTCTTTGCTGTCCATGGAACTCTCAACATTCTTCCCAGATACCACATCTCGGCTGCCTCAATCTTGTTCTGGCTTTGCTCGTTGACTGTCCACGCCTCACATCCGTACAACAGTGTTCAAGAACTCCCCTCCTGATGTTAATCGACAGGCATTTGTCAGTTTTTCATAAACATAACATACCGAAGTGAGGGTCCTTGTGGCATGTCAAGTTGACAGCAGATTATAAAATATTCCACTGTAGCCGATGATGGAAGGCAAGGTATGTGTTATAACCATCCTCTTCGGATCACTTCAGACACGTCGCTGTTTCTATCTGAGAACTAATAACCCAAAGAAATATCTTTCTTACTGTTGTGGTTAGTGTAATAAAACAAGCAAAGTATGTGCGTTAGCATTGTCATCAGCTTCTTTTTCTTTGAGAGAGAGAGAGACACAGAGAGAGAGAGAGAGAGAAAGAGAGAGAGAGAGAATGAGAGAGGGGAGAGAGAGAATGAGAGAGGGGAGAGAGAGAGAACGAAAGAGAGAGAGAGTGAGTGAGTGTGTGTGTGTGTGTGTGTGTGTGTGTGTGTGTGTGTGTGTGTGTGTGTGTGTGTGTGTGTGTGTGTGCGTGTCTGTGCGTATCTGTGTGTATGAAAATGTATACATTTATATATGCATATAATATATGTAGTAATATATATATATATATATATATATATATATATATATATGTGTGTGTGTGTGTGTGGTGTGTGTGTGTGTGTGTGTGTAGGTCTGTGTGTATGTCCGTGTGTGTGTGTGCGTGCGTGTGTGTGTGTGTGTGTGTGTGTGTGTGTGTGTGTGTGTGTGTGTGTGTGTGTGTGTGTGTGTGTGTGTGTGTGTGTGTGCTCTTTGGATAAGAGTGGGAAAATATTGTACGTCAAGACAGCTGCCTATAAGGCTGGATGCCAAACTCTACTGAAATCCTTCTTGAAGCCCACAAAGACTCAGTGGGAGGGGCGTGGCGGGAGGAGATAGGGTGGGGGCTGCTGGTGCTGTGACAATTTCTCGCTGAGGACTCCCAGGCTGAAGATCTGCTATTGGTTCCTGTGATTGAAAAAGAAAAAGTTGAGCACCTGAAGGGTAGAGCAGCAATTAAGAATATCACAATTAACATTTACACAGCAATTAACGACATCACAATTAACATTTACACAGCAATTAACTACATCACAATTAACACTTACACAGCAATTAACTACATCACAATTAACACTTACACAGCTATTAACTATATCACAGTTAACACTTACACAGCTATTAACTATATCACAATTAACACTTACACAGCAGGTAACTACATCACAATTAATACTTACACAGCAATTAACGATATCACAATTAACACTTACACAGCAATTAACGATATCACAATGAACACTTACACAGCAATTAACGATATCACAATTAACACTTACACGGCAATTAACGATATCACAATTAACACTTACACAGCAATTAACGATATCACAATTAACACTTACACAGCAATTAACGATATCACAATTAACACTTACACAGCAATTAACGATATCACAATTAACACTTACACAGCAATTAACGATTTCACAATTAACACTTACACAGCAGTTAAGAATACCACAATTAACGCTTACACAGCAATTAACGATATCACAGTAAACACTTACACAGCTATTACCTATATCACAGTTAACACTTACACAGCAATTAACGATATCACAGTTAACACTTACACAGCTATTAACTATATCACAGTTAACACTTACACAGCAATTAACGATATCACAATTAACACACAGCAGTTAAGAAAACCACAATTAACGCTTACACAGGTAAACGTGCCTCATAACCCTGTTGTTTTAGGGAAGCCAGGTAAATGAGACTTCAAGAGTTGTTTTTTGTTTTTTTAAATTTCAGCATTATTAGGGCGGTGGCCATCTCGTTTCTCTCGCTAAATTCACAGTACAAAAACATCATCATCATCATCAGGTGCCCTGCCGCATGGCGTTGGCGATCATGGACTTCCATCTGTCTCTATCTCTCGTTGCCCCTAGCATCTCCCCCACCCTCCTCATCCCCAGCCACTCTGCAAGTCCGTCCAGCATTTTATCCCTGGGTGTACCTGGTGCTCTCTTTCCCTCCAACTTTCCCGTTGTGACCAGGTGCTCCAAATCCCCCTTCCTCATAAAATGGCCTATAAATGTTGCCTGTCTTTTCCTAATCTTCCTTATCAGTGATCGACTTGTGTCTGCCTCCATCAAGACTGTCTCGTTTGTTTTCTGTGCTGTCCATGGAACTCTCAACATTCTTCTTAGAAACCACATCTTGGCTGCCTCAATCTTGTTCTGGCTTTGCTTGTTGACTGTCCACGCCTCACAACCGTACAACAGTATTGGTTCTATATAACATTCAAGAACTCTCTTCCTGATGTTAACTGATAGGCATTTGTTGGTAAGAATGTACAAAAACATACAGATTAAAAAGATGAGCACTGCACACACAGTAACCCTACCCACAAAGTGGTACCTATCCACGTAACTCCCCCCCCCCCCCCCGAACGCCCAAGGACTCATCCCCACCACTACCACTACAACCAGCCCTCCACACAGTTTGTTTATTTTACGATGCCAGTCTCAGCAGTTGAAAAAAAAAATCCACCTCTGTCCTAAGGCGAGAGAATGACATAGACACCTCATTATTTTTCCATCAGTCTTCCACAGAGGACATTGTGTGCCATCTTCCATCTTCACTCAAACCCATCGCCATCACCGTCTCCGTCACTCACTGTCCTAATGTTCGTCTGCAGACCTCCAGTGTTGTTTCAACTGTATCCCCCTCTTGTGCAATTCTGTCTTCCCAGACGCCTCGAGCCAACGCCATCAGCGTTAAGTAGACCGGAAAATTTCATGCTTCTCCTCCACAGGCAAAGTTAGCAGGACGACTAAATCCTCGGGACGATCGTTATTTCCCGCGCCAGGACTTCAAACAATCCAGGAGCTAATTTCATCAGTTGGAAACTATTCACAAACGACGCCTCAAGGACAGGAGAGGTGTGACAGTGGCTATAGAGCCGTCAATTACTTACATTTCCATGGAAAGGGGAGCAAGAATCTATACCCGAAGGTAAAAACTACCGCCCAAAGTTTGCGATCTAACCAGTCGCCATGGTGTAGTGGTTAAAGCAACGGACTACTGACTGGCTGGAAGGTTGTGGGTTCGAATCCCCATCAGTCCCTTCAAAAATCATTGTGGAAGTTTTCGGCTCTAACCGTCTCCTACCCAGAGCTGGGTGTGATATGAGCTCAATGGGAAGACTGGAACCACACAGTCGAGTCTCATCCACTTCACGAACGCGTCATTGAGGGTTTTGCTCAAATCTTCTGACCAGCACCGCAGGTGTCTGTATCTCTCGGGCCTGGTTGGCACTGGGATATAATTATGATAGTAAGCGTAGAGTACAGCCCTGTCACGCAGTCTCAATTCTAGATGGAACTCCACAGCATCAAGATTATCATCCTCATGAACATCATTGTCATCGCATTGTAAAATACTGGTCCTGCTTCTGCTGCCATTAAGGTGGGGCAGAAAATTGGACGGGGGAAAAAAAAAGGTGAGCGCAGAAGTAACCTCCCTGAGTGCAATGATCTACTTGCTGGGTAAGTTTTGGCCTCAATCTTTCTCCAAGCCAAGCTCGTTGAAATGGAATCTGCAGTACAGTGCAGGAAATAACAAATCACGATGTGGAAACCATTTGACAGAAGAAAAAAAAGGTCAGGAAACGGGAGAGTTGTGTGATTGTTGATGTCATGGGTTTGATTGATGGATTTGTAATACCAAAGGAAATAAGAGGGAAGCAGGGAGAATTTTAAATATCAACTAAGTAACATAACTCTTGAGAGTCACGGAGTTATCTCCCATGTAGAATTTCTTAAACCCAACACAGTTTACGCTACCCATTCAGCAGCATAGACGCAGCCACAAAGCATAAAGTGGTAAGCTTTATGCTTTGTGATTGATTTGGTTCAGTTTTTACGCCGACACCCACCTACTCCAGGTGACATGGCCGACAATGTTAACCCTCTTGACTCCACAGCAACAACCTGTCCACCACCAGCATCGTGCATCGTCAACCATGCTAGCAAAGCAAAAAACTTAACACCCTGATTCCCTCACACTACCCATCGGTGAGCTTCCTGCAGAAAGTTGGTGAATAGGGTGCGGGGGTCAAAGGGTTAATTAAGATGGGACAATGAGAAGGTCAGTTTTAATGTAGCGAACAAACTGGGATTCGAACCCACAACCGTTAGCATGTGAATTCGACGCTCAACCATGTCAAGTATAGGTGTGTTGTGTGTGTGTGTGTTTGTGTGTGTGGTGTGTGTGTGTGTTGTGTGTGTGTGTGTGTGTGGTGGTGTGTTGTTGATTGTTTTTTTATTAATGTCTATTCACTAAAGTGATTTTAGACAAAAAACAAAAACAAAAACAAAAAAACTTGCAAAAGGTTAATCTTCAGGAAAAAGAAATGAACAAGAAAAACAAGACAAGAAAGAAAAATTCACAAATGACGTTATCATAATTAACGATTGAAACAGTAAAATTAGCTAACCATAACACTGAACATGAGAAGTAACGGCACGTTAAAGATATTTCGCTATCGGACGTTTTGACAGGTAACAAAAAATTCATATGTTAAGGATGGTGAGGCAAATATGTCAGAAACTGTCTTCGTTGATAACGTAGGTATATGTCGTTTTACCCGAACGCATGAAAGAATATGACTATGTGTTATCTTCTTTCCACACAGGCACACTACATTTCTGGTGTATTTTGTTTTGAATGCATCAAGTTTCCACCTATACATAAGGGATTGTATACTTCTGCTGGCAGGGAACCGCTTAGGTGTTTTGCTAATTTCAAAATTCATGTAACATTTTTCATACTTTTTCTGTTTATCTTGAAACTGCTTCCATACGTAGGCGTCCACTAAGGTATAACACTCATGCAATGAGAGGGAAAGTTGTATATGATTTGAATCTGGTGAGCTCTTTGCCCCCCGTTTGGCAGCCCTATCAACCATATCATTGTAATGAAAAGAACTATGAGATGGTATCCAGCAGAAAGTAATATCAGTGCCTCTTAAGGATAAACTATTAATCAAGTGAGTAATTTCCAATATCATTTCAGATCTTGTTTGTAATTTTGATAATTCAAGAGCTTGAAGTACAGATTTTGAATCAACGCAAAAAGTATCTGGGGAATTGTCCTAGGAAGATTTATCATACAATTCAAAGCCATTAAGATTGCAAAGAGTTCTGCAATAAAGATAGATTTATAAAGTCCTATATAGAAAGATTTCTCAATTTTGAGAGCAGGTATTAAAAACGCTGAGCCTGCTTGTCTTTCAGTTATTGAACCATCAGTGTAAACTTTCAAGTGATCGGAATAAAAGTCTTCTATATGACATTTAACGTGACTTGCCAGTAAGTTGATATTATCTTCTTTTTTTAAGTCAGTGTGTGTATGTCAAATCGTGCTCTTTGAAGTTCCCAACTGGGTACTGGTGAAAACGAAGGTCTTAAAGTTACAGGACCTGTGTCTAAATCAATTCTAGAGCCTTTCGTAACATCAGTGTAAATGTTGCAAGCGTGACCTGTGAGGATATTGATTTAGCTCTTTTTGGAAAGTCGGTGTCTGATCTTACTTTTGTCTTTGTTTTGATGCTGTTTTCTATGGTAGTGTTTCTTAACAGAAATTTAATAGAAGCGACTTTCCTTTGTTCATCAAGTGGCAACAATTTGATTGCATTGTATGTACGATGGCAACAGGCATGCATTGGAAGACCCAGCGCAAGTTTGAAACCTTTACAATCTATGCTCTGCAGTTTTGTGAGTAAGCGTTTTGGTGCGCTGAAGAATATTTCTTGGGCATAGGTTAATTTAGATCTAATAAGCGATTTACAGAGATGAACAAGTGTTGATGCATCTTGTCCCCATATCTGTTTGCGAACTATTTTCAAGAAATTTAAAACTTTTTGAGCTTTTGTTAATAAGTATTCAATATGCTGATTCCAAGATAATTTGGCTGTAAGGAAAACTCCTAAGAATTTAATCGACTCATTATACTGAAGAAGAGTATCTCCCAGTTTGAACGTGGGAACATTTGCTGGGTTAGCTCCACGTTAAACAAACTATCTTTGTTTTTTCCACGGATAGATGCAGTCCATTTTCTACCATATATCGTGCTATTTTATCGAGTTCTAATTGATAACATTTACGCGTATAATTAAGACAGCGCAAAGGAGTTTTTCTTTTCATATTGACCTGCATCCACATGCATAAATCATCAGCATATTGAGCTAAAGTTACATGTTTAGAAATTTTACTGGGTAAGTCATGCAATAATATCATGAAGAGAAGGGGAGCAATAACGGATCCCTGAGGGATAGTACCCGTTTGAAGAAATCGTTTTGAAGAATACACATTTTCGATCCTCGTTTGAATTACACGGTCTTCTAAGAAGCATTTGACATAATCAAAAATGTGACCTGTTAGCCCAATACTTTTCAATTTGAATAATATCGGGAGTGCCATACTTGGTCGTATGCTTTAGTTATATAAAAAAAATGTAGCTAAAACACTTGGCGTCTGGCAAATTGTTGTTTGATATTAGTGGTTAGCTTTGTTAGGAGTTCCACTGGTGACCTGCCTTTTCTAAACCCTGCCTGATTCACTGGTAATATGTTGTTCTTTTCACAGTAGTACATCAATCTCTTTAAAATTATTTTCTCCATAAGTTTACATACGTGCGATGTTAATGCAATTGGCCTATAGTTTTTCAAGTCAATATTGCATTTACCTGCTTTTAGTACAGGAACCACTATTGATTGTTTCCAATAGTCGGGCAGTTTGCCGTATTCCACATTTTTTTAAACATATTATGTAGCAAGATTAAAAATTTTTCTGGTACATTTTTCAACATCTCATTGGAAATTGCATCAAATCCTACTGATGTCTTTTTATTTGGAATTGATTTAATGGCATCTATTTAATTCTTGGAGCGTGATTGGTGCATTTACTAGTGCGTATTATCTGGGACAGGATCCTTGTATGCGTCGGTCTTTTCTTCCTGTACCCTATAATTTCTACTAGAGGCAGGAAGTCCTTCTACTCGACAGACCTCAGCAAACATGTCTGCAAAAGCTTCTGCTTTCTCCTGTGAGCTAGGTAAAGGGTTGTTTTCTAGCTTACTGGAATTCATGGCAACTTGATCCCATTTTTCATTGTTTTCAGTTTTTCCCAAATCTTTTGCATATCTTTATGGTCATTACTTCACATGTACAAAAAGATGTCCAATATTGTTCTTTAGCTTGTTCTATGACTCTGTTACAGTTTATGTTCGCACTTTTCATTGCCGTATGATTTTCAGGTGACCTATTAGCTATATATTGTTTGTATTTTTCTTTCTTTTCGTTGACTGCCTTTTCACAATCTTTATTCCACCAGACTTTTCCATGATGTTTTCCTGTTTTTGACGCTTTAAGTTCTGGAATTGAAATTTTTGCAGCCTTAAGAGTGACTTACAGAAATCTGCGTACATATCGTTTAAGGTCGTTGTTTCAGATAGATCTGTTCTTGTATTTCGTAGGAAAGCTTTAAAACTGGCCCAATCTGCGTATTTATAGTTAAACTTGGGTAAACTATCTTGTGGTATTGCATCAAACTCAGTGATAAGGTTAAGGGTAAGAAGTATGGGGATGTGATCTGATCCCAACAAGTCATCCTCTGTTTGCCATGTGGCATTTGGTGCTAGCGCTGGTGATATTAAAGTAAGGTCTATAGCTGTGGGTCTGTGGGTTGGTATATCAGGGACACGGGTAACGTGTCCGTTGTTTAGTAAGTATAAATTGGAATCTATAATATTTTCAATCAACCTGTTGCTAGTTATGTTTTTACAATCCTTGTCCCAAAATGGGGCATGTGCATTAAAATCACCACCAACTATCCACTTGTCACGTTGGTCATGAAAATGTTTCAACCACTCAGTATTCACAGAATCGGGACCTCTTGGTAGATAGACAGAGGCCAAATTCAAAACTAATGATGATGAACATTTTATAATGATTGCACACGAAGAAATAGATGAGGACGATTTTGGTAATGGCGATGATCTTTCGCAGTAGTTCAGTCCTTCACGAACATATATAGCTGTTTGTATTCGGCCACTGTCATTGATTAGGTACATTGGTTTTGGTGGTATTCAGCGATTGTAGAAGCAAGACTTGGATGTTTCTAGAAGATAGATAGTTACTCAAATAGGAAATGTTTCTAACAATGGAACGTGTGTTCCACTGAACAATGTTGATGTCACTGACTACACACTTTTTCATGATGAACGGTTGAATAAGCTTGGAGTAGTATCCCACATTTAGATGATTAGATAATCAATTAATCTAACGTTCAAGTAAAATTTATCATAAGTAAGCAAATAAGTGTATAAGGAATTAAAACAATATAGTTGAGTACTGAACAAAGAGGAACTACCAAAGAATACACCACAGACTGGATAGACCTAGAGGTGGGCATTGCAATGGGCTGTGCAATCTCTCCCATACTGTTCGTGTTGGCAATGGAAGTCATCTTGAAAGCTGCAATGAAGAGTTCAGGTCCAGTGAATCTGGGAGATGGATACCAGATGCCTCCTCTGAAAGCTTTCATGGATGACACAACAGACTTGTCCACGGATGAGGAAGAGACACACCAAATCTTAAAGCAGCTGGATGAGCTGGTGGCCTCTTCAAGAATGAGGTTCAAACCAAAGAAATCCCGAAGTCTCTCACTGCGAAAAGAAAAAGTGGCAGATTCAGTCAAATTCATGGTAGCCAACCAAGCCATCCCCACTGTCACAGAAGAGCCAGTAAAAAGTCTCGGAAGATGGTATGATGACTCCCTGAAAGACACACAAAGGGGATGTGAAACCAAGCAAACAGCAGAAGAAGGCCTGAAGAAAATAGATAACTGCGGACTGCCAGGCAAATACAAAGTTTGGTGTCTACAGTTCATGCTGATACCAAAGCTGCTGTGGCCACTGCTAATCTATGACATTTGCACCAGCACAGTGGAAGCAATGGAAGCCAAAATCAACAAATACACAAGAAAAATGGCTCGGTGTCCCACCTGGTCTCACTGATGTTGCATTCTACTGTCGTCAAGCAATACTGAAGCTACCTCTCAAATCCATAGTGGAGGAATACAAAGTTGGAAAAGCAAGACTGTTGAGCATGCTGGAGGAATCGGAAGACAATATCGTGAGATCAGTTCAGCCAAAGCTGAGAACTGGCAGAAAATGGAAAGTCCAAGAGGCTGTAAACAATGCCAAGAGAAACCTCAGCATCAAAGAAATAATTGGACACACGCAAACCAACAGACAGGGACTGGGAGCAACAAAAATGCAGTGGTGGTCCAAAGCCAAAAGGAAGGAAAAAAGAGACATGATCATACAGGAGTTGAAAAAAGAAGAAGATGGCAAAAGAGTGCAGAAGGCAGTCCAGCAAGGTCAACAGGGGCAATGGACAACATGGGACAGTGCACTCCAAAGAAGTCTCAGCTGGAACGATATGTGGCACATGGCTCCTCTAAGGATAAGCTTCCTCCTCAGATCTGTATATGACCTGCTCCCCTCGAATGCAAACTTAGTGAAATGGGGGAAATCAGATGACCCAGCATGTCCGCTCTGTCAGAAGAAACAAACAGTGGAACATGTCCTAAGCTCTTGCAAAATAGCGCTAGCCCAAGGAAGGTATACATGGAGGCACAACCAAGTTCTGAAAGTGATCACAGACGTGGTTAGCGAAAAAACCATGACACCCCAAACGCACCAATTGCTATGACAACGTTCTACAAAGCAGGAGGGAAACAGGTCTGGCCCGAAATTGTTATGACAACCAATCATTGCCAAAGGGTCTTCTGGATGGAGCAGTCGACTGGGAGTGTACAGCAGACCTCCCAGAGTGGAGAAATTACCCAGATGTCATCAGCAAGACAGGCATGAGACCAACATCGCTCTCCACTCTGACTCCTCGAAACAAGTGATTCTGATAGAACTCACTGTGCCATACGAAAGCAGAATGGAAGAAGCACATATCTACAAGACCGAAAAATACGCCGGTCTTGCCAGCATCCTGAAGAAAGCAGGTCTGCGGGTCAAAATCTTCGCCATAGAGGTCGGGGCAAGAGGGTTTGTGGGACCTCCGCTTATTATCTCATGAAACAACTCGCCATTTCTGGGAAGAAGAGGACTAGAGCCCTTAAAGCGATGGCAGATGCAGCAGAAAGGAGCTCAAGCTGGATCTGAGCAAGGAGGAACCAAAAGTGGACTTCATAAGGATTAAATTCCCTACAGATGATGTGTGCCCCGTTAGCACATTGGTAAAACCGCGTACCGCAGTTCTGAAGCGCAGAATCGCCCAGGTTCGCTCCCCGGCGTGGGAAAAAAAAAAAAATAGACAACAGCGGAGGGGCATCCGGGAGTCATGGCCTGGATGTGGCCCGGCCCCCCGAGAGTGTAAGGAGTTCAGGGCCGAAACGCTTGTCTAAAGGGGGTTACTTCTCTGAAGACCTTCTGTTGTCTAGCTCTCCCTAGAGTTTCTTTCTACCTGGGCTGAATCTAAAATGACCAGGAGGGAAGAAAAACTGAGGGTGAAAGCCAGGTCTTGATTGATGGTGTTGATGGGTTGATCTCCTCCTCGGTTTTTCCCAGAAAAGCTGATGGATATGCCTCCCTATATTTCTGGCCAGAACGCTCGCCCCTCTGGTGGTCGGATGTACGTCGTCCTGGCTGACTTGAGTGTAGTGACTTGTGCAATTGCAGGTTATCGTGGCTGATGTAGTTGACATTTGCTGCGTTGAGGAGTCTCTCTTTTGGTCAGGACATTAAGCAGCTCCCTTTTCACGTTTAGGTGCTTGTTTCTTACAGGAGCGACCTGACTTAACACTATCTTGGCTTTTGGAAATTGGGTGTTAACAGATTTTACACAGTCGTCTAGATTTGTACTACATACTTTTGGCTCCTTCGTTATCAGATCTGCTATCCCCACGTGTAAAACAATTTACAACGCAGTCAGGTTCAGGTGTCAGCTCTTCTTTAGATTTTTCAATAGCTCTCTTACACTCGTCGATGGTACGTATCTTCCTCGTGGCCACCTGGAAACCGTAGGACGATCCTAATCTTTTTCCATCCACTTTATTTACAATAGAGTCATGAATGATGAGGAATCGTGGGAGAACATTGGACTTAGATCTAGGATGTGTTGGAACAGCAGTTTTGACGTCACGTTTAGTTTTGGTAGAGACGTCAGATTGGTGCCTAACATTTTTCTGTCGAAAATCGATGTTTGTGCAAAATGTTGTTTCGGCTGGTTGAGCGGCGCATTCCGCATAAGATGAAAATTTGTCCATGGGTGATGTGGTGGTATAATCACTGTGGACTGCGGAGTCAGTCTGGCACGCTGTGGAGGTTGTAAGTATTGCGCACTTTTTGATTTCGCGCAGCTCTTGTAATGCTTTGTTGTTTTCATGCAGAAGTTTTCTGTCAGACTGAAGCTTGTCTGTAAGTCTGCTGATTTGGATAGACATCTGATAGATTGTATTTTTAAGAATGTCTATTTGTCTTACCGCCTCTTGACAGTGACAGCCACTAGATGTTACTGACGGTTGTAGAACTGGTGGCTGACATGTGGACGGCAAACCTGTCTGAGTGGAGCTGGTGTTGTTTTCCGTCATCTGGGTGTTTGAAAGATGACGGTGACTCTGTTTTGGTGTTGTGTGTGTGTGTGTGTGTGTGTGTGTGTGTGTGTGTGTTTGTGTGTGTGTGTGTGTGTGTGCGTGTGTGTGTGCGTGCGTGTATGTATGTGTGTATGTGTGTGTGTATTGTGTGTGTGTGTGTGCGTGTGTGTGTGTGTATGTGTGTGTGTGTATATGTGTGTATGTGTGTGTGTCTGTGCCTCTGTGTGTGTGTATGTGTGTGTGTGTGTGTGTGTGTGTGTGTGTGTGTGTGTGTGTGTGTGCTCAGCTTCTGTACGAGTCCCTGGCTCAGACCGCAGCCTGCCTAAGGTCAGGGGCAGAAGACGTGTCCTGGAGATATTTGGACAAGCCTAACGCCGGGTGGATCTCAGATCCCCTCCCTCCCTTCAAGATCAACCAGGCAGAAGCATTACGGCGGCAGGATTAAAGACCGGAGGCGGGCGTGAGGATCAGGAACCGGGGATTAGACTCGCGTGCCACCATTTGAAGAAGAAGAAGAAGAAGGGGGAAGAAGCTCACTCGTCCCTCCTTCAGGGCCCTTCCTGAAACGATCGATGAGGGTGTGGTTGGTGGGTAGGTGGGTGGGTGGGGGGGGGGATGATGTAGGGGCGGGTGGGGAGTGAGGTGCGTACCGTTCCCTTAACTCCTTGCAAGTTCCCCTCCCACCCCCCACCCCCCATCCTCCTTGGTTATCTGAATCCTCTCAGTTACCTCCCCTGACACCTGTTGCCTCCCTTGCGGCTATTGAGGGCAAAGGAGAGGCGACTCTGAATATAAACGACTGTTTCTGGACGATGCGAAGATGTCTGTTAATTTAACCCTTCCACGTCTGCAGGAAGCTGGTGATCGGAGCATGGGATTGAGAAAGCTGGTGGTTAGGATGAGAGATGACGAAGCTGATGGATAGGTGAAGGGGTGAGAAAATTTGTGGATAGGGAAAGGGGTAACGAGGTTGGTGGTTAGGGTTAGTGAATAAAGTTGAATGACAGGGTAAAAGAGTGAGGAAATTAGCAGATGGTATATGGGAGTGATAAAGCTGGTGGCTAGGGTTAGGGAGTGATAAAGCTGGTGGCTAGGGTTAGGGATTGATAAAGCTGGTGGCTAGGGTTAGGGATTGACAAGCTGGTGGCTAGGGTTAGGGATTGACAAGCTGGTGGCTAGGGTTAGGGAATGACATGCTGGTGGCTAGGGTTAGGGATTGACAAGCTGGTGGCTAGGGTTAGGGAATGACAAGCTGGTGGCTAGGGTTAGGGAATGACATGCTGGTGGCTAGGGTTAGGGAATGACATGCTGGTGGCTAGGGTTAGGGATTGACAAGCTGGTGGCTAGGGTTAGGGATTGACAAGCTGGTGGCTAGGGTTAGGATTGACATGCTGGTGGCTAGGGTTAGGGAATGACAAGCTGGTGGCTAGGGTTAGGAATTGACAAGCTGGTGGCTAGGGTTAGGGATTGACAAGCTGGTGGCTAGGGTTAGGGATTGACAAGCTGGTGGCTAGGGTTAGGATTGACATGCTGGTGGCTAGGGTTAGGGAATGACAAGCTGGTGGCTAGGGTTAGGGAATGACAAGCTGGTGGCTAGGGTTAGGGAGTGATCAAATTGGTGGCTAGGGTTAGGGAGTGATCAAATCGGTGGCTAGGGTTAGGGAGTGATCAAATTGGTGGCTAGGGTTAGGGATTGATCAAGCTGGTGGATAGGGTTAGGGAGTGATCAAGTCGGTGGCTAGGGTTAGGGAGTGATCAAGTCAGTGGCTAGGGTTAGGGAGTGATCAAGCTGGTGGATAGGGTGAAGGTTGACGAATCTGATGGCTATAGTGAGAGAGTGAGCAAGCTGGTAGATAGGGTGAGGCGATGAAAAGCTGATGGATAGGGTGAGAGAGTGAGCAAGCTGGTGGCTGGGGTCAGTGAATAAGTTGATGGATAGGATGGGAGAGAATGATGAAACTGGTGGATAGGATGACGGATTGATGAAGATGATGGATAGAGTGAGAGAGTGAGCAAGCTGATGGATAGGGTGAGAGAGTGAGCAAGCTGATGGATAGAGTGAGAGAGTGAGCAAGCTGATGGATAGGGTGAAAGAGTGAGCAAGCTGATGGATAGAGTGAGAGAGTGAGCAAGCTGATGGATAGAGTGAGAGAATGAGCAAGCTGATGGATAGGGTGAGAGAGTGAGCAAGCTGGTGGCTAGGGTCAGGAAGAGGAAGTTAATTGTAGGCTGAGGGGTGAGGAAGTTTGTGGCTAGGGTTAGGGAGTGACAAGCTGATGACTAGGCTTAGAAAGTGACAAGCTGGTGGCTAGGTTTAGGGAGTGACAAGCTGGTGGATAGGTATAGGGAGTGACAAGCTGGTGGATAGGGTGATGGAGTGATGAAGCTGGTGGCTAGGTTTAGGGAGTGATCAAGTTGGTGGCTAGGGTTAGGGTGACAAGCTGGTGGCTAGGGTTAGGGAGTGATCAAGCTGGTGGCTAGGTTTAGGGAGTGATCAAGTTGGTGGCTAGGGTTAGGGAGTGACAAGCTGGTGGATAGGGTTAGAGAATGACAAGCTGGTGGATAGGGTGAAGGGTGACCAATCTAGTGGCTAGGGTGAGAGAGTGAGCAAGCTGATGGATAGGGTGACGGAGTGAAAAACCTGGTGGTTAGGGTGAGGGTATGGTGAATCTTAATGGCTGGGGTGAGGAAGTTGGTGGATATGATGGGAGAGAATGATAAAACTGACGGATCGGATTGATGAAGCTGATGGATAGGGTGAGGGTGACGAAGCTGATGGATAGGGTGAGGGAATGAAAATGGACGATGGCATGAGCAAGTGAAAAAGCTGATGGGAAGGGTGAGGGGAGGAAGCTGGTGGACAGGGTGAGGGAGTGACAAGCTTGTGGATAGAGTGATGGAGTGATGAAGTTGGTGGCTAGAGTTAGGGAGTGAAAAAGCTGGTGGATAGAGTGAGGGTGAAAAAGCTGGTGGATAGAATGAGGGTGAAAAAGCTGGTGGCTAGAGTTAGGGAGTGAAAAAGCTGGTGGATAAAATGAGGGGTAAAGAAGCTGGTGGATAGAATGAGGGGTAAAGAAGCTGGTGGATAGAATGAGGGTGAAAAAGCTGGTGGATAGAATGAGGGTGAAAAAGCTGGTGGATAGAGTGAGGGGTGAAAAAGCTGGTGGATAGAATGAGGGTGAAAAAGCTGGTGGATAAAATGAGGGTGAAAAAGCTGGTGGATAGAATGAGGGGTAAAGAAGCTGGTGGATAGAATGAGGGTGAAAAAGCTGGTGGATAGAATGAGGGTGAAAAAGCTGGTGGATAAAATGAGGGTGAAAAAGCTGGTGGATAAAATGAGGGTGAAAAAGCTGGTGGATAGAGTGAGGGGTGAAAAAGCTGGTGGATAGAATGAGGGTGAAAAAGCTGGTGGATAGAATGAGGGTGAAAAAGCTGGTGGATAGAATGAGGGTGAAAAAGCTGGTGGATAAAATGAGGGTGAAAAAGCTGGTGGATAGAATGAGGGGTAAAGAAGCTGGTGGATAGAGTGAGGGTGAAAGCTGGTGGAATAATGAGGGTGAAAAGCTGGTGGATAGAATGGGGTGAAAAAGCTGGTGGATAGAATGAGGGTGAAAAAGCTGGTGGATAAATGAGGGTGAAAAAGCTGTGGATAGAATGAGGGTGAAAAAGCTGGTGGAAAAAATGAGGGTGAAAAAGCTGGTGGATAGAGTGAGGGTGAAAAGCTGGTGGATAAAATGAGGGTGAAAAAGCTGGTGGATAGAGTGAGGGGTAAAAAAGCTGGTGGATAGAATGAGGGTAAAAAGCTGGTGGATAGAGTGAGGGGTGAAAAAGCTGGTGGATAGAATGAGGGTGAAAAAGCTGGTGGATAGAGTGAGGGGTAAAAAAGCTGGTGGATAGAGTGAGGGGTGAAAAAGCTGGTGGATAAATGAGGGGTAAAGAAGCTGGTGGATAGAGTGAGGGTGAAAAGCTGGTGGATAGAATGAGGGGTAAAGAAGCTGGTGGATAGAGTGAGGGTGAAAAGCTGGTGGATAGAGGAGGGGTGAAAAGCTGGTGGATAGAATGAGGGTGAAAAGCTGGTGGATAGAGTGGGGGTAAAAAAGCTGGTGGATAGAGTGAGGGGTGAAAAGCTGGTGGATAGGTGAAGGAGTGAGGAAGCTGGTGGATAGGGTGAGAGGTGAAAAGCTGGTGGATAGAGTGAGGGGTGAAAAGCTGGTGGATAGAGTGAGGGGCGAAAAAGCTGGTGGATAGAGTGAGGGGTGAAAAAGCTGGTGGATAGGTATGGGTGAAAAAGCTGGTGGATAGAGTGAGGGTGAAAAAGCTGGTGGATAGGGTGAGGGGTGAAAAAGCTGGTAGATAGAGTGAGGGTGAAAAAGCTGGTGGATAGGTGAGGGTGAAAAAAGCTGGTGGATAGGGTGAGGGTGAAAAAGCTGGTGGATAGAGTGAGAGTGAAAAAGCTGGTGGATAGAGTGAGGGTGAAAAAGCTGGTGAATAGAATGAGGGTGAAAAAGCTGGTGGATAGAGTGAGGGGTGAAAAAGCTGGTGGATAGAATGAGGGTGAAGAAGCTGGTGGATAGAATGAGGGTGAAAAAGCTGGTGGATAGAGTGAGTGGTGAAAAGCTGGTGGATAGAGTGAGGGGTGAAAAAGCGGTGGATAGAGTGAGGGGTGAAAAAGCTGGTAGATAGAGTGAGGGGTGAGGAAGCTGGTAGATAGAGTGAGGGGTGAGGAAGCTGGTCGATAGAGTGAGGCAGTGACGAAGATGATGGCTAGGGTCAGAGAGTGACGAAGCTGATGAATAGGGTGAGGCGGGAGTAAGTTGATGGACAGGGTGTTGGAGTGATAAAACTGGTGGTTAATAAAGTGAGGGAATGAAAAAAACATGGATAGGGTGAGGGGTGAGGAAGCTGACGGTTAGGGTTAGAGCGTGACGAAGCTGATGGATGAGGACATTGAGTAAGCTGATGGATAGGGTGAGGGAACTTAAAAGCTGTTGGATAGGGTGAGGGGCGAGAAAGCTGGTGGTTAGGGTGTTGGAGTGATAAAACTGGTGGTCAAAGTGAGTGAATGAAAAAAGCTGATAGATAGAGTGACGGGGTGAGGAAGCTGGTGGAAAGGGTGAGGGAGGGAGGGAAGGAGAGGGGGTTAATATGGGGTAGACAGGTAGAAAAGAGAACGGGGAAGAAAGGGGCGGAACAGGGCGAGAGAAAATGACCAGTTTATCCCCTACGTCTCCAGGAAAAGTGACAAGGGACAGCGAAGAGCGAAGAGAGGGGTCAGTTACATTTCAATTTCCTCTCCCCACCCCACCCTTATAACCCCACCCCCACCCTGTCAACCCACTCACCCACCCACCCTGTAATAATTCCACCCCCCTCTGCACATTCCCTGCTATCCTCAACCCTCATCTCTGGCTCTCTCTTCCCCCAATCTTTTAACTGGACATCTAGTGGGCCATCACCGCCTCGGGCCCGCAAGGTGAAACGTCTTAACTACCCCCCCATCCGCCTACCTACCTACCCCTTTCCTTTGCGTCCCTCGTCGGTGGCCCACTGTCTCGGAGTCACCGATACCCAGGGACATAATTGGACAGCCGCAGAGTCACTGGGCATTGTCGTTGGAAGGATGGATGGTACCCAGTGGAATGAAGCCCCAGTGAATAGATTAAGGCGGTAATCTTTTTTTTTTTTCTAGTTCTTGGGTAGTCCGCTATCTCTTCAACTTTTCAACAGACCTTCTCCCCCAACCGTTACGTGGCTGGATTCATTGTGACTTTTCCACTTTGATAGCTGGGGTTGGTCGATTTCTTTGTAGGTGATCTTGTGGGGAGGGGATTGTGATTATAATCTGAGTATTGTCCCTTCCGTCTTATTATCGAACGCTGGAAACCTAGGCCTGTCTTCTGCCTGATGGAAAGGAGTGTGTTGTGTGTATGTGGGATCGGAGTCGGAGGGATGGTGACCATACACTTCATTATTGTTGTGTGCGCGTTGGTGTCTTTAGTACGAAGACTGACCTAAAAGTCTTGGTACTCATCATCATCATATGCCCTGCTGCATGGCGATGGCGATCATGGCCCTCCATATGTATCTATCCCTTGTTGCCTCAAGTACATCTTCCACCCTGTCTGTTCTCAGCCACCTTGCAAGTCCATCCAGTATTTTCTCCCTGGGTCTACCTGGTGTTCTCTTTCCCTCCAGATTTCCTGTTGTGACCAGGTGCTCTAATTCCCCTTTCCTCATAAAATTTCCTGTAAATGTTGCTTCTCTTTTCCTAATATACTTTGTGAATGACTTTCTTGTGTTCGCCTCCTTCAAGACTGTCTCGCTTGTTTTCTTTGCTGTCCATGGACCTCTCAACATTCTTCCTCGAAATCGCATTTCAGTTGCCTCAATTTTGTTTTGGCTTTGCATGTTGACTGTCCACGCCTCACAACCGTACAACAGGATCGGTTTCTATGTAAGATTCAAGAATTCTCTTCCTGATGATAATTGACTGGCATTTGTTGGTAAGAATGCTTTTCATTTCCTTGAATGTTGTTTTGGCTTGGCCGATTCTGCTGGCTATCTTTTTTGTTTTTTGTTTTTTGTTTTGTTTTTGTAAAACAAAAATATGACAAAACAAAACAAAACAACAAAACGGAAAGTCCAACGTACGCGAATTTTTTCAGAATCCTTCAAAAGTACTTTCCTTCTCTCTCCACACAAAGGTTTAGTCTCCTGAAGCAAGAGTCAAAGGCTTTTTTATAGTCTGGTTGAGACGTGGTAGAAAGTCGTGATTTCAGTGTTTTTCCCAAATCCTGGATTCTTGAAAACTTCTTGCCAATCAGGTTTTGCTTTACAAGGGGAAACAACCAGAAGTCACTTGGAGTTACGTTAGAACTGTAGGATGGATGGCATGGCACCTGTGACGTTGGAATGGAATGGAATCTTTATTTAATGTCTGTTCACAATAGTGATTTTACACACACACACACACACAACACACACACACACACACACACACACACACCCCAACACACACACACACACACACACACACACACACACCACAACACACATACACAACACACAGGGAGAAAAAAAAATTAGTGACGTATTTGAATGGATTCGTTCCGAGCGCGGAAGTCATTGGAGAAATGGCACTTTGAAACTGAGATGGTGCCGGGACAATTTGATGGATTGCTCTTCTAGAGGTCACAGTGACATTGACTGTATGGGCACTTTCCTTGTCATACAGAAGGTCACAGTGACATTGACTGTGTGGGCACTTTCCTTGTCATACAGAAGGTCACAGTGACATTGACTGTGTGGGCGCTTTCCTTGTCATACAGAAGGTCACAGTGACATTGACTGTGTGGGCGCTTTCCTTGTCATACAGAAGGTCACAGTGACATTGACTGTGTGGGCACTTTCCTTGTCATACAGAAGGTCACAGTGACATTGACTGTGTGGGGCTTTCCTTGTCATACAGAAGGTCACAGTGACATTGACTGTGTGGGGCGCTTTCCTTGTCATACAGAAGGAACTTTTGATGGCCACAACCTACATTTCGAAAGCTGCTCATAGATGGACAGCACAATTTTAGCGAAACATTATCTATACAGTCATATCTAATAGTGTGAGTTGACCGTTCTGACAAAATATGGAATCCTACAGAATCTTGGGAGTTGAAGAAAATGGAGAAAAGTCGGCATGAATTTTGATCGGATCTTCTTCAAGTTTGGGTCTCGTGAAGACATAACATCTGAGCTGCTCTATGCTGAGATCCATTCTTCGGACGCACAGTTACTTTTATATCACATTTCATAAGACATCATAAATTAAACTGAATATATGGAGTCATTATGATTTTGTTAGCGTTAAAAGCACAAAGACTAACTGTTGACAAGAAACATCTGAGGATGCTGGATGGGTCCCAGAGCATCAATGCCTCACCACTCTCCGGACGGTCACTTCCCAAGCTCCTGACACCAACACGATAGCCACTTCATCAAACAAACGTGGGGAAGGGAGGGCAAGGGCTTTCCAGGCGCTGCATGACCCATTCGGACCCAGTCATCAGTTACCTTTTTACAAACCTAATGGCAAGGTTTGGGAGATGACAAACCCCGGGACATAGCCGCACAACGCTCACCAACCAGTTCCAGACCAGTCACCGGACCAAGAGAGAATGGAAGACAACTCCTTTACTCCTTTACCTTACTCTGGGTCTTCATCTGTCGCACAGCTGCCAGATCTTCTCCCCTTACTGCAATCTCGACATATCAACCAAAGGACATAACTCTTTGAGAGTCACGTAGGAATTATCTCCCATGTTAAGGAACTTCTCAAATCTAACATAGTTTGCGCTACCCATTCAGCTAGCATAGAAGCAGATACAAAGCACAAAAACCGTAAGCTCAGAACGCTCCTCTAACTTAACATAGTTTGCGCATCTAACATAAATGCTTCCCTCTTATTTCTTTGCAATCTCGACAGTTTGCGGTCGGTAGCTCCCAACGTAGCTTTCCTGCAACTTTTCCAATGTCATGAATTAAATTGGATATGGCGTCATTATGATTTTGTTAACATTCAAGAAGATGACAAGCATTCTTACCAACAAATGCCTATCAATTAACATCAGGAAGAGAGTTCTTGAATGTTATATAGAACCAATACTGTTGTACGGATGTGAGGTGTGGACAGTCAACAAGCAAAGCCAGAACAAGATTGAGGCAGCCGAGATGTGGTTTCTAAGAAGAATGTTGAGAGTTCCATGGACAGCAAAGAAAACAAACGAGACAGTCTTGATGGAGGCAGACACAAGTAGATCACTCATAAGGAAGATTAGGAAAAGACAGGCAACATTTATAGGCCATTTAATATGCTCTATAATTTCCATTGCTTTATTCTTTCTCCCCATTTTAGCCGTGTGCGTGTGTGTGTGTGTGTGTG
>CM060311.1:74991878-74996878 GCA_030674185.1 Monoplex corrugatus | reverse complement strand
ACCTGTCGTGGGATCTTTAGCGTGCGCAGCCAGAAGGCACACGGGTCCGTCTCGTTTTTCGTCCCCTTTCAAAGAACTAGACGTTCAGTTCGATTTTCTAGTCAAACTGAGGAGAACAGTCGAGGCCTGTACGGGGGGGGGAGGGGGGTACCTTGGAACCTCGAGTTTAGTTACTGGCAGACGAACGTCTGAACCATTCTGTCACTCTTCTCTTTGCAGAACAGCAGAAAACATTGCCAAAATAACCGACATCATGACTTTGCGTGTTGCAGAACAGCAGAAAACATTGACAAAGTAACCGACATCATACGTTGTGTGTTGCAGAACAGCAGAAAACATTGCCAAAATAAACGACATCATGATTTTGCGTGTTGCAGAACAGCAGAAAACATTGACAAAGTAACCGACATCACGGCTTTGTGTGTTGCAGAACAGCAGAAAACATTGACAAAGTAACCGACATCATGACTTTGTGTGTTGCAGAACAGCAGAAAACATTGACAAAGTAACCGACATCATTCAGGCTTTGCATGAGCCCCGTAACGATACAAAAGCGTGACTAAAATTACAGCTAGAATCAAAATAAGACTTTCTTGATGACGGAATCATCACATTCAAACAACTCCATAATATGCATTCCACCCAGTGATGATCTGGCAGACTCCTTGAGCCTACGCAAAACCGTGTACCCTGACAAGGCCTTGAAATAGAAGGGGTAGTTGTGGGGGGAAGGGAGGAGGGAAACCTATGAAACACCAGACTGACAGTACCAGAATGACTGGTCGGTGAACAGGTCAGTTTTAATGCTGCATATGCTGGGATTCAGTGTCAAGGTGTCAGATTTTGTGTTCATGGCACTATCAAAAGTCACAGCCCGCCCATATGAATACACACAGTGCACAAAAGGTTATGGATACGTAATGTAGGGCACAGAGAGAGAGAGAGACAGACAGACAGAGACAGAGACAGAGAGAGAGACAGACAGACAGACAGAGACAGAGAGAGAGGCAGACAGACAGAGAAACAGACAGACAAGAGGCAGAGACAGAGACAGAGACAGACAGACAAAGAGAGAGAGGGTGGAAAGAGGGGAGATAAATAGATAGAGAGATAAAGAGAAAAAACGAGAGAGAGAGAGAGAGAGAGAGAGAATAAGAGAAAGAGCTAGAGAGAATGAGTGAGTGAGAGAGAAAGAAATGGAGAGAAAGAGAAAGACGGAGAGGAGAGAGAGAGAGAGTGACTAGGCGAGAGAGAGATAGAGAGAGAGAAAAGAGAGAGAGAGAGAGAGAGAAAGAAAGAGCAAGAGAGAGAGAGACAGAGAGAGACAGACAGAGAGAATAGGGAGAGAGAGGAAGAGAGAGAGAGAAAGAGAGAGAGAGTACCTGAAAGAGCTAGAGAGTGAATGAGTGAGAGAGAAAGAGAGAGAGTGAGTAAAAGAGAGAGAAAGAGAGAGAAAAGAGAGAGGGAGAGGGAGAGAGAAAGAGAGAGCAAGAGAGACAGACAGACAGAGACAGACAGACAAGTGGCAGAGAAAGAGAGAGGCAGAGACACACAGAGAAAGAGAGAGAGGAGGAGAGATGGATGATAGAGAGATAGAGATAGAGAGAAAGCGAGAAAGAGAGAGTAAGCCAAAGAGCTAGAGAGAGAGAGAGTGAGTGAGGAGAGAAAGAGAGAGAGAGAGAGTGGAGAGAGAAAGTGAGTGAGTGAGAGACAGAAAGAGAGATGGAGAGAGAAAGAGAGAAAAAAAGAGCAAGAGAGAGAAAGAGACAGAGAGAGACAGATAGACAGACAGACAGACAGACAAGAGGCAGAGACAGAGACAGACAGAGAAAGAGAGAGAGGGGGAGAGAGGGGAGACAGAGAGACACAGAGAGAGAGAGAAAGCGCGCGCGCGAGAGAGAGAGAGAGAGGGCAAGAGAAAGAACTAGAGAGAGAGAGTGAGAGAGAGAAAAAGAGAGAGAGAGAGAGGAGAGAGAGAGAGGAGTGAGAGACAGAGAGAGAGAGAGAGAAAAAGAGAGAGACAGATAGACAGACAGACAGACAGATAGACAAACAAGAAGCAACGACAGAGAGAGACAGAGACAGACAGACAGAGAAAGAGAGATTGGAGGGAGAGAGAGGAGATAGAGAGAGATTGAGAGAGAGAAAAAACGAGAGAGAGAGAGTAAGAGAAAGAGCTAGAGAGAGAGAGAGAGAAAGAGAGACAGAGAGAGAGAGAGGAGAGAGAGAGAGAGTGAGTGAGTGAGAAAGAAAGAGAGAGAAAGAGAAAGAGAGAGGAGAGAGAGAGAGGGAGAAGTGGGTGGGCAAATTGTAAGCTGACACTTCCTTTATTAAGGATTTGATCTCAGGAGCCAGGCTATTAAGACACAACAGGACGTATGCCGTGGGAACTGGTTTTGATTATGACATGTTAGCCTGTATAAACAGGAAGGTGCTATAATAAAACCAAAAGCTTTAACGGAAAGCAAATACAGCGTTTCTTCTTCCTTCTTACTTATTTGTTCCTGCTCTTGTTCTTCTTGTTCTTCTTCTTCCTCTTCCTCTTCTTCTTCTTTTTGTTCTCCTTCTTCTTCTTCTTCGTTTTCTCTCCTTCTTTCTTTCTTCTATCTTTCTTTATTTCTTTCTTTCATTCTTTCTTTCTTCTTCTTTTTCCTCTTCTTCTTCTTCTCCTTCATTTTCTTCTTCTTCTTGCTTGTCATTTTCTTTTTTTTTTTTCCTTCTTATTCTTCTTTTTCTTTTCTTCTTCTTCTTCTTCTTCTTCTTCTTCTTCTTTCTTCTTCTTCTTCTTCTTCTTCTTCTTCTTCTTCTTCTTCTTCTCTTCTTCTTCTTCTTCTTCTTCTTCTTCTTCTTCTTCTTCTTCTTCTTCTTCTTCTTCTTCTTCTTCTTCTTCTTCTTCTTCTTCTCTTCTTCTTCTTTCTTCTTCTCTCATTATCATCAATAATCATCAAAATCATCATCATCATCTTCTTCTTCTTCTTCTTCTTCTTCTTCTTCTCCTCCTCCTCCTCCTCCTCCTCCTCCGTCTCCTCGTCCTCCTTCTCGTCCTCCTACTCCTCTTTTTCCTCCTCCTCCTTCTTCTTTTCCTTCTCCTCCTGTTCTTCCTCCTCCTCCTCCTTCTTCTTCTTTCATTCTTCTCTTCTTTTCCTTGTCCTCCTCTTTCTCCTCCTCCTTCTTCTTTTCCTTCTCCTCCTGTTCCTCCTCCTCCTTCTTCTTCTTCTTCTTTCCTTCTTCTCTTCTTTTCCTTGTCCTCCTCTTTCTCCTCCTCCTTCTTCTTTTCCTTCTCCTCCTGTTCCTCCTCCTCCTCCTTCTTCTTCTTTCCTTCTTCTCTTCTTCTCCTTCTCCTCCTCCTCTCTCTCCTCCTCCTCCTTCTCCTTCTTCTTCATATTTTCAATATTTCATATATCTTAAGCAGTATTTTGGCATTAACTTCACGCTTTTGAACACTTCCCTAATTCGACGTTATTTTCTTCTTCTTAAGTTCACCATACACATGGTCAGGCCACATGATGCGGTGAATGTGACACCCACCCACCCACCCATCCCCTCCCAGTTCCCGCCGGCTGCCATGGGTCTTGGTGGTCAGGGGAGTTGCAGTCGGCCCTGCAGTCTCCTGTCGCTCTACTTGATAGAGCTAGAGGCGTCATCACTGCAACGTGCATTAGCTGTTTCGTCGTCTTGACTGCAGAGGCAAATTGGTGATGTTGTTGTTGTTGTTGTTGTTATTGTTGCTGCTGCTGCTGCTGCTGTTGTTGTTGTTGTTGTTGCTGTTGTTGTTGTTGTTGTTGCTGCTGTTGTTGTTATTGCTGCTGTTGTTGCTGTTGTTGCTGCTGCTGTTGTTGTTGTTGCTGTTGTTGTTGCTGCTGTTGTTGTTGTTGTTGCTGCTGCTGTTGTTGTTGTTGTTGCTGCTATTGTTGTTGTTGTTGTTATTGTTATTGTTGTTGTTGTTGTTGTTGTTGTTGTCGTTGTCGTTGTCGTTGTCGTTGTCGTTGTCGTTGTCGTCGTCGTCGTCGTCGTCATTCGCAGACTGGACGATCAGTCCTGTTCGGGTGATAAACAGGGCCGTCTTCTCCACGACTGTAGGGACAGGTTGGTGATGTTGTTGTTGTTGTTGTTGTTGTTGTTGTCGTTGTTGTTGTTGCCGTCGTCGGCGTTCCCAGACTAGACAATCAGTCCTGTTCGGGTGATAAACAGGGCCGTCTTCTCCATGACTGTGGGGACAGGTTGGTGATGTGTTTGTTGTTGTTGTTGTTGTTGTTGTTGTTGTTGTTGTTGTGTTTCGTTGTCGTTGTCGTTGTCGTTGTTGTTGTTGTTCGTTGTCGTTGTTGTTGTTGTTGTTGTGTTGTGTCGTCGTCGTCTTCGTCGTCGTTCGCGGTCTAGATGATCAGTCCTTTTCGGGTGATAAACAGGGCCGTCTTCTCCATGACTGTGGGGACAGGTTGGTGATAGTATTGTTGTTGTTGTTGTTGTTGTTGTTGTTGTTGTCGTTGTCGTTGTCGTTGTCGTTGTCGTGTCGTTGTCGTTGTCGTTGTCGTTGTCGTTGTCGTTGTCGTTGTCGTCATCGTCGTCATTCGCAGACTGGACGATCAGTCCTGTTCGGGTGATAAACAGGGCCGTCTTCTCCATGACTGCAGGGACAGGTTGGTGATGGTATTGTTGTTGTTGTTGTTGATGTTGTTGTTGTTGTTGTTGTTGTCGTCGTCGTTTGCGGTGTAGATAATCAGTCCTGTTTTGATGATAAACAAGACCGTCTTCTCCAGCTGGTGGTAGCCACAGTGGAGGTTGGTTGTCATCGGTGTATCCAGTGGCCACACATCGCGTCTTGCTAGTTCCTGTAAGGGGGGGGGGGGGGGCATCTCTGGAGCATAATTATGTTCCGTAGTCTGGTCTTCCTGTCCACAGCGATAGGTTGTTGGGGGCGCCAGTGTCTGCTTCCGGTACGTGTGATCGGTCAGTCTGTTATGTCCGGTGTCAGTCTGAACGTGTGGTTCATGTAGTGGTTC
>CM060311.1:74971878-74976878 GCA_030674185.1 Monoplex corrugatus | reverse complement strand
TGTAATATATTTTCCTCCCCAGCAGCGTTAAGACATGATCTAAGGTCATTGTTAGCATGTGAAAAAACAGAGAATTTACAGTCAATCTCTAAATATATCGCGGAAGCACAAGAGATCAGAATAAGAACATTGCTGCTTTAATTTCAACATGAAACAGTTTTCTGTCAAGACTAATAGCTTTTTCCTTAAATTAACCAAAATAGTAACGTTCAATATTAGGCATAGTTGGATGGTCACGTATGTCCATTTCTACTGTAAAACTGCTGTTTTGATTTAGTAAATATTACTTTTCTGTCTTTATTTGAATTTTCCATTTTTTTGTTTCCATTGTTTCCCTTTATTTACATTTGTTGCCAGCATGAGAGGGATGAGTTGTACCCCTTGGCGCTAAAACTATGTATATGGTTACGTCAATAAATGGCGCGCTAAGCGCGCGTCAAGGGTCAAGCGTCGTCGTCGTCGTCTCTCTCTCTCTCTCTCTCTCTCTCTCTCTCTCTCTCTCTCTCTCTCTCTCTCTCTCTCTCTCTCTCCCATGTTTCTGCCTCTCTTTCTCTGGCTTTGTCTCTGTTTCTGTCTCTCTCTTTCTCTCTCTCTCTCTATCATCTTCTCTTTCTCTCTCTCTCTCTCTCTCTCTCTCTCTCTCTCTCCCTCTCTATCTACTCTCTCTCTGTCTCTCTCTGTATCTGTCTGTCTGTATGTATGTCTGTATGTCTGTCTCTGTCTCTCTCTGTCTCTCTGTCTCGGTCTCTCTCTCTCTCTTCTCTCTCTCTCTGTGGCTGTCTTGCTCTGTCTCTCTCGTTCTCTCTCTCTCTCTCTTTCTCTCTCTCTCTCTCTTTCTTTCTGTCTGTGTCTGTCTGTCTGTTTGTCTCTCTCTCTCTCTCACTCTTTCTGTCTCTCTGTGTCTGTCTGTCTGCCTGTCTGTCTCTCCTCTCTCTCTCACTCTCTCTCTCTCCCTCTCTCTCTTCTGTCTCTCTCCTCTCTTCTCTCTGTCTCCTTCTCTCTCTCTCTCTTCTCTCTCTCCTTCTCTCTCTCTCTCTCTCTCTCCCTTTCTGTCTATCTCTCCCCCCCTCTCTCTTTTTCTGGCATACTCCACCACATGCAATACCCAAAGCCTATGACCTACCGGCCATTATGGAACAGTGGCTTTGCCCTTGATGCCAAAGAGAATTAACGTTAAGACGAATCAGATACGTCAGCAGATTATCGAAAGGAAAGGGATTAGGTAAAAGTACGTAATTGATCTGCCACAAAATTCCATCTCCATGCTAATCCGTATTAAGTTAAGTCTAGCAAGAGGTAGCCAGCTGTACGTTCTACGGGGTACTGGTGCGTTCACCCGAATGACGAACAAATGGAATTGTGATCACGTCAGTACTGTTTTCCATATCCTGACTGATTGATTAGCTCTTTGACGTGTGTGTGTGGGGGGGGGGGGGGGGGGGGGGGGGGGGGGTTAGGTGTGTGTGTGTGTGTGTGTGTGTGTGTGTGTGTGTGTGTGTGTGTGTGTGTGTGTGTGTGAGTGTGTGTGTGTGTTTGTGTATGTGTGTGTTCGTTTGTGTGTGTGCGTGTGTGTGTGTCTGTTAGTGTTGTGTTTGTGTGTGTGTGTTCGTTTGTGTGTGTATGTGTGTGTGTTTGTAAGTGTGTGTGTGTGTGTGTGTTCGTTTGTTTTTTGTTTGTTTGTGTGCGTGAGTGTGTGCGTGAGTGTGTATGTATATATGTGTGTGTGTGTGTGTGTAGTATGAGTGTGTGTCTGTGTGTGTGTGTCTGCGTGTGTGTGTGTGTGTGTGTGTCTCTGTGTGTGTCTGTGTGTGTGCTGTGTGTGTCTATGAGTGTGTGTCTGTGTGTCTGTGTCTGTGTGTGTATGTGTGTGTCTGTGTGTGTTGTTTGTTTTTGTGTGTGAGAGAGAGACAGAGAGAGACTGCGTGTGTGTGTGTGTATGTGTGTTTGTGTGTGTGTGTGTGTGTGTGTGTGTGTGCGTGTGTGTGTGTGTGTGTGGAGAGAGAGAGAGAGTGTGTGTGTGTGTGTCAGTTTGTGTGAGTGTGCGTGTGTGTGTGTGGTGTGTATGTGTACGTGTGTGTGTGAGTGTGTTTGTGTGTGTATATGGTGTGTGTGTGTGCATGTTCGCGTGCGTGAGAGTGTATGTTTGTGTGTTTGTGTGTGTGTGTGAGTGTGTGTGTGTGTGCGTGTGTGTGTGTGTGTGTGTGTGTGTGTGTGTGTGTGTGTGTGTGTGTGTGTGTTTGTATGTGCGTGTGTGTGTGTGTCCGTGCTCGTGTGTGTGTTTCCTTGGGTGTATGTGTATACGTGTGTGTGTGTGTGTGCGTGTGTGTGTGTGTGTGTGTGTGTGTGTGTGTATGCGTGTGTGTTGTGCGCGCGCGCGTGTGTGTGTTCTTGTGTGTGTGAGGGGGGGGGGGAAGGAGAGGTATTTGGTGTGTTTTTTATCAGTCTCGTTTTCCCCTCACTACCCTTTCCAATGTTCATGATCTTGCCAGCGTCGCAAGATTTAGCACACACTAGAAGAGTCTACAGGGTACTGGGTGGCAGATTTAGAAGGAGTGCATAATTATGTAATTGGCTAAGTGCAATAAATGCCTCTTGAATAAATACACAAAGTGGAATGGATGGAAAATGGCAGGCGTTCTTAAGGGTATGGGTTCAGGTTCAGGTTCAGGTTCATATTGCTTATAGTCCAGCCGACTACTCGAGCCATATCAGGGCTAATACCACGTCAAAAACGACATCCAGGTAGAAAGAAACTCTAGGGAGAGCTAGACAACAGAAGGTCTTCAGAGAAGTAACCCCCTTTAGACAAGTGTTTCGGCCCTGAATTCCTTACACTCTCGGGGGGCCGGGCCACATCCAGGTCATGACTCCTGGATGCCCTTCTGCTGTTGTCTATTTTTTTTTTTTTTTCCCACGCCGGGGATCGAATCTGGGCGATTCTGCGCTTCAGAACTGCGGTACGCGGTTTTACCAATGTGCTAACGGGCACACATCATCTGTAGGGAATTTAATCCTTATGAAGTTCACTTTTTTGGTTCCTCCTTGCCCAGATCCAGCTTGAGCTCCTTTCTGCTGCCTCTGCCATCGCTTTAAGGGCTCTAGCCCTCTTCTTCCCAGAAATGGCGAGTTGTTTCATGAGATCATAAGCGGAGGTGCCCACAAACCCTCTTGCCCCGACCTCTATGGCGAAGATTTTGACCCGCAGACCTGCTTTCTTCAGGGTGCTGGCAAGACCGGCGTATTTTTCGGTCTTGTAGATATGTGCTTCTTCCATTCTGCTTTCGTATGGCACAGTGAGTTCTATCAGAATCACTTGTTTCGAGGAGTCAGAGTGGAGAGCGATGTCTGGTCTCATGCCTGTCTTGCTGATGACATCTGGGTAATTTCTCCACTCTGGGAGGTCTGCTGTACACTCCCAGTCGACTGCTCCATCCAGAAGACCCTTTGGCAATGTGCTGGTTGTCATAGCCCTTTCGGGCCAGACCTGTTTCCCTCCTGCTTTGTAGAACGTTGTCATAGCAATTGGTGCGTTTGGGGTCATGGTTTTTTCGCTAACCACATCTGTGATCACTTTCAGAACTTGGTTGTGCCTCCATGTATACCTTCCTTGGGCTAGCGCTACTTTGCAAGAGCTTAGGACATGTTCCACTGTTTGTTTCTTCTGACAGAGCGGACATGCTGGGTCGTCTGCTTTCCCCCATTTCACTAAGTTTGCATTCGAGGGGAGCAGGTCATATACAGATCTGAGGAGGAAGCTTATCCTTAGAGGAGCCATGTGCCACATATCGTTCCAGCTGAGACTTCTTTGGAGTGCACTGTCCCATGTTGTCCATTGCCCCTGTTGACCTTGCTGGACTGCCTTCTGCACTCTTTTGACATCTTCTTCTTCCTTCAACTCCTGTATGATCATGTCTCTTTTTTCCTTCCCTTTGGCTTTGGACCACCACTGCATTTTTGTTGCTCCCAGTCCCTGTCTGTTGGTTTGCGTGTGTCCAATTATTTCTTTGATGCTGAGGTTTCTCTTGGCATTGTTTACAGCCTCTTGGACTTTCCACTTTCTGCCCGTTCTCAGCTTTGGATGAACTGCTCTCACGATATTGTCCTCCGATTCCTCCAGCATGCTCAACAGTCTTGCTTTTCCAACTTTATATTCCTCCACTATGGATTTCAGAGGTAGCTTCAGCATTGCTTGACGACAGTAGAATGCAACATCAGTGAGACCAGGTGGGACACCGAGCCATTTTCTTGTGTATTTGTTGATTTTGGCTTCCATTGCTTCCACTGTGCTGGTGCAAATGTCATAGATTAGCAGTGGCCACAGCAGCTTTGGTATCAGCATGAACTGTAGACACCAGACTTTGTATTTGCCTGGCAGTCCGCAGTTATCTATTTTCTTCAGGCCTTCTTCTGCTGTTTGCTTGGTTTCACATCCCCTTTGTGTGTCTTTCAGGGAGTCATCATACCATCTTCCGAGACTTTTTACTGGCTCTTCTGTGACAGTGGGGATGGCTTGGTTGGCTACCATGAATTTGACTGAATCTGCCACTTTTCCTTTTCGCAGTGAGAGACTTCGGGATTTCTTAGGTTTGAACCTCATTCTTGAAGAGGCCACCAGCTCATCCAGCTGCTTTATGATTTGGTGTGTCTCTTCCTCATCCGTGGACAAGACTGTTGTGTCATCCATGAAAGCTTTCAGAGGAGGCATCTGGTATCCATCTCCCAGATTCACTGGACCTGAACTCTTCATTGCAGCTTTCAAGATGACTTCCATTGTCAACACGAAAAGTATGGGAGAGATTGCCGTGCGCGCGCGCGTGTGTGTGTTCTTGTGTGTGTGAGGGGGGGGGGGGGGAAGGAGAGGTATTTGGTGTTTTTTTTATCAGTCTCGTTTTCCCCTCACTACCCTTTCCAATGTTCATGATCTTGCCAGCGTCGCAAGATTTAGCACACACTAGAAGAGTCTACAGGGTACTGGGTGGCAGATTTAGAAGGAGTGCATA
>CM060311.1:74961878-74964378 GCA_030674185.1 Monoplex corrugatus | reverse complement strand
CGTGCACATTCTCCGTTCGTCACCGTCACCAATCCCTTAGACTGGCCGTCCGTTGGGGCGCCTCTGAAGACTTGACAACAACCTTTCTCCACTCCTCCCTGCTCTCCGCTTTCTTTAGGGTATCCCTCAACTCCAGGACCCGTCCACTCTCGAATATTATCTTCCCATCTCTTCTTTTGTCTGCCTCTTTTCCTTCCTCCCGAGACTGTGCCTTGCAGGATTGTCTTGGCAAGGCCGGATGATCGAGTGATGTGTCCATACCATGTTAGTTTGCGTCGTCTTACTAAGGTCAGGAGGTCAGTGTAAGGCCCGATTTCATTTTGAATTCTTCTTTTGACTTCGTCATTCGTGATGCGATCTCTGTATGTGACGCCGAGAAGTTTACGAAAGCATCTCATTTCAACCGCCCTGATTCTTCTTTCCGTATCTGCTGTTAAGGTCCATGATTCGCAAGCGTATAAGAATATTGACATGACCAGGGAACGCATCAGTCTGATCTTTGAGCTTGTGGCAATGTTACTGTTGTTCCATATGGTTCTGAGCTTGGTCATTGCGGCTGTGTGCTCTGGGTATTCTGTGGAGTATTTCGGGCTTAGATCCCTCATCTGACACGACTGATCCCAGGTATTTGAAACTGGGCACACTTTGGAGTTATGGCATGGAAATCAGCGCCGAGAAAACGCACACTCTCATCATTCACCAAAGCAGTTAACCAACAACAACGAAAACTCCAGGGCACGAAGCACACACCCAAACTGAAAGGGGAAACCAGGAGGGCAGTGGGGCAAAAGAATGAACATGTAGAGGGTGAAATCACTGGTGGGCAAAAAAGACATGTGTCTTGAAGCTAGACTAGAAGTAAGACAGAGTTTGTGACTGTCGAATACACGGGGGAGGATCGTTCTGAACAGCTATATGGACCAGACACGCAAAAAGGGCGGCGGACCGACTGTGGTACATGCGTATCGAGAAATTTGTAGACAACCAGTATCAGAAGCAGAACGGAAAGGTCGAGTTATATTTTCCAGTTTTCATTTGTTTGGTTGGTTGGTCTGGTTCTCTTCCCCCCCCCCCCCCATCCACCCACCCCGACCTCCCATCCCCCCACCAAAAAAAAGAAAGAAAGAAAGAAAGAAATTAAAGTTGTCTCCCTGATTTTTAGTCACGCTAAAAAGTGTCACTGCGCATATTTTATGTAAACATGGGGGAAGGGGGAGGTGGGATGGTACGATGAGTCAAAGGTTGTTTTTTTTCTTTTATTGTTGTTTAAAGCCCAGCCGACTGCGCAGAGCCATATCAGGGCTATAACTGCTTCAAAACTTCAACAGGAAAAAAAAAAAAAAAAGAAAATTAAGTACACATATCAGTGCATTCGCGCACATAATCTAAGGACAATCCTCCGGCGTAGGACCATTCCGTCCGATTTACCGCACAGGGGAGATTTAAAAAACACACCTGAATACAAATATAAGCATACATAAGGACACCAAAACATATATAAAACCAGGCATAAATTACCTAAAATTCCTTCCGCATATCTCACCTCCTTAGAGCCAAAAATGCACTTAATACACCTGTACCCAATTATCAATCCGAAGAAAAAGTACGTAAGACTTTATCGAAAAAATACAGGTGAATGGACCATTAAGGCAGAAAATAAGTAGAAATGACAGAAAGCAAAGCAACAAGGCAAAGAGTTAAAAATTTTGCAGTGGGTGGATAGGGTATGGGAGTCAAAAGGTCAAAAGAAGAGAAAAAGGAAGTCGGAAAAATCACGGAATGAATTATCTTGCTTCGCTTTAGGACCATTGTCAGTAGAAGAGACTGGTTGATGCATTATGCTCCACCTGCACCGAAGAGACTTGAATGAGTACGCCAACTTCCCGCAGTGGGGGGGTACTGTGGATGCAGAAATGCAGATCCCCTCCTGTTCTATAACCACTGGAGCTATCTAGTTTACTTTCAGTTAGCTAGCGGTTCTTCTTTCCTGTCATGCTTTCTTTTCATTACAAGACTGTCTTATTTCTGCCTCCTGGTCAATCGCCTGTTCTTTTGAAATTCTCTCTCTTTAGCTCCCCAAAGACAGAATGTGACTGCCTGTAAAGGTGAATAAAGAACGATCCTATACGCACGTAGTTCTCAACAGGAAAGCTGGAGGGGAAAAGAGGACCAATTAGACTCAGGGAGAAAATATTTGACGGACTTGCCGAGTGGCTGAGGACAGAGAGGGTAGGAGATGTACTTGCAGCGACAAGGGATAGATTCGTATGGAGGGCCATGATCGCCAACGCCATACGGCAGGGTATATGATGATGATGATGATGATAATGATGACTAGGTAGGTAGTTTTGTATGAATTTGTACGCTAGGAAGTGCTCGTAGAAGTTCTAGCCTTGTGTAAGCAGAGAAGAAGAAGTGAGTGAGCTGTGTCTGCGTTCGTTGTGTGACTGCATTGTTCCAGTCTATGTAACTCGTGAGTGACCTGCTAATCCATGGTTTG
>CM060311.1:74944378-74956878 GCA_030674185.1 Monoplex corrugatus | reverse complement strand
GATGGAAGATAAATAATTTCATTTCATTTCATTTCTGCTGTCATTTCTCTGTTATAAGAACTTCCTAACACACACACATACACACACACACACACACACACACACACACACACACACACACACACACTCACACACACACACACACACACACACACACACACACACACACCCTTCCTATCCTATGTTTTACCTAGTCTATATTTTTCATAATAGTGTTGTATCAGCCTGTCACGGGAAAAATCTGCAACATCACATGGAAAGATCGAATGCCCAACACTCAAGTTATGAAAAGTAAAGTGGTTTGCCCAGAACAGAGTTTCTTCCCTTCAAATGCCAGTATCGCCGGGTCTGAGTCTCCGTGCGGAATACAAGACCTGTCCTGAGGGCACAACGGTCCACCACAGATGCTACACGTGAAGGAATCCTGCAACCTCGGGTTCTGTTTCAACCGGTCTGTCATCTGTTGAATAGCAGTTTGGTCTGTGCTGTTCAAAATGTGATTGTGACTTGCGTGTACTGCTGTTGCCAGCTTAGTTTCAGTTTCAGTTTCAGTTTCAGTTTATCAAGATGACGTCTCCGCGCTCAGAACGAATTCCATATGCACTAACGTCACAGGTGCCATGTGTATGGTGATCATGGCACAAGCTTTAAGTCTGCACATAAACCCATGAGCTGGCCAGGTCCTGAGGCCCTACCTAGCCTATGTTTTACCTTGTCTAAATGTTATACTCGTATTTATCAGCTTATCGTTGGACAAATCTTGGTTACATGTAAATGACGTGTGTATCTATGTGTCTTATCTTCAGAAAAAGGGACATGTGTTTAAAGTGAATAAAGAATTGAAGTCTGAATTACAACACAACCAGCTATTCTGAATAAACTTGTCTCACATGACAGAAAGCACCCCCCACCCCACCCCCACCCCCACCCACCCCTTCTCAATGCACAACGCCACAGCTGCCTATCAACTAGGTGAAGACAATATTTTCTTAATCAAAGCCCCGCCAGTCTGTCGTTCACTTCCAAAGAAAGAAAATAGAAAATAGATAGGATGTGGGTAAGTGAGTAAATAAATAAATAAATAAATAAATGAGACAAGACAGGCGCAAATTTATTTTCGGCCAACTGGCCTTTGTCAAGCATATGATCATAAACAAACACCCTTACGCTTGACAAAGGCCAGTTGGCCAAAATTTGTGCCTGTCTCGTCATGTTGTATGAAATACGCGTTCTTAGTCTTTTTTTTTTTTTTTCATGCTTTTTTTTTCTGGTTCCTGTGTGTGGGGTATGTTTAAGATGTGGAGGGGGTTTGCCATTCTCACCCCACTCTCTTTTCTACTGGCACTCGTAGTTCTACAGGTATAAGTGATTGCCACTGGTAGAATGGTCTCAACAGGTTATTGTTATTGCTATTTTTGTTTAAAGTCCAGCCGACCGCGTAGAGCCATATCAGGGCTACAACCGGTTCAAAACATACACAATACTTCAACTGGAAAAAAAAAAGGAAAAGAAAAAGAAAAGTAAATACACATATCAATGCATTCACGCAAATAATCTAAGGAGATGACATTTGCGTTGTCCACTCTGTGCAATTTATCACACAGGGGATTTAAAAAACAAACCTGAATACAAATTTAGACATAATTAAGGACACTAAAACATACAAAAACAGGCCTAAAGTGACTAGAATTGCTCTGCATATCTCATTTCCTTGAACCAAAAATGCTCTTAATACATGTGCCCAAGAAAAAGTACTTAAGACTATGTCAAACACATACAGGTGAATGAACCAACAAGGCAGATAATGATAGGAAAAATGACAGAAAGCAAAGGAGCAAGGCAGAAACAAAGAGTGACAGAAAAGAGGAAATTTCTGGCACGAAATTTCCAGAAGGTGGGGGTACTATTTATACTGACTCAGCAGGCGCAGCTTTAATACAGTAGGATCTGATGTGAACAACCCAACACAGCTCAGCACAACGTAACATGACAATACAATACAATACAATACAATACAATACAATACAACACAACACAGCACAACACAACACGGCACAACACAACACAACACAGCTCAGCACAACATAACATGACATGACAATACAATACAATACAATACAACACAACACAACACAGCACAGCACAAACAAACACAGCACAGCACAACATAACATGACATGACAATACAATACAATACAATACAACACAACACAACACAACACAGCACAGCACAGCACAACACAGCACAGCACAACATAACATGACATGACAATACAATATAATACAATACAATACAACACAACACAGCACAACACAACACAGCACAGCACAACACAACACAGCACAACACAGCACAACACACAGCACAGCACAACACAAGCACAAGCACAACACAGCACAACACAGCACAAACACAAGCACAGCACAACACAACACAGCACACACAACACAGCACAACACAACACACACAACACAGAACACAGCACAAAGCACACAACACAGCACAACACAGCACATGCAACACAACACAGCACAATGCAACACAACACAGCACAACAACACAGCACAGCACAACACAGCACAACACAACACAAGCACAACAACACAACACAGCACAGCACACACAACAACACACACAGCACAACACAACACAACACAACACAGCACAACACAACACAGCACAACACAGCACAGCACAGCAAACAAACACAGCACAGCACAACACAACAGCATACAGCACAACACAAAACACACACACAACACACAACACAGCACACACAGCACAGCACAGCACAGCCATGCAACACAACAACACAACACAACACAGCACAACACAACCACAGCATAGCATAGCACAACACACAAACACAACACAGCAAGCAAGCACAACACAACACAGCACAGCACAGCACAGCACAGCACAGCACAATGCAACACAAAACAACACAACACAACACGACACGACACGACACAACAAGACACAATACAATAGAAGACAACACAACAACACAACACAATATGATACGATACAACACAACACAGAACAGCACAACGCATCACAACACAGTACAATCCAACACAACACAATACAATACAATACAATACACTATGATACACAGTACAATACAATTCAGTACAATACGATACAATACAATATGATACAATGCAGTACAACACAACACACTACAATAACAACACAACACAATACAATATGATACAATACAATACAATACAATACAACACGACACAACACAACACGACACAACACAACACAACACGACACGACACAACACGACACGACACGACACAACACAACACGACACGACACAACACGACACGACACGACATGACACAACACGACACGACACGACATCACACGACACAACACGACACGACACGACACGACACGACACACACGATACGACACGATACGACACGACACGACACGACACAACACAACACGACACGACACAACACAACATAACACGACACGACACGACACAACACAACACAACACAACACGACACGACACGACACAACACAACACAATACACAGCTTCGTTCCAACACTTAGCTCTTATCCGTCTCTAACAGATTATATTCACGAAACCTCCCCCCCCCTTCCCCTTCTCCTCCCCCTTCCCTCCCCCCCCCCCTACCACCAATTCTCACTCTCAAAATCCTATTACATTCCCTGACTCCATAATCCCCACCTTCCTACCACACCAAACCACATCCCCACCACACCACACAACACCCACCTTCCCTCATTATCAGAAAGCTGGTAGTCTCCATTAGCAACGGATTTCTGGATGCTCAATAGTTCCACGCAATAATTTTAAGGCTCGGGGTGGTGTCTTTAACGAGCAGAAACGACATAGGAAGTTTTCGCAACGTTATATCCCGGCCCCCATGATGGATTTGCTACGGTGCTGCTTTTTCACTTATGAAGTAACAGTCTGGGTCGATCCTTAGCCCTCCCTGTTCTGGGTCCGTTCGGCGGAACGAACGTCCCGTTGACCAATTATTATTGTTAAGCATGAACGGTCGTCTCTGCTGACCATTATGCCCAGGTTGTAAGAGTAACGGGACTTGGGAGAGCCGTGTGAAAGGAGGAGGACTTAGTGTCAAGGGTGGGCGGAAGAAGAAGGAAGTGGGAGAGAGGGGAGGAGGGGAATGGATGGGATAAGGGGTGAATGGGGTGGGAGTGGGGGGGGGGGTTAGGTGGACGAGCAAACACGGACTGTCCCGTTAAGAAGCCGGAGTCCTGTATGAAATTTAATTAACCTTTTGACTCCTGCTGCGTATCCACTAAGTTAAAAAAAACTTAACCCTGTGACTCCTTCACCCTATCCACCAGCTTCCCTGCAGGGATGTAAGCTGTTGGATAGGGTGAGGGAGTCACAGGGTTCCTATGGGAAGCTGGTGGATAGGGTGAGGGAGTCACGGTGTTCTACTGCGTGAAGCTTATGGATAGGGTGAGGGAGTCACACAGGGTTCCCTGCTGGTGGATAGGGTGAGGGAGTCACAGGGTTCCCTGCGGGAAGCTGGTGGATAGGGTGAGGAAGTCACAGGGTTCCTTGCGGGAAGCTGGTGGATAGGGTGAGGGAGTCACAGTGTTCCCTGCGTGAAGCTGGTGATAGGGTGAGGGAGTCACACAGGGTCCCTGCTGGTGGATAGGGTGAGGGAGTCACAGGACAGGAAGCTGGTGAATAGGGTGAGGGAGTCACAGGAGTCCCTGCAAGAAGCTGGTAGGTAGGGTGAGAAAGTCACAGGGTTCCCTGATGGAAGCTGGTGGATAGGGTGAGGGAGTCACAGGAGTCCCTGATGGAAGCTGGTTGGATAGGGTGAGGGAGTCACAGGGTTCTACTGCGGGAAGCTGGTGGAAAGGGTGAGGGAGTCACACAGGGTTCCCTGCGGGATGCTGGTGGATAGGGTGAGGGAGTCACATAGGGTTCCCTGCCGGAAGCTGGTGGATAGGGTGAGGGAGTCACACAGGGTTCCCTGCGAGATGCTGGTGGATAGGGTGAGGGAGTCACACAGGGTTCCCTGCCGGAAGCTGGTGGATAGGGTGAGGGAGTCACACAGGGTTCCCTGTGGGAAGCTGGTGGATAGGGTGAGGGAGTCACAGGATTCCCTGTGGAAAGCTGGTGGAAAGGTGAGGGAGTCACACTGGGTTCCCTGTAGGAAGCTGGTGGATAGGGTAAGGAATCACAGGGTTCTCTTCTGGTGGATAGGATGAGGGAGTCACAGGGTTTCCCTATGAAAAGCTGGTGGGTAGGGTGAGGGAGTCACAGGATTAAAGTTTTTTTATGTTTTGCTAGCATGGTTGACAAAGCAGAACGCGGGAGGAGACATGGTGCAAGGAGTCAAAGGGTTAAAAGCTTGTATCTTCTCATGTTTGGGATGGGTAGGGGTGGGGGTGGGAGCGAAGAGTGGGGTGGGGGTGGGGGTGAGGGAAACGTTCCGACCCGTCAGTTTGCCTTCATTATCACAAGTCTGAGTGTTTGTTGACATCTCCAATCTCGGGCCTGTTTGTCTGTTTGTTTGTGTTGTTTAACTAACAGACCGGGGACGGTCCGGTCCTGTTGCTGACGGTACGAAGGGCGGAAGCGAATACGAAAGAGATTAACCAACCGTAGGCACGGACAGGACGATTTGTGTCTATGAATACATTGGATAGGATTATTGTTAAAGAAGAAGAACAAGAAGAACAAGAAGAAGTAGAAAAAGAAGAAGAATGAGAAGAAGAAGCAGAAGAAGAAGAAGACGAAGAAGAACAAGAACAAGAACAAGAACAAGAAGAAAAAGAAGAAGAAGAATGAGAAGAAGAAGAAGAAGAAGAAGAAGAAGAAGAAGAAGAAAAAAGAAGAAGAAGAAGAAGAAGAAGAAGAAGAAGAAGAAAGAAAAAGAAGAGAAGAAAGAGGAGGAGGAGAAAGAAAAGAAGAAGAAGAAGAAGAAGAGAAGATGATGAAGAAGAAGAAGAGGTTGAAGAAGAAGAAGAAAAAGAAGATGAAGAAGAAGAAGAAGAAGAAAAACAACAACAACAACAACAACAACAACAAGAACAAGAAGAAGAAAGAGGAGGAGGAGAAAGAAAAAGAAGAAGAACAAGAACAAGAAGAAGAACAAGAACAAGAAGAACAAGAACAAGAACAAGAACAAGAACAAGAAAAAGAAGTAGAAGAAGAAGAAGAAGAAGTAGAAGAAAGAAGAAGAAGAAGAAGAAGAAGAAGAACAAGAACAAGAAAAAGAAGTAGAAGAAGAAGAAGAAGAAGTAGAAGAAGAAGAAGAAGAAGAAGAAGAACAAGAAGAAGAAGAAGAGGAAGAGGAAGAAAAAGAAGAAGAAGAAGTAGTAGAAGAAGAAGAAGTAGTAGTAGAAGAAGAACAACAACAGAAAGAAGAAGAACAAGAACAAGAAGAACAAGAAGAACAAAAAGAAAAACAAAAACAAAAAGAACAAAAAGAACAAGAAGAACAAGAACAAGAGTAAGAACGTGAAGAAGAGGAAGAAGAAGAAAAGAAAGCCACAGTCATCGCTGGATGGTCTGATTATGCAGAGAAAGAAGAAGAATACGTGAATATAGATAAGTAAGTAAATAAATGATAAAGAAAAAAAGCAGAGAATAGAAAAGAAAGAAAAAATGCATCTAGATGGAGAATGTGGATATGATTATTCGTATGTATGTAAAACAAAACCTTTTGCTCCACAGCGACTGCAATAACACACAGTGGTGATCAATGTTTCAGTGTTAACCCTTTGACTCCCGCACCCTGTCCACCAGCATCTTGTTTTGTCAACCATACAAGCAAAACAAAAACTTAACCCTTTGATTCCCTCACCCTGCAGGAGGCTGGTGGATAGGGTGAGGGAGTCAAAAGGGTTAAGTTTTTGTAGTTGGTGTATAGGGTGTGGGAGTCAAAGGGTTAAGTAACAAGAGCCTTCTCATCAGAAATGGTACCAGATTTCATATCACCAATTTTCTCCTGGTTAATGAAACATCAGGAAAGTCTTGTCGCTCCCTCCTTCTCCCCCCCCCCCCCCCCACCGCTATGTCTTGTGTGTGTTACTTTTTGGTCTTTTATTGCTGTGTATGTAGTTAGGCCATGACTCCCCCCGTTGGATTGCCGGGGGCTCTTTCAGTATAAATAGTATCCCCACCTTCAGCAAAATTCTGTGCTAGAAATGTCCTCTTTTCTGTCACTCTCTTTGTTTCTGCTTTGTTGCCTTGCTTTCTGTCATTTCTACTTATTTTCTGCCTTAATAGTCCATTCACCTGTATTTTTTCGATAAAATCTTACGTACTTTTTCTTCGGATTGATAATTGGGTACATGCATTAATTTAAGTGCATTTTTGGCTCTAAGGAGGTGAGATATGCGGAAGCAATTTTAGGTAATTTATGCCTGTTTTTATATATGTTTTGGTGTCCTTATGTATGCTCATATTTGTATTCAGGCGTGTTTTTTAAATCGGACGGAATGGTCCTACGCCGGGGGCATGTCCTTAGATTATGTGCGCGAATGCATTGATATGTGTACTGAATTTTCTTTTTTTTTTTTTTTTTTTCCTGTTGAAGTTTTGTGTGTTTTGAAGCGGTTATAGCCCTGATATGGCTCTGCGCCGTCGGCTGGGCTTTAAGCAACAATAAAGAAAGAAAGAAAATAAAGGCCATATCTGGTGATGAATGTGGCCAGCTTCTTTGATTTCTTCGTTTTTCCTGATTCCTGCAGACTGTATGATTTTATCGAACGCATACTGGTGAATGGACCAGCAAGGCAAAAAATGATAGGTAGAAATGACAGAAAGCAAAGGAACAAGGCAGACACAAAGAGAGGGACAGAAAAGAGGAAATTTCTAGCACAAAATTTCCAGAAGGTGGGGATACTATTTACACTGAAAGAGCCCCCGGCATCCCCATTACACGGGGGAGGCCTACTACCATGAAGCCTGGAATGGTTAATTCTCATTCTGATTCATTCCCACAAGCATCATCGATGTCCCGTGGGATGAAATATTCCATGTTCAAGGTTTGCACATTTGATTGTTGTATGTATGTGTGTGTATATATGTGTGTGTGTGTGTGTGCGTGCGTGTGTGTGTGTGTGTATGTGAGTATATGTGTGTATGTGTGTGTCTGTGTCTGTGTGTATGTGTCTGTGTGTGTCTGTGTCTGTGTGTGAGTTTGTGTATGTGCGTGTATGTATGTGTATATGTGTGTATGTGTGTTTCTGTGTGTGTGCATGTATGTGTGTGTATGTATGTGTGTTTGTGTGTGTGTGTTTGTGTGTGTTTGTGTGTGCGTGCGTGTGTGTATGCGTATGAATATGTGTATATATATGTGTGTGTAATATATATATATATATATATATATATATATATGTAATTATATATATAATATGTATATATGTGTGTGTGTTTGTGTTTCTGTGTATGTGTATGTATGTGTGTGTATATGCATGTGAGTGTGCGTGTGTGTCTGTGTATGTGTCTGTGTGTCAGTGTGTCTGTGTGTCTGTGTGTCTACGTGTGTATATAGGGAGGGGAGAGACAACGTTTGGATATCTATAATATCATGAACCCTACCCCGACGAGCGCTGATCAAATTCGATGACGCCGCAAAGTGAGCTTAGTGTCCACACCACTTGTTGATCTTGACCGTCCGGTCAGTCAGTCGGTCCCTACGGCAGCCAGGAGCTAGCCCCATGGTCAACAACCACGGAGGTGAAAGATCCCCCTTCCCCGCCCCCCACCCCAACCTTGGCGTCATCACTACCCCCTCCCCCTGTCGCCTGAGTGAATGGGAAAACGATGTTGACACTGATTGGGGCTGACGGGTTAACTCTTTGACTCCCGCACTCCCGTCCCCACAAGCTTCCTGCATTGTCAGCCATGCTAAGCAAAACAAAAACTTCACCCTTCGACTCCCTCACCCTATCCATCAGCTTCCTGCATTGTCAACCACGCTACGCAAAGCAAAACCTTCACTTTTTCGACTCCCTCACCCTATCCACCAGCTTACTTGCATTGTCAACCACGCTAAGCAAAGCAAAAACTTCACCCTTCGACTCCCTCACCCTATCCATCAGCTTCCTGCATTGTCAACCATGCTAAGCAAAGCAAAACCTTCACCTTTTCGACTCCCTCACCCTATCCACCAGCATCCTGCATTGTCAACCACGCTAAGCAAAGCAAAACCTTCACCTTTTCGACTCCCTCACCCTATCCACCAGCTTCCTTGCATTGTCAACCACGCTAAGCAAAGCGAAAACAACATTTCGACTCCCTCACCCTATTCACCAGCTTCCTGCATTGTCAACCACGCTAAGCAAAGCAAAAACTTAACCTTTGACTCCCTCACTCTATCCACCACATTCATGCATTGCCAACCATGCTAAGCAAAGCAAAAACTTCACCCTTTGATTCCCTCACCCTATCCACCAGCTTCCTGCATTGTCAACCACTCTAAGCAAAGCAAAGCAAACACTTAACCCTTTCGACTCCCTTACTCTATCCACCAGCTTCTTGCATTGTCAACCATGCTAAGCAAAGCAAAAACGTAACCCTTTGACTCCCGCACTCCCGTTCCTACAAGCATCCTGCATTGTCAACCATGCTAAGCAAAGCAAAAACTTAACCCTTTGACTCCCTCACCCTATCCACCAGCTTCCTGCTTTGTCAACCATGCTAAGCAAAGCAAAAACTTTACCCTTTGACTCCATCACCCTATCCACCAGCTTCTTGCATTGTCAACCACGCTCAGCAAAGCAAAAACTTCACCCTTCGACTCCCTCACCCTACCCACCAGCATCCTGCATTGTCAACTACTCTAAGCAAAACAAAGCAAAAACTTAACCTTCGACTCCCTCACCCTATCCACCAGCTTCATGCTTCCTGCAGGGAGGAAGCTGGTGGATAGGGTGAGGGAGTCAAAAGGTTAAGATTTTACTTTGCTTACATTGTTTGACATAGCAGGATGCTTCCTGCAGGAAGCTGGTGGATAGGGTGAGGGAGTGAAAGAGTTAATTCTTTTTTGCAAAGTTGGTGGATAGGGTGCGGGAGTTAAAGAGTTAACTGCCCTGGTTTGTCTTTCTTTATCTTCGTTTCCTCCCTTCATTCACCACCACGCCTTCGTGAGCAATCAGGAAGTCCGGAGATGAGTAAATTATTTTCTAAAGTCAACCAGAGAACAGTTCCTAAAGTTTGTAGCTCTTTGTGTTTTTTTCTTCCATTCTCACGTAAGCCATCCGTAAGGTAACTGCTGTCAAACATCCAGCGGCACAAGTCAGTTAGGTCCCCGTTGACCAGCAATTACACCCACCTTTCATTAGGTTAGTAGTAAGTTTCATCCGTGCGATCAATGTTATCATTGTAATAATTCAACGTGTATAGCGTAGATGATGGACTGACAACATTGCAGAATGGGCAGAGAAACTGTTTGCAAGAGGCCTAGGCTTTTTGGCAAACAACCGACAGAGCTGAATAGATCTGGTGAATATTCTTTAGCGCGACGTCCCACCGATGATTCTTCACGGAAGAAGCCAAGGGAGAAGAAGGAGGAGGAAGAGAAGGAGGAGGGGGAGAAGAAGAACAACAACAAGAACAAGAACAAGAAAAGAAGAAAAAGAAGAACAAGAACAAGAAAAGAAGAAAAGAAGAACAAGAAGAACAAGAACAAGAAGAAAGAAGAAACAAGAAAAGAAGATGAAGAAGAACAAAGACAAAGAAGAAAAAAGAAGAAGAAGAAGAAGAGAAAAAAAAAAAAGAAGAAAGAAGAAAACGAAGAAGGAGAAGAAGATGCAAAGAAGAATGCAAAGAAGAATGCAAAGAAGAATGCAAGAAGAAGAAGAAGAAGAAGAAGAAGAAGAGAAGAAGAAGAAAAAAGAAGAAGAAGAAGAAAGAAGAAGAAGAAGAAGAAGAGAAGAAGAAGAAGAAGAAGAAGAAGAAGAAGAAGAAGAAGAAGAAGAAGAAGAAGAGAAGAAGAAGAAGAAGAAAGAAGAAGAAGAAGAAGAAGAAGAAGAAAAAGAAGAAGAAGAAGAAGAAGAAGAAAAAAAAAAAGAAAAGAAAAGAAGAAAGTAGAAGAAGAAAGAAGAGGAAGAGGAAGAGTTAATATGGATATTACGTTCATTTGTGTTAGAGACATCCCTAGACGGTATCTGGTGTGGATGTGGTGATGGTTATTGATATCATTATTGTTATTTTGGTTTAAAGCCCAGCCAACTACGTAGAGCCATATCAGGGCTTTAACCTTTTCAAAATACACAATACTTCAACAGGGAAAAAAAAAGAAAGAAAAAGAAAATTAAGTACACATATCAATGCATTCGCACACATTTTCTAAGGAGTTTTCCTCGGCTGTGACCACTCCGTCCAATTTATCACACAAGAGATTAAAAAACATACCCGAATACAAATTTAAATGTAACTAAGGACACCAAAACATACATAAAAATGGGGCCTAAATTACCTAAAATTGCTTCCGCATATCTCATTTCCCTGGAGCCAGAAATGCACTTAATACACGTACCCAGATATCAACCTTAAGAGAAAAGTACACAAGTCTTTATCGAACACATACAGGTGAATGAACCAGCAAGGCAGAAAATGATAGCAAGAAATGACACAAAGCAAAGAAACAAGATAGAAACAAAGAGAGTGACAGAAAAGAGGACATTTCTAGCACAAAATTTCCAGAAGATGGGGATACAATTTATACTGAAAGAGCCCCCTCGGCATCCCCACGAGGGTGGATGGTGGTGGTGGTGGTGACGGTGGTGATGGTTACCTTAAGATGCTGTTTGCTCACGTTGGGAGGACACAGGTAGATCAGTATTGATAGAACTTAACACGAGAAGATAAAGGGGGGAGAGGAGATGGCATGGGAAAACTGCTACCTGTCTTGGCTGAGTGTGGACTGTTTTGTTTGCAGTTTGTTCACCAGGGGTTCATTGTACTCGGGTAATTCCATACGGGCTCTGTCTAAATCTGCCAGCAAATCATCTGGCAGATTCCCTGAGTGCTGTGCAAAACCCTAAGCGCTGGCAATGTCTTGAAATGGGAATTGTGGCGAGGGACCTTTGAAACGTTGCATTATTTCATAGGCCTTCTGTTTCTTGAGTGTTACGTAAAACCTATACTGTTGTACGGACGTGAAGCGTGGACAATCAACACGCAAAGTCAGAACAAGATTGAGGCAACTGAAATGGGGTTTCTAAGAAGAACGTTAAGAGTTCCATGGACAAGATCCAAAACAAGTGTGACCGCTTGCGTTCAAGCAAACAGGAACCAGGGAAAAAAAACACGAAAATAGAATCAGAACGCGTATTTAATACAACCAGACAAGACAGGAGCAAATTTTCGGCCAACTGGCCTTTGTCAAGCGTACACGTAAGATCACGAACAAACAAACACCATATACAAAAATTAGGAAGAAAAGACTAAAAGTTTCCTTGCTGCTTTGTCCAGTGGGAGAAAAGGAGTAAAATGACTAAAGGGACTAAA
>CM060311.1:74934378-74939378 GCA_030674185.1 Monoplex corrugatus | reverse complement strand
TATTGTCAACCATACTAACGAAACCTAAAAAACTGAACACACTTTGACTCCCTCACCCTATCCACCAGCTTCCTGCAGAAAAAGGGAATCAAAGTGTTAAGTTTTTGCTTTGTTAGCGTGGTTGGCAATGCAGTTTTGGCAGTTGGTGGATAGGGTGGGGGAGTCAAAGGGTTCAGTTTTTGAGTTGGTGGATAAGTTGCGGAAGTCATGGGTTCAGTTTTTTGCAGTTGGTGAGGGTGGGGGAGTCAAAGGGTTCAGGGTTTTTTTGGAGATTGTGGATAGGATGAGGGAGTCAAAGGGTTAATTTTTTGCAGATGGTGGATAGAGTGAGGGAGTCATGGGTTAATTTTTTTGCAGTTGGTGGATAGGGTGAGGGAGTCAAAGGGTTGAGTTTTTGCAGTTGGTGGATAGAGTGAGGGAGTCATGGGTTAATTTTTTTGCAGTTGGTGGATAAGGTGAGGGAGTCAAAGGTTAAGGTTTTTTTGCAGTTGGTGGATAGGGTGAGGGAGTCATGGGTTAAGTTTTTGCAGTTAGTGGATAGGGTGAGGGAGTCAAAGGGTTAAGGTTTTGCAGTTGGTGGACAGGGTGAGGGAGTCACGGGTTAATTTTTTTGCAGTTGGTGGATAGGATGAGGGAGTCAAAGGGTTCATTTTTTGCAGATGGTGGATACGGTGAGGGAGTCAGGGTTAATTTTTTTGAGTTGGTGGATGGGAGTGAGGGAGTCATGGGTTAAGTTTTTTGCAGTTGGTGGATAGGTGAGGAAGTCAAAGTTTTTTTGCAGTTGGTGGATAGGGTGAGGGAGTCAAATGGTTAAGTTTTTGCAGTTGGTGGATAGGTGAGGGGTCAAAGTGTTAAGTTTTTGCAGTTGGTGGATAGGGTGAGGGAGTCAAAGGTTGAGTTTTTGCAGTTTGTGGATAGGGTGGGGAGTCAAGTGTTAGTTTTGCAGTTGGTATATGGTGCGAATATGTTTTTGTTTTTTTGTTTTTTTTCTTTTGTTTTTTGTTTGGTTTGTTTGTTTTGTTTTTTGCAGTTGGTGGATAGGGTGAGGAAGTCATGTTTTTTTTTGTTTTTTGTTTTTTTTTCAGTCTAAGAGATGTTCCAACTCTTCAAGCTTTCAAAAGAAGACTCAAAACACATTTTATCTGCAGGCATTTTCATAAGTATACCGCTCCCTTTGTGTGTGTGTGTGTGTGTGTGTGTGTGTGTGTGTGTGTGTGTGTGGTGTGTGTGTGTGTGTGTGTGTCGTGTGTGTGTGTGTGTGATTGAAAAATGATGTTATCGGTATGTGAGTCAGATTATTTGTTTATGTAACAGCGCAGTGAGTCAAACTGAGAATAGAGCTATATATTATTATCATTATTGTTAAGTTTTTGCATTTGGTGGATAGGGTGAGGGAGTCAAAGGTTAAGTTTTTTTGCAGTTGGTGGATAGGGTGAGGGAGTCAAAGGGTTGAGTTTTTGCAGTTGGTGGTTAGGGTGCGGGAATCATGTTTTGTTGGTTTTTGTTTGTGTGTTTGTTTTTTTTTTGAGTTGGGGATGGGGGGGTATTGTTGATTGGTGGATAGGGTGCGGGAGTCAATGGTGAGTGGTATAAGAGCAAGGTATGAAACAATCTGACGGACAACCCACATATTCACGTCAAAAACGGATGTTAGCACAGCTTATGGAGGTTAACGAAGCCTAGTATTTGACATTCATACCCCAATTCTTTTCTTTTCTTTTTCTTTTCTTTTCTTTTTCTTTTTTTTGTGTTTTTGTTGTGTTTTGTTTTCCTTGTGTGTGTGTGTGTGTGTGTGTGTGTGTGGTGTGTGTGTGTGTATGTGTTGTGTGTGTGTGGTGTGTGTGTGATGTGTGTGTGTTTGTATGGTGTGTGTCTGTGTGTGTGTGTGGTTGTGTGTGTGTGTGTGTGTGTGTGTGTGTGTGTGTGTGTGTGTGTGTGTCAACATTCAGATTTTTATCAGCTGCACGTATGTAGGTCAACATTGTTGTGTACCGTGCTGTGCAGGCCAGGCGGTGTATGTTGCGTGCTCAGTCTGAACACTTGAATGTCCTGTCTTCCTTCGGTGGGTGTGTGTTGCCGGATACTCGTGTTTGCCAGAAGCCACTAGACACTGGCGTGACTTGCAGGGTCTTTTACGTGCATACTTGATCCAAAACAAGTGTGACTGCCCGCGTTCAAGCAAACAGGAACCAGAAAATAAAAAAGTATAAAGAAAAAAAAAACACGAAAAAAGAATAAGAACGCGTATTTAATACAACAAGACAAGACAGGCGCAAAATTTTCGCCGGCCAACTGGCCTTTGTCAAGCGTAAGATCACAAACAAACAAACAACAAACACCAGATACAAAAATTAGGAGACAAAGACTGAAACTTCTCCGCTGCTCTGTCCAGTGGGAGAAAAGGAATACTTGATGTTCATATTCATATTCATATTCATGTATTCGTATTCATGTTCATATTCATATTCATACTCATACTCATACTCATACTCATATTCATATCTATACCCATGTCCATTTCCATGTTCATGTTCATATTCATATTCATATTCATACTTATATTCATATTCATATTCAAATCTATATCCATGTCTATTTCCATGTTCATGTTCATATTCATATCATATTCATACTTATATTCATATTCATATTCATATCTATATCCATATCCATGTCCATGTCCATGTTCATATTCATATTCATATTCACATCTATATCCATGTCTATGTTCATGTTCATGTTCATATTCATATTGATATTCATATCCATGTTCGTGTTCATGTTCATGTTCATATTCATATCCATATCCATATTCATATCTATATCTATATCCATGTCCATGTTCATGTTCATGTTCATGTTCATATTCATATCCATATATTCATATTCACATCTATATCCATGTCTATGTTCATGTTCATGTTCATGTTCATATTCATATTGATATTCATATCCATGTTCGTGTTCGTGTTCATGTTCATATTCATATCCATATCCATATCCATATTCATATCTATATCTATATCCATGTCCATGTTCATGTTCATATTCATATTCATATTCATATTCATATTCATATTCATATTCATATTCATTCATATCATATTCATATTCATATTCATATTCATATCTATATCCATGTCCATGTCCATACCCATGTTCATGTTCATATTCATTTCTTTTGTCACAGTGGATTTACCATGTGAAAGTCGGGCTGCTCTCTATTTTGAGAGCGCGTCGCCGCATTACAGCGCCACCCAATTCATTTTTACCAAGACTTTAGAAAAGCGTGGAGGCTTATTGTCTTTCAAGGGGAGGGATCTAGGAAATCAACCGATCTCTCCAATGTTTTATACCAGGTTAGCCAGGTGAAAGCTCTGCTCTTCACGATTTTCAATTGCCGTGGGATCTTTAGCATGCGCAGGTCAGAAGACACACGAGTCAGACTCGGTTTTCGTCCTCTTCCGAAGGACTAGACGTTCAGTTCGATTTTCCGGGTCAAACTGAAGAGAAACGTCGAAGCCTCTATGGGGAACGAACCATGGAACCTCGAGTTTAGTTATTGGCAGGCAAACGTCTGAACCATTTTAATAATAATAATAATTAATAATTACAATATTTATATAGCGCAAAATCTTGATATATATCAAATCTAAGCGCTGAACATACACATACACACGCATACACACACACACACACATACACATGGCTATAAATGGGGAAAAAGAAGAAAAGCAATGGAAAATTATAGAAAACATATTATATACAAATATAAATTACAATGTGATTCCACACCGAGTGGAGACAGGCTGCAGTGGGGGTTGAGTGAGGTCAGGATTTCATGCAGAGGAGAAAAGGTGAGTTTTGAGAGCGGACTTGAAGGAGACAAAAGTAGGTTGCTGACGGACTGAGAGAGAAAGTTTATTCCAGGAGAGTGGACCAGAAACAGAGAAGGCTCGTGGACCATAGGTATTGAGCTTAGCGTGTGGAAAGCGAAAAGTGAGAGGATCGGAGGCAGAGTGGAGGGTACGTGAGGGAACATAATCTCAAGTAGGCTTGACAGGTAATCGGGAGCTGCGTTATTGAGGCTTTTGTTGCAGATGGTGTCTAGTTTGTACTGTATGTGTTTTGATACAGGGAGCAGTGAAGTTTGTGCCAGGAGAGGGGAGATGTGGTTAGCTTTTTTTTCGTTTTGAGTACAAGGCGTGCAGCATTGTTTTCAATGCGCCGTAGGATGTGATGGTGGAGGCAGGAAGACCGGACAGGAGTGAATTGCAATAGTCAATGCGAGACATCATGAAGGAGAGAAGGAGTTTTGCAGTTGTTTCGACAAAAGATACTTCCACTCTTCCACATACTTCCATTCTGCCACACTTCTCCTTGTTCTGTGCGTGTGTACACACACAGAGGGAAGCCAGTGGGGGGGGGGGGGGGGGGGGAATGCATTAACAAGGTTTGCACACATGTTGACCTGGGAGATCGGAAAAAATCTCCTCCTTTTATCCACTAGGAGGGAGGTACCCGTGGAGAATCGAACTCTAGACCTTAACAATAATGATACTAAGGAGGAGGAGAAGAAGGAAGAACAAGAGGAAGAAGAACAGAAGAAAAGAAGAACAAGAACAAGAGCAAAGCAAGAGCAAGAACAAGGAGGAAACGAAGAATAGGAAGAAGAAGAAGAAGGATGAAGACAGGAAGGAGGAAAAGGGAGATGGTGATGATGATGAATGATAACAATTTTATTATAAACAATAATGATACTAAGGATGGAGGAGAAGAATGAAGAACAAGAGAAGAAGAAAAGAGGAAAAGAACAGAGAATAAGAAGAACAAGAACAAGAGCAAGAGCAAACAAGGAGGAAACGAGAATAGGAAGAAGAAGAAGAAGGATGAAGAAGGAAAAGGAGGAAAAGGGAGATGGTGATGATGATGAATGATAACAATTTATTATAAGCTGCTAATTAATATAATATAATAATATAATATAATATAATATAATA
>CM060311.1:74919378-74926878 GCA_030674185.1 Monoplex corrugatus | reverse complement strand
ACGGATGGGCACCAAAATATCATTTTATTTTATTTTATTTACTTTTTATTATTATTATTATTATTATTATTATTATTATTATTATTATTATATTTCGTGTTCTTAATCTTGTTTTGTGTGTTTCTGGTCCTTAATTTCAAAGTAGATAGGTAAAGGTTAAATAAGCTTCAGGTCGTAAGGGAGTGAAGTGGTAGCGGCTTCAACTTTTTCCCGGGATTGCACAGCATTATGAGGGCGCTGCTTTACTGTCCACGTTTCTGAACGGGGTAAGGTACCCCGTACCTCTGTCCTTCTTCCTTTGCTTTGTTTTCATCTCTTCCTATCATGTTCTGCCTTGCTGGTTCATTCACCTGTATGTGTTCTATAAAGCTTTGCATACTTTTTCTTAGAATTGATAACTGAGAGTTCATGAATGTTACATAGAACGATAATGTTATACGGTTGTGAGGCGTGGACAGTCAACAAGCAAAGCTAGAACAAGATTGAGGCAGCCGAGATGTGGTTTCTAAGAAGAATGTTGAGAGTTCCATGGACAGCAAAGAAAACAAACGAGATAGTCTTGATGGAGGCAGACACAAGAAGATCATTCATAAGGAAGATTAGGAGAAAAAAAAACAAGCAACATTTATAAGCCATTTTTAGAGGAAAGGGGAATTAGAGCACCTGGTCACAATAGGAAAGCTGGAGGGGAAAAGAACACAAGGTAGACCCAGGGAAAAAATATTGGACGGACTTGCAGGGTGGCTGAGGACAGAGAGGGTGGAAGATGTGCTTGCATCGACAAGGATTAGATTCGTATGGAGGGCCATGGTCGCCAACGCCGTGCGGCAGGGCACATGATGATGATGATGATTAACTGCATGTTTAGTTCAGAGGAAATGTGCTGCGCAGGAGCAATTTCGGGGAATTTACGCCATTTTGTATGTATGTTTTACTGTCCTGGGTTGTGTTCACATTGATTTCAGGTTTGCATTTTGAAATCTTCTGGTGATAAAACTGGACGGAGTGGTCAAAGCCAGGGGCATATTCTTAGATTGTGTGCGCATATGCATTGATATGTGTACTTAATTTTCTTTTCCAGCTTCTTTTCCCCTAACTAGGTGTTGTGTGCGTTTTGAAATGGTTACAGCCCTGATCTTGAATGTTCTTGAATGTTACATAGAACCAATACTGCTGTACGGATGTGAGGCGTGGACAGTCAACAAACAAAGCCAGAACAAGATTGAGGCAGCCGAGATTTGGTTTCTAAGAAGAATGTTGAGAGTTCCATGGACAGCAAAGAAAACAAACGAGGCTGTCTTGATGGAGGCAGACACAAGTAGCTCACTCATAAGGAAGATTAGGAAAAGACAGGCAACATTTATAGGCCATTTTATGAGGAAGGGGGATCTGGAGCACCTGGTCACAACGGGAAAGCTGGAGGGAAAGAGAGCACCGGGTAGACCCAGGGAGAAAATGCTGGACGGACTTGCAGAGTGGCTCGGGACGAGGAGGGTGGGGGAGGTGCCAGGGGCAACGAGAGATAGAGACAGATGGAAGTCCATGATCGCCAACGCCATGCGGCAGGGCCCTGATGATGATGATAGACCTGATATGGCTCTGTGAGATCGGCAGGACTTTAAACAATAAAAATAGTAGTAAGAATAAGAATTATGTACCCATTCACATCAGGCTAGACCAAACTTCGTCCATTAAGTTTTTTCTAGACTAGATTCGAACGTGTGCACGCAAATTGCAAGCTGTGCCCCCCCCCCTCCCCCTCCCCTCCCCCTTTTCCGCTTGGGGATGCCGGGAGCTTTTTCAGTAAAAACAGTGTCCCCACCGTCTGGAAATTCTGTGCGGGAAATTTCCTCTTTTTTGTCATTCTCTTTGTTTCTACCTTGTGCCTTTGCTTTCTGTCATTTCATCCTATCATTTTCTGCCTTGCTGGTCCATTCACCTGTATGTGTTCGATAAAGTCTTGTGTACTTCCTCTTAGGATTGATAATTGGGTACATGTATTAAGTGCATTTTTGGCTCTAGGGAATTGAGATATGCGGAAGCAATTTTAGGTAACTTAGGTTCGTTTTTATATATGTTTTAGTGTCTTCAGTTTTGTTTAAATTTGTATTCAGGTATGTTTTTTTAAATCCCCTGTGTGATAAATTCGATGGAGCGGTCAACGCCAAGGGATATCCTTAGTGTATATGTGTCTTAATGTTCTTTCCCAGCTTTGTTTCCCCCAATCAGATATTGTGCACATTTTGAAATGGTTATAATGCCCTGCCGCGTGGCGTTGGCGATCATGGACTTCCATCTGTCTCTATCTCTTGTTGCCCCAAGCATCTCCTCCACCCTCCTCGTCTTCAGCCACTCCGCAAGTCCGTCAGGCATTTTCTCCCTGGGTCTAACTGGTGCTCTCTTTCCCTCCAGCTTTCCCGTTGTGACCAGGTGCCCCAAATCCCCCTTCCTCATAAAATGGCCTATAAATGTTGCCTGTCTTTTCCCAATAAGAATACGACTAAGAATAAGAGTTAGGTACCCATTCACATCAGGTAGACCGATGGCCCCGTCCACCCGGTTTTTCAGGAGCCAGATTTGAACTTGTGCAGGCAGATTGGAGGCTGTTCAGGTTTCTTTTCTTTTTTTAAATCCCCTGTGTGATAAATTGGACGGGAGTGGTCAACGCCAGGGGCATATATATCCTTAGATTATGTGCACGAATGCATTGATCTGTGTATTTAATTTTCTGTTCCTTTTTTTTTTTTTTTTTCCTGTTGAAGTGCTGTGCATGTATTGAAACGGCTATAGCCCTGATATGGCTCTACGCAGTCGGCTGGGCTTTAACCTTCGACTCCCGCAAGCTATCCACCAACTTCAAAAACTTAACCTTTTGACTCCACCATCCTATCCACCAGCTTCCAGCAAGAAGCTGATGGATAGGATGAGGGAGTCAAAAGGTTAAGTTTTTGTTTTGCTAGCATGGTTGACAATGTAGGATGCTGGTGGACAGGGTGCGTGAGTCAAAGGGTTAAGTTTTTGCTTTGCTAGCATGGTTGACAATGCAGGATGCTGGTGGACAGGGTGCGTGAGTTAAAGGGTTAAGTTTTTGCTTTGCTAGCATGGTTGACAATGCAGGATGCTGGTGGACAGGGTGCGTGAGTTAAAGGGTTAAGTTTTTGCTTTGCTAGCATGGTTGACAATGCAGGATGCTGGTGGATAGGGTGAGGGAATCAAAGGGTCAAGTTTTTGCTTTGCTAGCATGGTTGACAATGCAGGATGCCGGTGGATAGGGTGAGGGAATCAAAGGGTTAAGTTTTTGCTTTGCTAGCATGGTTGACAATGCAGGATGCTGGTGGATAGGTGAGGGAATCACAGGGTTAAGTTTTTGCTTTGCTAGCATGGTTGACAATGCAGGATGCTGGTGGACAGGATGAGGGAGTCAAAAGATTGTTTCTGCTTTGCTAGTATGATTGACAATGTAGGATGCTGGTGGAAAGGGTGCTGGAAACAAAGGGGTTAAACAACATTAAGACTAAGAATAATGGAAGCTGTGCCTATACGCCCAGCAGCCCTGTCAGTGTAGACTTACGCAAGCGAGATGCTGTTTAAATAATAAGACGGCGGGCGCGGTAGCTTGGTCCGTTATGTACACGTTCTTTGGCCAGGTGGGTAAACGTTAGACCTGTAATAGAAAGGTTTGGGATCGATTCTGTCCGGGTAACTCGCCGTCTGGTTGGGTAAAGCGTGGATTTTTTTGTTTGGTTTGGTTTGGTCTGGTTGATTTTTTGTTTTGTTTTGTTTTTTGTTTTTGTTTTTGTTTTTTGTCTTCCCCTGTCAATATGTGTGCAAGACCTGCCCGTGTCTAAACCTCTCCGCGTGCGTGACGCGCGAGGAACATCAAATATTTTTATGTACGTTAACCCTTCCACTCCCGCACCCTATCCGCCACCTGCAAAACTTAACCCTTTGACTCCCGCACCTTTATCCGCAACTGCAAAAACTTAACACTCTGACTCCCTCATCCTATCCACCAACTGCAAAAAGTTAACCCTTTGACTCCCGCACCCTACTCACCAACTGCAAAAACTTAAACACTTTGACTCCCTCATCCTATCCATCAACTGCAAAAAAACTTAACCCTTTGACTCCCTCATCCTTTCCACCATCTTCCTGCTTTAAGCTGGTGGATAAGGTGAAGGAATAAAAAGTGTTCAAGTTTTTGCATTGTTAGTATGGTTGGCAATGCAGGATGTTGGTGAACAGGGTACAGGAGTCAAAGGGTTAAAGAAAAAAAAACCTTGTCGGTGGACCTTACGCAAACACGAAGACCTCCAGCATACGCACGTGCACCAAAGACGAAGCATGCCGATTGTGCAGTAACATATCGGCTGCATATTGTGGGCAAAACAACGTACATACACGTACCCAAAAAATACCCCCACGTTAAAATAAGAATTGAATACTAAGAGAGAGAGAGAGAGAATGGAATGGAATCTATATTTAATGTCTGTTCACAATAGTGATTTTAGACACACACACACACACACACACAGGCAGAAAAAAAAGGGTGGGGGACGGGGATGGGAAGGGGTAGTGGGAGTTTGAATGTAAGAAGGGGAACAATTACAATTAATAATTCAGAACATTAAGTTAATTGTCAATTAATAACAGACAACAATTAATTAACTCTTCATAACAATCTGCCAACAGGGGATCTCAGAATCAGCTGGACTACCGAAATAATATCATCATTTTTGTTGTAAAGGATATCTCTAGAGTCAGTACATGAAAAATCGAAATTGTTATTTCTATATGTCGTAAGTAAGACAGGACATTCAAAGAGCAGATGGTGGACAGATAATGCTTTTGAACAAATACATACATTCTCTGTATATTTTGTTTTCCAAGAGTTAAGCCTTAGTTTGTATATCAAGGACGCTAGCTGTCTGGGACAGTTAGGTATCTGGCTTTGGGTATTGGACAAATGTGTAAAAAGTGAACATTCTAACACAGAACCAAGTTCATGAACTGACAGTCGTATGTTATGGAAGTTACGGTATTTGCATTATTGGATGCATCGCCTTTTGCTAATTTGTCCGAAACTTCATTCCAGTGAAGTCCACAATGTGACGGAACCCAGCAAAACTTTATACCAACACCGCTGAATGAGATACAATGAGAGAGAGAGGGGGGAGAGACAAAGAAAGAATCAAAGACAGAAAGAGAACTACAAACACAAATGACAATGCAAAGAATAAAAAGATAAAGAAAGAATGAAATACAGAAGGAGAAACACAAACACAGTTGTCTATGCAAAGAATAAAAAGATGAAGGAAGAATAACAGACAGAAAAAGAAATATCAACGTAGATGTCTATGCAAAGAAGAATGCAATAAAGAAAAGAATGAAAGACAGAAAAGAAGTAAAAACACAGGTGTCCATGCATCTGTCTGTGAACATCAGTTATTCTTTCTTATTTTTTTTTTATTTCTTTATTTCTTTTTTTTTTTTAAATTTATTTATTTATTTATTTATTTATTTATTTATTTATTTATTTATTTATTGTCAGTGACCCGTTTTCCTCAATTTCCCAGAGTGTCACGATGACAGCGCAAAGGTCAAGGGTTTGATCCTGAGGGAGGCTGGGTTTTTTGGGATATTTTTTTTTTGGTAATTGTGCTAGTTGTTACTGTTACTGTTATTTTTGTTTAAAGCCCAGCCGACTGCGTAGAGCCATATAAGGGCTGTAACCGTTTCAAAACATACACAATACTTTAAATTTTAAATTTGTATACAGGTGTGTTGTTTTTAAATCCCCTGTGTGTTGAATTGGAAGGAGTGGTCAACGCCAGGGCATCTTTTAAGATTATGTGTGCGAATGCATTGATATGTGTGCTTAAAATTCTCTTCCTTTTCTACCTGTTGAAGTATTGTATGTTTTGAAATGGTTATAGCCCCGATATGGCCCTACGCAGTCGGCTGGGCTTTAAACAAAAACAACAATAACAATAATAATAGAGACAAAAGATAGATTTGCATGGAGGGCCATGATCGCCAACGCCATGCGGCAGGGCCCATCATGATGATGATGATGATGATGATGATGATGATGATGTCTTTTGTGTACGTTTGACAAAGATCCAGCTGGCCCTAAATTTGTGCCTGTTTTCCTGTGTTATATTTGATGCCCGTTCTGATTGTGACCAGGTGCTCTAATTCCCCTTTCCTCATAAAATGGCCTATAAATGTTGCCTGTCTTTTCTTAATCTTCCCCATCAATGATCTCCTTGTGTCTGCCTCCATTAAGACTCTCTCGTTTGTTTTCTTTGTTGAGAGTTCCATGGACAGCAAAGAAAACAAACGAGACTGTCGTGATGGAGGCAGACACGAGAAGATCATTGATAGGGAAGATTAGGAAAAGACAGGCAACACTTACATGCCATTTTATGAGAAAAGGAGAATTAGAGCACCTGGTCACATTTTTTAATTTATTTATTCATTCATTTATTTATTTATTCATTCATTTATTTATTTATTTATTATTTATTTATTTATTTATTGTCAGTGACCCGTTTTCTCAATTTCCCAGAGTGTCACGATGACAGCGCAAAGGTCAAGGAAATCTAGCGGGAAAGAGAGCATCAGGTAGATCCAAGAAGAAAATATTGGACGGACTTGCAGGGTGGCTGAGGACGGAGAGGGTGGAAGATGTGCTTGCGGCGACAAGGGACAGATGCATATGGAGGGCCATGATCACCAACGCCATGCGGCAGGGCACATGATGATGATAATTTTCTGGCTGTGTTTTGTGTTTGTCTGGTTCCTGTTTGCTTGAACGCGTGGAGTCCCTTTGATTTAGAGTTATGGAAACAGGAAAACACCCTGCTGCACACCCACCGAACACAGAGTGTGTAAACTGTGCAGTGACATATTGCCTGCACATGTGGGCAAAAGAACGTGCATACACGCGTCTGAGCGAAATCTGGAAACCCCAAAAAGGAAAAAAACAAAACAAAACAAAAAAGCCAGTGGGAAGATGTGATGTGGGGTACAGCTTTGGGTGTTTTACATCCTTGTCGGTAAAAGTGTCGCCGGCTGAAAAACAAATGTCCAAAATACTTCATCCTGTTTTTGCTCATACATACATACCCACTTACCTACTTACCTACCTACCTACCTACCTATCTCACCTACCTACCTACCTATACCCTACTACCTACCTATCCTACCTACTACTACCTACCTACACTACCTACCATACACTACATCTACTACTACATACACTACATACATACATACACACATACACACATACACACATACCTACCTACCTACCTACATACCTACCTACATACATACATATATACATACATACCTACATGCCTACATACATGATACATACATACATACATACATACACACATACATACATACCTACATACCTATCTACATACATACGTACATACATGCATACATACATACATACATACATATATACATACATATATACATGTATAC
>CM060311.1:74911878-74916878 GCA_030674185.1 Monoplex corrugatus | reverse complement strand
CGCAAATTTTCGGCCAGCTGGTCTTTGTCAAGCGTAAGATCACAAACAAACAAACACCAGATACAAAAATTAGGAGAAGAAAACTGAACTGAAACTTCCCTGCTGCTTCGTCCAGTTTGAGAAAAGGAATATACTGACTAAAACGACATCATAATAAGTTTATTCCTTTTCTCACACTGGACGGAGCAGTGGGAAGTTTCAGTCTTTTTCTCCTTATTTTTGTATCTGGTGTTTGTTTATTTTCTTTTGCTTGACAAAGGCCAGTTAGCTGAAAATTTGCGCCTGTCTTGTCTTGTTGTATTAAATACGCGTTCTTGTTCTTTTTTCGTTTTTTTTTTTTTTTCTGGTACAAGTAACATGTGATCACTCGATCATTTGGATCAGGGATTTGGGAACCTCAACATACGTGCAGCTAACTCTGTTATTTTAACATGTTACTGTTGTATAAGCCCACATACGACGCTAAGCCTTTCATGGCTATAGACCCATCAAAACAACAAACTCAACAGGAACAAAAAAGAAAAGAAAATTAAGTACACGTATTAATGCATTCGTTCACATAATCGAAGGACATGCCTCTGGCGTTGACCACTCCGTCCAATTCATCGCACAGGGCATTTAAAAAAAAACGGCATTAATGACCTACAATTGCTTCCACGTATCTCATTTTCCCTAGAGCCAAAATGAACTTAATGCATGTACCCAGTTATCAATCCTAAGAACAAGGACGTAAGGCTTTATCGAACACATACAGGTGAATGGACCAGCAAGGTAGAAAATGTTAAGAAGAAATGACAGAAAGCAAAGGAACAAGGCAGAAACAAAGAGAGTGACAGAAAAGAGGAATTTTATAGCACAGATTTTCCAGAAGGTGGGGGATACTCTTTATACTGAAAGAGCCCCGGCATCCCCACAGGGGGAGCTAACCTCCACAACTTACGTGCAGCTAACCTCAATATACGTGGAGCTAACCTCCTCAACATACACGCAGATAACCTCAATATATGTGCAGCTAACATCAACATACGTACAGCTATCCTCAATATACGTGCAGCTAACCTCAACATAAGTGCAGCTGACCTCTTCAACATACACGCAGATAACCTCAATATATGTGCAGCTAACATCAACATACGTACAGCTAACCTCAACATACGTGCAGCTGACCTCCTCAACATACATTCAGCTAACCTCCTCAACACACGCATAGTTAGCCTCAACATACGTGCAGCAAACCTTAACACACGTACAGCTATCCTCAATATACGTGCAGCTAACCTCAACATACGTACAGCTAACCTCCTCAACATACGTACAGTTAACCTCAACATACGTGCAGCTAACCTCAACATACGTGCAGCTATCCTCAATATACGTGCAGCTAACCTCAACATACGTACAGCTAACCTCCTCAACATACGTGCAGCTAACCTCATCAATATACGTACAGCTAACCTCAACATACGTGCAGCTAACCTCCTCAACATACGTGCAGCTAACCTCAACATACGTGCAGCTAACCTCAACATACGTGCAGCTAACCTCATCAATATACGTGCAGCTAACCTCAACATACGTGTAGCTAACCTCAACATACGTGCAGCTAACCTCCTCAACATACGTGCAGCTAACCTCCTCAACATACGTTCAGCTAACCTCCTCAACATACGTGCAGCTAACCTCCTTAACATACGTGCAGCTAACCTCCTCAACATACGAGCAGTTAACCTCAACATACGTACAGCTAACCTCCTCAACATACGTGCAGCTAACCTCCTCAACATACGTGCAGCTAACTTCCTCAACACACGTGCAGCTAACGTCAACATACGTGAAGCTAACCTTAACATACGTGCAGCTAACCTCCTCAACATACCTGCAGCTAACTTCAACGTACGTGCAGCTAACTTCAACGTACGTGCAGCTAACCTCCTCAACGTACGTGCAGCTAACCTCAACATACGTGCAGCTAACTTCAACGTACGTGCAGCTAACCTCCTCAACATACGTGCAGCTAACCTCAACATACGTTCAGCTAACCTCCTCAACATACGTGCAGCTAACGTCAACATACGTGAAGCTAACCTTAACATACGTGCAGCTAACCTCCTCAACATACCTGCAGCTAACTTCAACGTACGTGCAGCTAACTTCAACGTACGTGCAGCTAACCTCCTCAACGTACGTGCAGCTAACCTCAACATACGTTCAGCTAACCTCCTCAACATACGTGCAGCTAACCTCCTCAACATACGTGCAGCTAACCTCAACATACGTGCAGCTAACCTCATCAACATACGTGCAGCTAACCTCAACATACGTGCAGCTAACCTCCTCAACATACGTGCAGCTAACCTCCTTAACATACGGGCAGCTAACCTCCTGAACATACGTGCAGCTAACGTCAACATACGCGCAGCTAACCTTAACATACGTTCAGCTAACCTCCTCAACATACGTGCAGCTAACTTCCTCAACATACGTGCAGCTAACCTCATCAACATACGTGCAGCTAACTTCAACATACGTGCAGCTAACCTCATCAACATACGTGCAGCTAACCTCATCAACATACGTGCAGCTAACCTCAACATACGTGCAGCTAACCTCCTTAACATACGTGCAGCTAACCTCCTCAACATACGTGCAGCTAACGTCAACATACGCGCAGCTAACCTTAACATACGTTCAGCTAACCTCCTCAACATACGTGCAGCTAACCTCAACATACGTGCAGCTAACCTCATCAACATACGTGCAGCTAACCTCAACATACGTGCAGCTAACCTCAACATACGTGCAACTAACCTCAACATACGTGCAGCTAACCTCCTCAACATACGTGCAGCTAACCTCCTTAACATACGTGCAGCTAACCTCCTTAACATACGTGCAGCTAACGTCAACATACGCGCAGCTAACCTTAACATACGTACAGCTAACCTCCTTAACATACGTGCAGCTAACCTCAACATACGTTCAGCTAACCTCCTTAACATACGTACAGCTAACCTCCTTAACATACGTGCAGCTAACCTCCTTTAACATACGTACAGCTAACCTCCTAACATACGTACAGCTAACCTCCTTTAACATACGTACAGCTAACCTCCTTAACATACGTACAGCTAACCTCCTTAACATAGTACAGCTAACCTTCTTAACATACGTACAGCTAACCTCCTTAACATACGTACAGCTAACCTCCTTAACATACGTACAGCTAACCTCAACATACGTACAGCTAACCTCAACATGCGTGCAGCTAACCTCCTTAACATACGTGCAGCTAACCTCCTCAACATACGTACAGCTAACCTCAACATACGTACAGCTAACCTCAACATACGTACAGCTAACCTCCAACATACGTACAGCTAACCTCAACATACGTACAACTAACCTCAACATACGTGCAGCTAACCTCTTTAACATACGTACAGCTAACCTCAACATACGAACAGCTAACCCCCTTAACATACGTACAGCTAACCTTAACATACGTACAGCTAACCTCAACATACGTACAGCTAACCTCAACATACGTACAGCTAACCTCCTCAACATACGTACAGCTAATCTCCTTAGCATACATACAGCTAACCTCTTTAACTTACGTACAGTTAACCTCAACATACGTACAGCTAACCTCCTTAGCATACATACAGCTAACCTCCTTAACTTACGTACAGTTAACCTCAACATACGTACAGCTAGCCTCCTCAACATACGTGCAGCTAACCTCCTCAACATACGTACAGCTAACCTCAACATACGTGCAGCTAACCTCCTCTAATGTCTGCTTGTACCCTGTTCGTGTGTCTCATCATCATCATCAGGTGCCCTGCGCTTGGCGTTGGCAATCATGGACTTCCATCTGTCTCTATCTCTCGTTGCCCTTAGCATCTCCCCCACCATCCTCGTCCCCAGCCATTCTGCAAGTCCGTCCAGCATTTTCTCCCTGGGTCTACCTGGTGCTCTCTTTCCCTCCAGCTTCCCCGTTGTGACCAGATGCTCCAAATCCCCCTTCCTCATAAAATGGCCTATAAATGTTGCCTGTCTTTTCCTAATCTTCCTTATGAGTGATCTACTTGTGTCTGCTTCCATCAAGACTGTCTCGTTTGTTTGTTTGTTTTTTGTTTTGTTTTTGTTTTGTGTTTTTGCTGTCCATGGAACTCTTAACATCCTTCTTAGAAAACACATCTTGGCTGCCTCACACATTGCAAAACATCAAATATGTACATGAAAGATTTGGTAAACAGCTTCGGTTACCTGAACGCCCAACGAAGACTGTGTTTGGAGTTTAGTGGTTTTTGTTGATGAAGCAGTCGTTGTGCTTGGACAATGCCATATGCTCTCCATCCAAATCTGGCAGACTCCTTTAGTCTGTACAAATCCCCATGCGCTTAACAATTTGCTATTTTTCTTTAAAGTTCAGCTGATTGCGTCGAGCCATATCAGACCTATAATCATTTCAATACACACAAATATTTCAGCAGGGAAAAAGGAAAAGAAAACTAAATACACATATCAATGCATTCGCGCACATGATCCCAGGACATGCCCCTGGCGTTGACCACCCCGTCCAATTTATCGCACAGGGGATTTAAAAAAATACACCTGAATACAAATTTAAGCATACCTAAGAACTCCAAACCATATGTAAAAACAGGCATAAATTACCTAAAATTGCTTCCGCATATCTGACCTCCCTAGAGCCAAAAACGCATTCAATACCAATTATCAACGATAAGAAAAAGTACATAAGACTTTATCGAACACATACAGGTGAATGGACTAGCAAATGATAGGAAAAAATGGCAGAAAGCAAAGGAACAAGGCAGAACCAAAGAGAGTGACAGAAAAGAGGACATTTCTAGCGCATGTCTGCCTGCACCCTGTTCGTGTACCCCTCAGGGCCCACTGGGTCACCGGTGATCCCCAAACCAAAGATTTTCTTAAAGAAAATTTACTACACACTTGTAACTTGTTGATTAAAT
>CM060311.1:74899378-74906878 GCA_030674185.1 Monoplex corrugatus | reverse complement strand
TCCTCTTGTCACCCCCCTGTCCTTCAGTCCTACACACATCCTCTTTCACCCCCCTGTCCTTCAGTCCTACACACATCCTCTTTCACCCCCCCCCCCCTGTCCTTCAGTCCTACACACATCCTCTTTCACCCCCCTGTCCTTCAGTCCTACACACATCCTCTGTCACCCCCCCTGTCCTTCAGTCCCAACCCGAACAACGCCTTGGCAACCCTAAATACTGAAATTCCAGATGTAAACAACCATTAATTTGCTGCATATGTCACTAGTCGGGACACTGAATATTGTATTCCTGTTCTTGTTCTTCTTTGACTTTCTCTCTCTCTCTCTCCCTCTCTTTCTGTCGGTCTGTCTGTCTCTGTCTCTCTGTCTGTCTGTCTCTGTCTCTCTGTCTGCCTCTGTCTCTGTTTGTCTCTCCTCTCTCTGTCTCTCTGTCTCTGTCTCCGTCTCTGTCTCTGTCTCTGTCTCTCTCTGACTGTCTCTGTCTCTCTCTCTCTGTCTGTTTCTCTCTCTCTCACTCTCTCTTTCCGCTCTCTGATTATCACTTTCTTCGTCACTCTCTCTGTCTCTGTCTATGTTTCTCTCTGTGTCTCTTTCTTTGTCTCTGTCTCTCTCTCTCTCTGTCTCTGTCTCTCTTTCTCTCTCTCTCTCTATCTGTCTCTCTCTCTGTCTGTCTCCCTCTTTGTCTCTGTCTCACTGCCTCTATGTCTCTGTCTCTGTCTCTGCCTCTCTCTCTCTGTCTCTCTCTGTCTCTGTCTCCCTCTCTCTCTCTCTCTGTCGGAAATGAACTTTGAGAGATGTATGATATGATAAGCTATGTGTTCTATTAGCATGAAATGTACAGCTTGAAGACCCACACCAGGTGACAAAAGTCCGGTATGCCTGCTCACTTTCAGAGAGACAGGAGACCCCATCATCTCGTCGTCGCCATCATCGCCGTCGTCGTCGTCTTCGTCATCATTAATAATAATAATAATTAATTACAATATTTATATAGCGCAAAATCTTGATAAAATCAAATTTAAGCGCTGAAACAGACACACACACACACGCACGCACGCACACACACACGCGCGCGCGCGACACACACACGGCTATAAATGGGGAGAAAGAATAAAAGCAATGGAAAATTATAGAGAGCATATTATATACAATTATATATTACAATGTGATTCCCCTCCGAGTGGAGACAGGCTGCAGAGGGGATTGAGTGAGGTCAGGATTTTATGCAGAGGAGAAAAGGTGAGTTTTGAGAGCGGACTTGAAGGAGACAAAAGTAGGTTGCTGACGGACTGAGAGAGGAAGTTTGTTCCAGGAGAGCGGACCAGAAACAGAGAAGGCTCGTGGACCATAGGTATTGAGCTTAGTGCGTGGAAAGCGAAAAGTGAGAGGATCGGAGGCAGAGAGGAGGGTACGTGAGGGAACATAGATCTCAAGTAGGCTTGACAGGTAATCGGAGGCTGCGTTATTGAGGCTTTTGTAGCACATGGTGTCTAGTTTGTACTGTATGCGCTTTGATACAGGGAGCCAGTGAAGTTGTGCCAGGAGAGGAGATATGTGGTCAGCTTTTTTCTTTTTGAGTACAAGGCGTGCAGCATTGTTTTGAATGCGCTGTAGGATGTGAGTGGTGGAGGCAGGAGTGAATTGCAATAGTCAATGCGAGACATTATGAAGGAGAGGACGAGTTTTGCAGTTGTTTCGACAGAGATACTTCCTGATCAGGCTTATACGATGGAGGTGATAGTAGCAAGATCTGGCAGTTTGAGAAACAAAGTTGTTCATGGAGAGGGTAGAGTCAATGCAGACACCAAGGTTTTTAGCTGAATCAGAAATTGGGACTGATGTGTTACATAATGGGAGAGAAAGAGGAGGCAGCTGAGAAAGTTTCTGACGGGTGCCAATGAGGATAGCTTCTGTCTTGTCATCATTTAGCTGAAGTTTGTTGTATGTCATCCAATTTTTGATGTCCGAGTAACACTCAGTGGTGCGAGTCAGGAGGCGCTGTATATTGTCAGGTGAGTCACTGTCTTGAAGTTGGGTGACATCAGCATAGAAGTGGTGTTTTATAGAGTGGGAGTTGATGATGGTGGACAGGGGGGAGGTGTAAAGAGTAAAAAGAACAGGGCCAAGGACAGATCCTTGTGGAACACCACAGGTCAGGTATGCAGGTTGAGAGTAAGTGCCATTGATGAGAACAGTTTGTTTTCTGTTTGATAGATATGAAGTGAACCAGGAGAGAGCAATGTCAGAGATGCCAAAAGTATGATGAAGTCTAGAAAGGAGAATACCATGATGAATGGTATCAAAGGCTGCAGACAGATCAAGGAGTGTGAGCAGAGAGACTTTGCCAGTATCAGTTGCAAGGAGGAGATTGTTGAGAATGTGTAGCAAGGCAGTTTCAGTGCTATGGCACTGGCGGTAGGCTGACTGGAAAGGATTGAGGAGATTGTTGGCAGACAGGTGAGAGTTCAGTTGGTTGAGGACAACTTTTTCAAGGAGTTTTGACAAGAAAGAGAGATTAGAGATAGGCCGGTAATTTTTCAGTTCATTTGGGTCTAAATTGTATTTCTTGAGGAGAGGGTGAACAATAGCAGACTTGAAAGAATCTGGGACAGTTCCAGTTTGGAGAGAAGTGTTGATGATGTCAGTGATGAATGGGAGGAACGTAGGGAGACAGTCAGAGTAGAGAGAACCTGGAAGAGGATCCAGTTCGCAGGTTTTGAACGACATGGATCTGATTGTGTTGAGAATTTCTTCTTGTGAGACTGGGGTAAAAGTAGTAAGAGGTGTGCCAGAGAAGGAAGGGTCAGGTGGGCATGGTTGACAGGGTGTCCTGTCAAGCCTGTCACGAAGAGTTTGTATTTTGGTGGTGAAATACTTGGAGAATACAGATGGGAGTTCTTCATTTGTGTGTTTTGTTGGGAGAGGTAAATCTTTTCGTGTGCCAAGGAGATGATTCATGGTTGTAAAGAGTTCTTTTGAAGAAGAGGCATTCAGGATTTTGGTTTGGAAATAGCTTGTTTTTGCAGATACAATGAGGGTGGATACTTTTGTTTAGAGGCTTGGAAAAGTTGCCTATGTACAGTGAGTTTGGATTTGCGCCAGCGGCGCTCTGCTCTGTGGCAGGCACGTTTTGCACAGGCAATCTCATGAGTGAGCCAGGGGGTAGGGGGTAGGGGGGCGGTCAGGTAAAAGACGGGTTGTGGCTGGAGCATGAGTGTCCAGAAGATGGTGGAGAGTAGTATAGAATTCATCGGCAAGGTTATGTGACTTTTCAGAAAGGAGACGGAAGGCATCAGATGAAAATGTGGAGAGGTCGATAGATTTGAGATTGCGTCGAGTCACTGTGCGCATGGTACGGGAAGGAGGAGGAATGTCAAGAGAACAGAGAATTGCAGAGTGGTCAGATGGAAGGGCTGAAGTTAGACGGGTAGAAAGAACTAAGCAGTTGTCAGTAGCTGAATTGTGGTGATCACGAGAAATGATCCAGTCAAGAATGTGACCTTTTTGATGGGTTGGTTCAGAAATGTGTTGAGTCATATTGTGATTGGACAGAGAGTTGATGATATGTCTTGTGTCATAACGGTGAGTGTTGTCATAGTGGACATTGATGTCACCTAGAATGATGAGATTTCCAGGTAAGAGGCAGTAGTAGTCAAGCAGTTGGTCAAAGTCAGAGAGAAACATGGATGTGGTGAGCTTGTTGGCAGTGCTAGGTGGAGGTCGATAGACACAGGAGAAGGTGATGGGGTGAGGGGTGGATTGGAAGGATACTTCAACGTGCTCGAAAGAAGGATGGGAGAAAGGCAGAGACTGCGAGAAAGATAGGCGGGAATGGAGTGAGTCGTTGTAGAGGATGGCGATACCACCACCTCGGGATGAGCGATGGAAAGAAGCAAGCCTGTAACCACTCGGAGTGAGACTCGCATGTATAGGTTCATGACCAAGGGGGTTAAGCCATGTTTCGGTGATGAAAGCAATGTCAACATGCTCATCTGCGATAAAGTCAGCAATGACATCGGCTTTGCCATCAGTGCATGTTGACTGAGCGTTAAAAAGGCATAGTTTTAGTTTATCACAATGCGGCGGCCGAGGTGGAGACGAAGGCAGCACCGACGGGACAGAAGACGAAGGCGACACCACAGAAGACAAATAAGACAGAAGGGACAAGCGCCTCCTCGGTATGTTCCGGCAATTTCCGTAAACGTTCGGGGCGCCATTTTTAAAATGCTGACTGAGGCAGCATGGCGAGTACCAGTACTGTAACCAAACGCGGAGCGTGTTACTGTTGTGTGATCAACTGCAGCAACAACAATCGTACAAGTATTGACCCAAGAACAGGCAAGCCAGTGCGCTTCTTCTATTTTCCAAATACGGAGACAGACAGAGAGAGGTAAGTTGGTATTATTTTCAGTCTTCTTGTGTTGAGTGCCAGTGTGTGTGTACACGTGTGACTTGTCAAAACAAAGTGTGCGCCGACAACGTGTAGGCCACCGCCAACCGACACCGGCCTGCCCCATTGTTTACAAATGCAGTGCATGAACTGCACATGTAAGACCCTATGTTATGTATGTGGAGGCAAATGTGCATGGAAACTTTATATTTTTTTTATCAATATTTCATTAGATAACCTGACCTACATAATCCCTTGCATATAATATATATATATGTGTTGTGTGTGTGTGTGTGTGTGTGTGTGTGTGTGTGTGTGTGTGCGTGCGTGCGTGTGTGTGCGTGCGTGTGTGTGTGTGTGTGTTTGTGTGTGTGTGTGTGTGTGTGTGTGGTGTGTGTGTGCGTTGTGTGTGTGTGTGTCTGTGTGTGGTAAGAGTGACTTTGAGACTGAGACTGACTGTGATTAGGTGAGCTTGGTTAATCACAAATTCTACATACTTGGTGGTGGTTGGCAAGCTGAGCTATGAGGCAACTGTGGATGTATTTCATGTTTACTTTGATTTTGTTTCAGGTGCCAGAAGTGGATCATCAACATCAGGAGAGATGACGTCAAGATTGCTGACATCAAGTCGAAGAGGGTGTGCTCTGTACATTTTCATGAGAAAGTTTTCAACTGCCCTACAGACATTCAGCATTCTCGACTGCTACCGACTGCCGTGCCTACCATTGTCAGCTGCCCAAATCCTCCTCCATCCATGGAATGTCGACGACCTCCGCCCAAGATCAGAGAGCCTGTACCAAAGAGGAGACGACAAGATACTGCCTCCAGCTCTGTATATCATGAAGGTGATGGTGATGATTGTGATGGTGACAGAGACAGTACTAGACCCGTGGTGAAAGCGTCCGAACCAGATCCTGAGAAGTTGGCCCGAGAGCTGAAGCAGGCCAAACGTGCTTTAGAAGACCTCAAGAAACAAAACAAACAACTTGAAAGGAAATGCAAAACAGCACAAGCAGCCAAGGTCAGACTTATAAAGCGCCATGCTGTACAAGTAGCGTCTCTTCGTGCAAAGAAAGAAGCAATCCTGGAGAATTTCCTCAAAGACCTGCCAGTTGTTCCAGCAGCTTTATTCAAGATCATGATGCGGAAGAAAAAGTGGATCAACTGGGACACCGAGAAAGAGGCTATGGAGTTGTGTCTCGCTGTGTACTTTAGGAGCACTTCTGCTTATGCCGTTCTCCGCTCCGTTGGGTTTATGCTTCCACATCCAAGAACACTCAGGAGGCGCTTTTCAACTGTGTTGACTGGGGTCGGTCTGTGTCAGAGTCTGGTGGAAATGATGCGCTTGAGAACATTAGCACTTGAAGAACATGAGAAAAGAGTGACACTCTCCTTGGATGGAATGACTGTGACCAAAGCCCTGACCTACAGTCATCATCGTGACGAGCTGGTCGGCTTTGTCAACTGCGGCGAGCATCACCAGAGTGACGAAATCGCTGACCAAGCAATTTTGGTCATGATCAGGGGACTGACCCTGAAGTGGAAGCAGGTGTTGGGGTATTTTGTTGCCAAGCACAACCTGGCAACACCTACTTTGACAGCCATCATTTCCGAAATCGTCAGAGCCGTCACAGGGATTGGTTTGTATGTTGATGCCATTGTGATGGACCAAGAATCCTGCCAATGGAAATGGATGAAAGACATGGGTGTGTGTGTGGAACGACCGTATGTGTTTCATGGCACTACACAGTCCTTTGTCATGCCAGATCCGCCACACCTCATCAAAAACTTGAGGAACAATTTCATGACGAAATACATCTCCTTCAGCTGGGATGGAGAAAGAATGATTGCAAAGTGGTGTCACCTCCAAGAACTCTTCTCCCTTGAAACATCTGGCGGGTCAATTCGCGCTGCTCCCAAGCTGAAGGAGTGTCACTTCACCCTGCCCAGAGGGAAAAAGATGAAAGTCATCTTGGCATGCCAGATATTTTCCCACTCAGTCGCTGCTGCCTTGAAATTGTATGTGTCAAAGTCGTTGATGTCCGAGGCTGCTCTTCAAACAGCATGCTTTGTGGAGACGGTGAACAGCATGTGGGATTTTGTCGACTCTCATTCCCTCTCCACCCCAGTCGGGAAGAAGCCGTCACAAGGAGTGATTTTGAGGGTGACCAGGTTCGATTTGCTTCCTTTTCCAACTTTGTGGAAAGCTGGTGTTTCACAAACCCAAAGAATGACAAACTGGCCAGCAACATTCCAAGTCACAAAGGGTGGCTCCTAGTGCTTTCGGCAATGAAGGGATTGAGCCAAAAGCTAATCATGGAGGAGGAGGTCTTGACACACTTGTGCCTGAGAAAGTGTAACCAGGATCACGTTGAGAACCTTCACAGTCAAATACGTGGCTACAATGGCTTCAACGACCACACGACGTTGCCAGCATATGTCGATGCACTCCGTTGCCTGTCTTGTTCTTCTGCAACATCAGAGCTCTTGGTCAAGACAATCAGTGCTGGTGCCAACTGCCAGCCTGATGGTGAGCATGGACACCATCCCATTGTCAACCCATGCACAGCAGACGTTGAATGTGATGCAGAGAATGCTGATCATGCAGACCCCATCGAAACCAACTCCTTCAGTTGTGAGAACAACTTGGTTTCCTCTTCCTTCACAGACTTGGAGATGGAACTGCCACCCGTCGAGTCAGACATTGTTCAGTACATTGCTGGTGCTGTCGTGAGGAAGTTCAAGCAGAAAAACGACTGTCCTCTCTGTGTGGAAAAGTTCACCATCAGTGCAAATGAGGCAACTGGAGAAACTCCCTCACTTGTGTCACTTGTGTCACTCAAAGAGTTTAAACTTGGATGCCTGGTTCGTGTCAGTGAGCCACTGCTGCAGGTTTTCAGATGCTTTGAACTTCACTTCAGAGTAGCTACATCAAAGGGATTGCCAAGAGCCAACCCAAGGCAAACTATTCTGAACAGCTTTGTCAAGTCACAAACAGATGATCTGAATTGTGAGTGTGAATGTTTGGCAAGCCTTATTGCTGCTTATTGCAACATCAGGATTTACCACGAAGTGAAACTGTTCAATCAGCAACTGAAGTCAAAAGTCAG
>CM060311.1:74879378-74894378 GCA_030674185.1 Monoplex corrugatus | reverse complement strand
CTAACGATTAAAGCTAACGGGGCTATGAAGCTCTCTAACGATTGAGCTAACGGGCTATGAAGCTCTCTAACGATTAAGCTAACGGGCTATGGAGCTCTCTAACGATTGAGCTAACGGGCTATGGAGCGGTCTAACACCTAGAGCTAAGGGGCTATGGAGCGGTCTAACACCTAGAGCTAAGGGCTATGGAGCGGTCTAACACCTAGAGCTAAGGGGCTATGGAGCGGTCTAACACCTAGAGCTAAGGGGCTATGGAGCGGTCTAACACCTAGAGCTAAGGGGCTATGGAGCGGTCTAACACCTAGAGCTAAGGGGCTGCTGCATGTATGAAGCATAGTAACACTGAAGTAGTTCAGTGTTGACCATGACCATTACACATGACATTATTTCATACAGCCGTTTGGCTGAAGTATCGCCTCCCTCTAGTAGAAGCAGGTGCAAGAAATTAAATAATGGCTGAGAGAGAGACAGAGAGAGAGAGAGAGAGAGAGAAGAAAGACACAAACAGAGGGAGATACAGAGAGACAGACAGACATACAGACAGACAGACACAGACACAGAGACAGACAGAAAGACAGAGAGACACAGACAGACAGATTGACAGAGAGAGAGAGAGAGAGAAACACACACACACACACACACACACACACACACACACACACACACACACACACACACACACACACACACAGACAAAGACAAAGACAGAGAGATGCAAAGACATAGAGAGATAGAGACAGAGACGGAGACAGAGACAGAGAAAGAGAGAGAGTGAGAGAGACTGACAGACAGACAGAGACAGAGAGACACAGAGACAGACAGACAGACAAAGAGAGAGAGACACACACAAAAAAAGAAAGGGAGAGAGAGAGACAGACAGGCAGAAAGAGAGACAGATAGATAGACAGAGACGGACAGAAAGAGAGAGAGAGACAGAGAAACAGAGACACAGAGAGAAATGATGGAGAAAGATTTTCCTCAAGAGTGGCGGACCAACAATTTATATTCCTCTAACAACAGTCCCCCCTCAAAAAGCAGCGCCCCCACCCCAACCCAAACACCCACCCACCCCACCCCCATCCCCGAAACAGTTCAAGAGTCTGAAGTTTTACGTCCAAGCTATCAAACGATTAGCGCCAACAAGAACTCTCCACAAAGAGAGTGTAATGACTAATTGCACACCCTACGCGGCCCTCCACCGTTGGCCGTGACACGATAAAATCACACCACCACCACCACCACCACCACCACTTTACTACAAGACCTTCATCACCCTGTTCTCTTTAACCCTTTGACTCCTGCACCCTGTCCACCACTTGCAAAAACTTAACTCTTTGACTCCCTCACCCAATCCACCAGCTTCCGGCAGGAAGCTGGTGGATAGGGTGAGAGAGTCAAAGCGTTAAGTTTTTTGCTTTGTTAGCATGGTTGACAATACAGGATGCTGGCGGACAGGGTTCAGGAGTGTCAAAGGGTTAACCTTGCGACCTGCAGTTCACTCTGAACAGTGGCTCTCTCAGTCTCTGCGAGGCTCAGGACCGAGAAGGAGAATGGTAATAACCACACACAGTCATACAAGGGAGGCAATCACAAAGCCTATCACATTGCCTTTCCCCTTCCCTTACTCCCCCTTCCCTCTATGGAGAGTAATTGCCAGTTAATTCCTAATCTGGCCTGTAGCAAAACAAAGCCCCCAAGGTGTTAGACCCCTCTCTGCCTCTCTGATAAAGGCATCAAGGGCGGTGATTAAAAGAAAACGCTTTCAGTAACCTCCCTTCACGTTTCTGCCTGGGGGTGGGGGGGGGAGAGTTTCCTTCCGTTCCCCCCCCCCCCCCCCACCTGGATATTTCAATACAAAAGTCTTGATCTTTGCAACCAGGGAAACCGCCAACCAGGGGAGAGGGGTTTCGCTCTCAGGGGTCGAAACCCAGGGGTTCGTTCAAACATAGAAACCCAGAGCAAAGAGACTAGTAGGTATAGTCTCTTTATCCAGAACAACAAATTCTTGCCCAGAGAACTCGGGAATGCCCACAGCCAGTGGAAACCCCCCAGCTGGGAGTGAAAACTTTTCTATCAGGGGTCTATACCTGTAGGTTTCTTTGAAGAATCGTATGTCAAGAACATAGCCTAGAGTCTGGACTTGTTGGTTTAAACACAATTTTGTTCAAGAAAAGAAGAGTCATAAATACAGCAAAGCATGGGCAGGGCATCAAGCAATGGCTTAAGTTAGCCCTCCCCAAAAACTCTATTGGCTCAAATGCGGGCAACTTGTGAAATTTAAACCAACAAGAAACAAGAAAGAAATGAAGAAAAAAAACCTCTAAAAGCACTACGATCATATCTTTAACACATTAGGTGAAAGAAAACAATAACAACAAAAATGAACCAAAACAAACTAAAGAAAAAAAAAACAGAAAAAAACCCAACAAAGCCTGGACTTGTTCAAGAAGGATTCATTTGAACTCGGACGATTCTATATGCTGTCCACCCAAATTTTCCAAACAATTATCAGACGGATTCCTCAGTTAAGCCCACGTGAAACCCTACATGTATGTGATGGCAAGGTCCTGAACAGAAGAGGAGGATGGGGGACCTATGAAACGTTGACACCACCAGAATGATTGGAGCATTAATTAGATTAAGATGGGCTGAAAACAAGACGCAATTTATGTTGCAAGATTACCCTCCATGGGGATGCCGGGGGCTCTTTTAGTATAAATAGTATCCCCATCTTCTGGAAATTCTGTGCCAGAACTGTATGCGCGTGTGTCTGTGGTGTGGTGTGTTTGTTTGTTTTTTGTTGTTGTTTTTTTTGTATCTGTGTACGTGTGTGTTTGTGTGTGTATGTGTGTGTATGAATTAATTAATGTAAAGCGCAATTAGTCCTTACCTATGTGTGGGAGAATAGCGCTATATAACTGTGATTTATTATTATTATTAGAAATTTCACCTTTTCTGTCACTCTGTTCGTTTATATCTTCCTCCTGTGCTTTCTGCCATTTCTTCCTATCGTTTTCTGCCTTGATGGACCATTCACCTGTATGTGTTCGAAAAGCCTTGCGTACTTTTACTTAGGATTGATAATGGGTATATGTATAAAGTGCATGTTTGGCTCTAGGGAGACGAGATATGCAGAAGCAATCTTAGGTAATTTAGGCCGTTTTTATATATGTTTTGGTGTTCTTAGGTATGCTTAAATTTGTATTCAGGTGTGTTTCTTAAATCCACTGTGTGATACATTTGGGCGGAGCGGTCAATGCCAAGGGCATCTTCTTAGATTATGTGCGCGAACGCATTGATGTGTACTTAATTTTATTTTCCTTTTTATTTTCCTTTGAAGTATTGTTAGGTTTCTAAACGGTAATAACCCTGATAGAGTTCTACGCATCGGCTGGATTTTAAACAAATAATACTAACAATAACAATGTTGGAAGATGGATTGAGCTCGGACGAATGATCTCGAGTCCACAGCTTTATCATACACATCTCTTCTTCATTCGGAAAAAAAATCCGTCCAGTCATAAGATGATCCGTACGCATCCAGTGAAATCCACCAGACAAGGGAGAACGCTTACTCTATCTTTGACAGAGGATGCCTGAACTTACAATCAAGCCATTTGCTCTCAAGGCTCTGTACTTGAAACTCAAGCATACAGAATTCCCCAAAGACAGGAAAATTGTTTGTCCTGTGGACATAACAGATGGGAGAGGCAAGAAACCAGACACCGGTAGGTTTGTCGATCAGGAGAAGCGTGGTGCACGTGACCACGAGTCCTCCAGGACTCCACAAGGTTCAGAAGAGAAGCTGCCGTGTTTGGCCACACAGCAGGACTGGGCCCCGGCGTAGAGTGAGTTGTCTCAGAATTTCAGACGCAGTGAAACTGTATATATGATATAGATAGAGAAGGATGGCGGAGAGAGAGTGGGGGAAGAGAGAGAGGGGGGGAAGGAAGAGAGAGAGAGAGGGAGAGGAAGAGGAGAGAGAGAGAGAGAGACAGAGACAGGGACAGAGGCAGAGACAGAGAGACAGAGACAGAAGACAGAGACAGACAGACAGAGACAAGCCGAGAACGAATGAGCGATCGATCGATGCGAGCGAGCGAGTAGCGAGCGAGAGCGAGAGAGAGAGAGACAGAAGAAGACAGACAGACAGACAGACAGACAGACAAATAGAGAGACAGACAGACAGACAGACAAATTGAGAGACAGACAGACGGAGAGCGATCAAGCAAGCGAAGAGTGAGAGAAGAGAGATAGAGAGACAGACAGACTAAAGAGACAAAGAAAAAGAGAGAGAGAGACGGAGAGAGAAACAGAGAAAGAGAAAGAGACAAATAGACAGACAGAGACAGAGAGCGAGAGAGAGAGAGAGAGAGAGAGAGAGAGGGAGAGACAAACAGAGACAGAGAGAGACAGACGGACAAACAGACAGACAGACAGACAAACAGAGCGAGGAAGCGAGCGAAAGCATGAGAGAGAGATACAGAGAGTACGAGAAAGAGAGAGAGAGAGAGAGACGGAGAGAGAGAGAAACAGAGAAAGAGAGACGAACAGACAGACAGAGAAAGAGAGAGAGAGAGAGACAGTGACAGAGAGAGGGACAGACAGACAGAGCGAACGAGTGAGAGAGAGAGAGAGAGAGAGAGAGCTGAGAGAGAGAGAGAGGAGAGAGAGAAGAGGAGAGAGAGAAAGAGGATATAGAGACAGACAGGCAGGCAGGCAGACGGAGAGCGAGCAAGCAAGCGAGCAAGGGAAAGAGTGAGAACGAGAAGAAGACAGACAAACAGACAGACAGACAGAGAGTGAGCAAGCGAGCGAGCAAGCGAGCGAAAGAGTGACAGACAGACAGGAGAGATAGAGAAACAGATAGACAGACAGAGACAGACAGACAGAGACGGAGAGAGAAAGAAAAGAGAGACGAACAGAGACAGAGAGAAACAGAGAAAGAGAACAACAGACAAACAGAGACAGAAGCGAGAGAGAGAAGAGACAGACAGACAGACAGACAGATCGACAGAGACAGAGACAAACAGAGACAGAGACATACAGACAGACAAACAGACAGACGGACAGACAGACAGAGACTGACAAACTGACAGACAGACGAGAGGGCAGCGAGCGAGAGAACAAAAAGAGAGGGGTGTGAGTGTTTGGAGGGAGTGAGAGGTGAGTCGTGTAGGTAGTGGAGCAGCAGACAGACAGAGAAGACAGAGACAGAGAGAGACAGAGAGACCTTTGTACGAAAGTAACCAATTTGAGATCGAACTAGTGAAAAAGAGGAAAAGAGATCGTGGTTAGAAAGGGACCACAGAGAAACTCCTATTCAAAAACAGACAGACAACCAACAGACAGACAGACAGACAGACAGACAAACAGTAAGACAGACAGACAGGTTGGGTGAGTGAGTAGCGTAGACCCGCGAACCAAGAAGAAGAGTAGTACAGAAAGAAAGGAGGGTCAGCCAGGCTTTGCATCGTCCATCACACGACCTCGTAGGAAACAGGGGACCTGAGCTCCCCGACTGAGATAAAGCAAGCCCCCCCTCAGCCCTTCCCATCCTTTGAAGCTGAGTCGTCCGCACGGGCTTAAGGCGTCTGGGGAAGAAGCAACATGGAGGTGAAGGGTAGTGCCTGTTCGAACAACTCGTCTGCCACACCTTGCTTGCTCTGTTCTTTCGTCATGGCGTCCAGCTTCAAAGCGATGTAATTGGTCTGAACAGCGTGGGGTTAAGGTGTTCACCTTGGGGAATACCTCGCTGTGTCGGATATATCATCCGTCCATCCAGCTACGATGGTCATTTAGTCGCTTAATTGTTGTCCTCCTCGCCCGTGTCAAATCGTCGGGTTAATTAATGTTCCTCTTTTTTTTCTTTTTTCTCACTTCGCTTGGTTCTCTGTCTTTTTCGTACGTTATCTGTCTATCTGTCTGTCTGTCTGTCTGTCTGTCTATGTGTCTGTCTGTCTGTCCTATCTATATCTATCTATCTATCTATCTATCTATCTATCTATCTGTCTGTCTGTCTATCTATCTATCTACTATTCTACCTATCTATCTATTATCTGTCTGTCTATCTATCTATCTATCTATCTGTCTGTCTATCTATCTATCTATCTATCTGTCTGTCTGTCTATCTATCTATCTATCTATCTATCTATCTATCTATCTATCTGTCTGTCTTCTATCTATCTATCTATCTATCTATCTGTCTATTTGTCTGTCTTATCTATCTATTTATCTATCTATCTGTCTATCTATCTATCTATCTATCTGTCTGTCTGTCTATCTATCTATCTATCTATCTTCTGTTTCTATTATCTATCTATCTATCTGTCTATCTATCTAAGTAACTATCTATCTTCTATCTGTCTGTTTATCTATCTATCTATCTATCTGTCAATCTGCTGTCTGTCTGTCTGTCTATCTATCTATCTATCTATCTATCCATCTGTCTGTCTATCTATCTGTCTATCTTTGTATCTTCTTCTTCTATCTGTCTATCTGTCTATCTATCTATCTATCTTCTATCTATCTGTCTGTCTGTCTGTCTGTCTACCTATCTTTCTATCCATCCATCTGTCTGTCTGTCTTCTATCCATCTATCTGAATGTACGATCTTCTATGCTAGTAGCCTACCATAGTATATCAAAAACTCAAAATACGCTTTTAATATTTCTGTCCCAACTATTGATGATTTTGAGAAATTAAACACAAACACACACACACACACACACACACACACACACACACACACACACACACACACACACACACACAAACACACACACACCCACAACAACACAAACAACACACACACACACACACACACAAACACACACACAAACACACATACACACACACACATCACACACAAAACAACAACATCATATATCACAGCAAACGTACAACAAATATTTACCAGACACTTTTGCATATTAACTAACAACGACACACACACACACACACACACACACACACACACACACACACCACACACACACACACACACACACACACACACACACACACACACAACACAACACAACGCACACACACACACACACAACACAACACACAAACACAGTGTGTTTATCTAAATCGTTCAATTATGTTCCCTTTGAAGACGATGTTGTGTTTCCTATAACCACACTGCATTAACTCTTCTGTGTATTTGTCTCTGTCTCTGTCTCTCTCTCTCTCTCACTCACTCTCTCTCTCTCTTTCTCTCTTCTCCTTTCTCTCTTTCTCTCTGTCTCTTTTAAATTCCTGTCCCTCTGTTTCTCTCTCCTCTCTCTTCTCTCTCTCTCTCTCTCTCTCTCTCTCTCTCCTCTCTCTCTCTCTCTCTCTCTCTCTCTCTCTCTCTCTCTCCATACACACTCTCTTTCTCCCCACCATCTCTCTCTCTCTCTCTCTCACACACACACATACACACACACATGCACATACACACTCACACACACATACACACACATACACATACACACACACACATACACACATGCACACCACACACTCACACCACACACACACACACACCCAACACACACATATATAATATATATATATATATACACATACACATACACACAGGATACTCACACACTCACTCAAACATAAACACACACACACACACACTCACACAACACACACACACACACACACACACACACACACACACACACACATACACCACACACACATACACACAGATACACACACTCACACAACAACACATAACACGACAACACCCACACACACACACACACACACACACACACACACACACACACACAACACACACACACACACACACACACAACACACACACACACACACACACTTACACACACACACACCCACATACACGGCGGGCACATACACACCCACACTTCACCCCCACCACACCACCCACCCCCACACACACACACATACACACCAATACTTACACACACACACACAATCAGTCACACATACACACAGCTTACCACATCACTACCTCACACCACAAGATTCGCCGCAGAGCTCCGATTATCTGTGGTCCCTTGATGTTGTCCATGATATCTTGGACTGTGTCCAAATCTCCCGGAACTTTCGCCATGTTTGGGGGGTCCTTCCAGCTGTGTCGCAATGAATTTTGGGCAACTGCTTTTCAAACTGTCTTTACAGTATCAGCCCCAGAGTGATAGATAGATGTTTAGACGCGAGGAAAAAAGAAGAGAGAGAGAAGAGACAGACAGACAAACAGACAGACAGAGACAGAGAGACAGACAGACACAGAGACAGACAGACGGACAGAGACAGATAGAAACGGACTGGCAGAGACAGAGATAGACAGACAAAGATAGAGACGAGAGAGAGAGAGAGGGGGGGGGGGGAAGAATCCCAGAGAGAAATACAGAGAGACAAAGGCAGAGATTTAGAGACAGAGAGAGAGAAGAGAGAGGGGAGAGAGAAAAGAGAGAGACAGAGCTAGAGACACAGAGAGAGAGAGCAAGAGAGAGATAGAGAGAAAGAGAGAGAGAGAGAGAGAGAGAGGCAGACTGATTTTTAAACATTAAAAGAAAAGTTATTCAAAATTAATTTTACAAAAAAAAACAAAAAACAAAAAAAATCAATCGTCAGTTTAAAAGTCAAACTAAATGATGGAGACAGCTTTAGACGTTTCTCGCCCAAGAAATGTTTCCATCTGATGTCCAGTGCGGACAATGTGAATTGTCAGTAAAGGCACCAAGAGAAGGAAACATTGAAAAAATGACTTTTTTTTCCCCTATGAAAATCGCAACTTTCGGGGTGTGTGGTGTGTGTGTGTGTGTGTGTGTGTGTGTGTGTGTGGTGTGTGTGTGTGTGTGTGTGTGTGTGTGTGTGTGTGTGTGTGTGTGTGTGTGTGTGTGTGTATGCGTGTGTAAGTGTGTGTGTGTGTGTTTTGGGGGTGGATGTGGGAGGAGAAGAAATTCTTCTTTTTTTTTTTTAATCCTAATATAGAGTTTTCTACTATGACAATTAACAGACTGTCATAAAAATTCTATCACTATCTTTCTTCATCGCAGTTTTATACATCTTCTTCTTCGATTCTTCTTCTTCGATTCTTCTTCTTCGCAATTCTCTTCCTTCTTCTTCTTCTTCGCAATTCTTCTTCTTCGCAATTCTTCTTCCTTCTTTCGCAATTCTTCTTCTTCGCAATTCTTCTTCTTTCCGCAATTCTTCTTCTTCGCAATTCTTTCTTCGAATTCTTCTTCGCAATTCTTCTTCTTCGCATTCTTCTTCTTCCTTCTTCTTCGCAATTTCTTCTTCTTCGCAATTCTTCTTCTTCGCAATTCTTCTTCTTCGCAATTTCTTCTTCTTCTTCTTCTTCGCAATTCTTCTTCTTCGCAATTCTTCATCTTCGCAATTCTTCTTCTTCGCAATTCTTATTCTTCGCAATTCTTCTTCGCAATTCTTCTTCTTCTGTTTGTTTGGCTTTTTTTGTAAAATAAATATTAGGCAATCTTTAAAGCAGACGAGCCACACAGCATATGCTTTCCATACACCAAACATCAGGCAATTCAAATCAAAAGTACTGACCATAAAATCTGCTCCAGAAATCCGGCAGAGAAGATCGTAGTGACAGCAGGAGCATAAAGAGGACGAAGATATTTTAAATTTAGAATCTGTGGCGAAAATAGGCAGCGAATAGATTGCTTACAGCAGGGGTGCGTTGGTGGTCTGACTGGGGTATCTCGAGATGGGTGGCGGAGTGTTATGTACAAACATTACCGTAACATGTTGATGCAATGTGAACATGTGTCTGTAATGGGTTAATCAGATACTGAGTGTGGATAAGAAATGAAGATGTGTTTTTAAATGGTTAATATGCTTTGCTTGGGTCGTGAAGATTGAAACGTACACATACATTTACACACACACACAAACACAAACAAAACTCTTATACACACACACACACACTCTCTCTCTCTCTCTCTCTCTCTCTGTGTCTCTGTCTCTCTCTCTGTCTCTCTCTCTCTCACACGTACACAAACAAACAAACACATATTCATACACACACACATAAAACAAACAAAAAATGATAAAATCCAGTACTTGCTAAAATTGTGCGTGTGTGTTTGTGTGTGTGTGGGTGGGTGGGTGGGTGTTTGTGTGTATGTATGTATGTGTGTGTGTGTGTGTGTGTGTGTGTGTGTGTGTGTGTGTGTGTGTGTGTGTGTGTGTGTGTGTGTGTGTGTGTGATAAACAGTCGTGTTTTGATCAATTCATCTGTCCTCAAGTCTTGTACGCTGTTTGGTTAAATAGGAAAATAGGACGGAAAGTGGAGAGAGGGGCAAGGGAGACAAACCTTACTCACGAGAGAGAGAGAGAGTGAGAAAGAGAGAGAGAGAGAGAGAGAATGAGATAGAGCATGTTTATCTCTGTGTGTGTCTGTGTGTCTGTGTCTGTGTGTGTGTGTTTGTGTGCGTGTGTGGCTGTGTGCAGCGTGTGTGTATGTGTGTGTGTGTGTGTGCGTATGTGATGTATGTGTGTGCGTATGTGCGTATGTGTATGTGTGTATGTCATGTATATGTGTGTGTGTGCTTGTGTGTGTGTGTATGTGTGTGTGTGCGTGTGTGTGTGTATTTGTGCATGTGTGTATGCATGTGTGTGTGTATGTGTGTACATGCTGTGTATGTGTGTATGCATGTGTTTGTGCAATGTGTGTGTGTGTCTGTGTGTGTGCCGTGTTTGTGTGTGTATGCGCGCGCACGTGCGTGTGTATGTGTATGTGTGCGCACGCACGCGCAATTGTACGCGTGTATGTGTGTGTGAGTGTGTGTGTGTGTGCAGTGTGAGTGTTTTTCCCCCCATTTTGAACGAACGATTGAGAAACAAAAAAATTCAAGTCATGCCTGGCTTGAGGAAACAGACGGTATTCCCACAGCCTGTCAATGGCTTCTCACAGCAGTCAGGATGCAAACATCAGTCATTACACTTATACAGGAATGTCTGAATGAATGACTACAAGCACCACTGTCGGAAATAACATTTAAAAAAAGAGAGAGAGAAAAAAAAAAGAAAGAACGAAAGCAAAGAAAAAAAAAAAAAAAAAAAAAAAAGAAAGGAAAAAAGTGATTCGTCAAAAAGGCGTCATAGCTTGTTCAATTATAGTAATGTGTTGTAAGTATGATGTTAAGTTTTGGAGTGAGTTGTTTATTTGAGTTTGAGTTTTGTTTGAATTTGGAGTTTGAGTTTGTTTTGAGTTTGAGTTTGTTTGAGTTTGAGTTTTGTGTTTGAGTTTGAGTTTGGTAGTTTGAGTTTTTGAGTTTGAGTTTGAGTTATTGAGTATTGTTTAAGTTTTGAGTTTGAGTTTGATTGTGAGTTTGAGTTTTGAGTTGAGTCAGTGTTGGTTTGAAGTTTGAGTTTGAGTCTTGAGTTTGAGTCGAATTTGAGTTTGAGTATAAATTTAAGTTAGTAAGTTTGTTTGAGTTTGAGTTGAGCTTGAGTTGAGTCTGAGTCTGAGTCTGACTCTGACTCTGAATCTGAGTCTGAGTTTGAGTTTGAGTCGGAGTTTGACTTTGAGTTTGAGTTTGAGCTGACTTTCTCAAGATGACGTCTCCCACAGTCGGAATGAATTCCATATGTATGCATTGTCGCCAGCCGATGCCAGCCATGTGACGGAGAAGATCCAAAATGATCTATGAAGTAAACTGCGCATCAGCTCTACGCGCTGGAAAGGTCTTGAGGGACAGGGAGATTATGTGCTGCTGTCTTCATTTGGTTTTCTATAAACGTTTCTTCCTGGTTCCTATTTCGGTTGACTTCTATCATGGTGGCGCTGCAATGCGGCGACGCGACGCACTCTCCCCGGAGAGAGAGAGCAGTCGGAATTTCACATGGTAAGTCCATCGTGATGTAAATGAATATACCTTTTTTTTTAAAAATATGATACTACTATTTTACTGCTGCTACTACTACTAACTACTACAACTACTACTACACGACGACTATTATTGCTGCTATTCATACTACCTCCTCTACACTACTACTACTACTACAACTACTACTTCTACGACGACTATTACTGACTCTATTCATACTACCTCCTCTACACTACTACTACTACTACTGCTACTACTACTATTTCTACTACTACTACATATTATAACTACCCCTACCACCAGTAATAATAAAATACTACTACTACTACTACTAATAATAATAAGAAGAAAAATAGATTGATGGCTAGATAACTAGATAGCTAGCTAGCTAGTTAGATAGATAGATAGATAGATAGATAGATAGATGATAGATAGATAATAGATAGATAGATAGACAGACAGACAGATAGATAGATAGATAGATAGATAGACAGACAGACAGACAGAAAGATAGATAGATAGAAAAATAGAGACAATCAGATAGATAGATAGACAGATAGATAGATAGAAAGAAAGATAGATAGATAGATACATAGATAGATAAGTAGGTAGATAGATAGATAGACAGGTAGATAGATAGATAGATAGGTAGATAGATAGATAATAGATAGATAGATAGATAGGTAGATAGATAGATAGATAGACAGACACACAGACAGATAGATAGATAGATAGACATATAGATAGATAGACAGATAGACAGATAGATAGACAGATAAATAGATAGACAGATAGATAATAGATAGACAGATAGACAGATATTATGCATATATTTTTATTTCCTATAGTTTATCTTAATACCTGTTCATAGTAATATTAGCCGCAGTATTATGTATTTTTTGACTGCTTGTTTATTCGTTTCTTTACTGTATCTAATTATTTTCCACCTATTTATTTATGCATTTCCGTACATCATGATTTCTTTTGTTTAAGGATATAAGCTGAATTCTAGAGTATAATCTGTGGAATGCTGTTGCTGATGTCACTATGATGATATTTACTGATGAACACTGCATAGCATAGGCGTCAATCGATCAAAGGTTAGAAAACAGAAACAACACACACACACACACACACACACACACCACACACACACACACACACACACACACACACACACACATAACCACACACACACACATAACCACACACACACGTACACACACACATAAACACACACACACATACACACACATACATACAGGCACACGCGCAAGCACGTTCACACACACACACACACACACACAGGCATGCGTACACATACACACACGCACATGCACACATACGCACGCGCGCACATGCTCTCACAACACACACACACACACACACACACACACACACACACACCACACACACTCGCTTACATTGCATACATATACGTATACACAAACATACAAAACACGCATACACACACACAACACACACACACACACACACACACACACACACACACACACACACACACTTAGACACGCACACACAACGCACGTAAACACAAACATAGTATCATACACGCATATACACACGCTCACACAAATACATACACACATACACCTCACCCCACCCCCACCCCACCACCCCCCACACACACACTACACACGCACACACATACTGTGTCAATCATGGCTCATGATATGTCACGATGCTGACTGTGCCTATGGGCATTATGCATACCAAGCAATTTTATGTGTGTGTATGTGTGTGTGTGTGTCTGTGTACGTGTATGTATGTGTGTGTGTGCGCGCGTGCGCGTGTGTGTGTGTGGTTGTTTGTGTATATATGTGTGGCTGTGTGTGTGAGTGGTGTGTGTGTGTGTGTGTGTGTGTGTGTGTGTGTGTGTGTATATGTGCGTGCTTGCGTGTGCGTATGTATGTGCGTGTGTCTGTGTGTGTGAGCGAGTGTGTGTATGTATGTGTGTGCGTGTGTGTGGGAGTGTGTGTGTATGTCTGTATGTGTGTGTGTGTCTGTGTGTCTGTGTCTGTGTGTGTTGTGTGTGTGTCTGTGTGTGTATGTGTGTGTGTCTGTGTGTGTGCCTGTGTGTGTGTGTGTGTGTGCGTGTGTATGTGTGCATGTGTGTGTGTGTGTGCTTGTGCGCGTGCGTGTGTGTGTGCGTGTATGTGTATGCATATGTGTATGTGTGTTTTCTCTTTTTTTTTAAGCCTTTGGGCCAGATGGCAATTTTGCATCCGGTTAAAGAGGCAGTGACGTGGAATTCACACTGTTTCACTGTTTATTTTACTGCAAAATGCTACGTTCTTTTTTACCAAAAATGTTTATACAACAAAACTATTCTGAAACAGATTTTAAAGAAGTAACCTCAGATCAATCTTTATCAAATAAAATTTCAGAATCGTTGGTTCACAGTCCTGCTAATGCATTAGGTTTGTTAGGTTTGTACTTTAGTGTTGAAATTTTCCTTCACATTGTTGATGCTAATTGTTAGAATTAAGTTCTCGTTCCATTTTTTCTATTCTACCACCTACTTATGTCTCTTACACTGTCTCCCCTCTGCCCCCAATTCAACCCGACCAACTCTCAACCTCCATTTTTTTCCCATTTCTAATATCACTCAGAGAGAAAAGACGTTAAATCAAAGAACAAACAAGCAGTGACGTGGGATTTGTTCATTGTTACTTTGCTTGCTTGCTTGCTTGCTTGCTTGCTTGCTTGCTTGCTTGCTTGTTTGTTTGTTTCTTCGTTTGTTTTGATAAAGTAAAATTTGAGTGATTGATGTCCATCGAAGAAAATTAAGTGGCAGAGATAAAGACAGACAGAGAAAGATAGGGAGACAGACAGAGAACAGAGACAAAGCGATACAGATACACAGAGACAGAAAGACACACATCCAGGTAGAGAATTAGACAAACAGAATCAGAATCAGAATCAGAATCAGAATCAGAATCAGAATCAGAATCAGAATCAGAATCAAAATCAGAACAGAATCAGAATCAGAATCAGAATCAAAATCAGAAATTTGTTCAGTAAAGCCATAGCCCCATTTGAAGGGACGTAAACACATTTTAAAACTTTGTGCAAACACAAAATATGATACCTATCGTTCTTGGATAATGCATACTTCAAATATTTTGGAATAAAG
>CM060311.1:74866878-74869378 GCA_030674185.1 Monoplex corrugatus | reverse complement strand
GCAGGAAGCTGGTGGATAGGGTGAGGGAGTTCAAAGGGTTAAGGTTTTGCTTTGCTAGCATGGATGACGATGCAGGATGCTGGTGGCCAGGGTGCGGGGGTCAAAGGGTTAATTCACAACTTATTCAGTCACACACTGACTTTTAAACTTCACCACGACGGTCGCGATATGTCGAATGGGTAAGACATCAGACATCTAATCGGATGGTGGGGGTTCGATCCTGCCTGGAAACTTTCAGTCTGGCCTGTAAAGGATGAAGATTGTTCACAATCGGATGAAGATTTTTGCTATCGCCTCGATCAGCTTATTGTGTACACCCAGTGCTATGTAAACCCCGTTCGTGTGCATGCACACGCAGAACAACAGATACGCGCGTTAAAGATTCCTGTGAGTCATTGTTAATATTGGTGATTTACTGAAATATTTGTTGTTGTTGTTGTTGTTGTTGTTGTTTTTCAGGATCGTCGCACTCAGGGAGGTTACCTTTGTGCTCACCTTTTTTGTTTGTTTTTTTTGTCCCATTTTCTACGCCATCTTAATGGCCACAGAAGCTGGCACAGTTGTTTGTGTTTTTGTTTTGTTTTGTTTTGTTTTGTTTTGTTTGTTTGTTTGTTTTTACAATGCGGTGATGATGATGTCGATGAAGATGATGATAATCATGATGCTATGGAGTTGCATCTAGGATTGAGACAGCGTGACAAGGCTGTGGTTTACTGAAATGTGATGACACCCACCATGCTCACCAACCCAAGACGGATTATGCAGACTTTACAGCAGCATATCGTGTGCGCAGTGTGGGCAACGCGCATGTACGCATCTGAGAAAAATGGGAACGCTGAAACAAAATAAAAAACAAACAAAAAAAACACTTCAGCTAACTAAAACGAACCTGTTTTCTTTAGGATTGTGTCTACTGCCTTAGCATTTCAACTGAATACAACGATCTCATTTTCTTTAGAATTGTGTCTACTGCCTTAGCATTTCAACTGAATACAACGATCTCATTTTCTTTAGAATTGTGTCTACTGCCTTAGCATTTCAACTGAATACAACGATCTCATTTTCTTTAGAATTGTGTCTACTGCCTTAGCATTTCAACTGAATACAACGATCTCATTTTCTTTAGGATTGTGTCTACTGCCTTAGCATTTCAACTGAATACAACGATCTCATTTTCTTTAGGATTGTGTCTACTGCCTTAGCATTTCAACTGAATACAACGATCTCATTTTCTTTAGGATTGTGTCAGTTGTCTTTACACTTCAGCTGATTACGAGCCAGAAAAAAAAAACACGAAAAAAGAATAAGAACACATATTAAATACAACAAGACAAGACAGGCGCAAATTTTCGGCCAACTGGCCTTTGTCAAGCGTAAGATCACAAACAAACAAACACCAAACGGAGCAGCTGGGAAGTTTCAGTCTTTCTCTCCTAATTTTTGTATCTAGTGTTTGTTTGTTTGTGATCTTACCTTTGACAAAGGCCAGTTGCCTGAAAATATGCGCCTGTCTTGTCTTGTTGTATTGAATACGCATTCTTATTCTTTTTTCGTGTTTTTTTCTGGTTCCTATTTGCTTGAACGCGGGCAGTCACACTTGTTTTGGATTTCATATTAACTACCACGGACTCAATTTCTTTAGAATTATATCCATTGCCTTTACATTTCAACTGACTACAACGAAGTCATTTTCCTTCAACGAACTCATTTTCTTTAGAACTGTGTCCATTGCCGTTACATTTCAACTGACTATCACAAACTCAATTTCTTTAGAATTGTGTCCATTGCCGTTACATTTCAACTGACAACCACAAACTCAATTTCTTTAGAATTGTGTCCATTGCCGTTACATTTCAACCGACTACCACAAACTCAATTTCTTTAGAATTGTGTCCATTGCCGTTACATTTCAACCGACTACCACAAACTCAATTTCTTTAGAATTGTGTCCATTGCCGTTACATTTCAACTGACAACCACAAACTCAATTTCTTTAGAATTGTGTCTATGGCTTTAACATTTCAACTGTCTACAACGAACTCATTTTCTTTAGATTTGTGTCCATTGCGTTTACAGTCTTGTCTTCGAACTCCCTCAAGCACGCGTTCAACCTCTGTTTATTCGACACGATACACAAACGTTTGCAAGACAGATAACTTAAAGAGATACAAGCATCATCGAACAAGCAACAGGTTTGTCTCCCTGCTTTTTCACCAGTAATCTCCCTTCGTGGCAGGAAGCGAGGGAGGGCAGCCGAGCGAAAAAGAGCAAACAGCATCATGCTGGGATCTTGATAGAGCTGGCCTAAAGCGCCGCCAGGGGGCCAGACAGGTTCCAGATTGGATGACGTCAAGGGTTACGTCACTTCGTCACCTGTCAGTGATAAACGTCAGTGTGGGGGGTGGGGTGGGGAGCGGGGGAGGGGGAAAAGGAGGTCAGTGACGTCACAAAATCGTTTCTGTTTTAGACGGTTCATTTCTGTTTCTTGACTTGTCGGCTT
>CM060311.1:74854378-74861878 GCA_030674185.1 Monoplex corrugatus | reverse complement strand
CTGGTGTTTGTTTGTGATCTTACGTTTGACAAAGGCCAGTTGGCCGAAAATTTGCGCCTGTCTTGTCTTGTTGTATTAAATGCGCATTCTTATTGTTGTTTTTTTTGTTCGTGTTTTTTTTCTGGTTCCTGAAAGGTTGAAGGTTTGAGTCCCATCGGATCAAATCGTGGAGTTGTTCTGCACCAACTGGCTCCGTTGTGGAGATGAATGTGTTTATATGTTCAGAAAGAAGATTGGGGCTATACAGGGTAAAACATAGTCTAGGTAAGACCTCAGTACCTCACCAGCTCATGGGTTTATGTGCAGGCTTAAGATTGTGCCATGATCACCATACACATGGCACCTATGACGTTAGCGCATATAGAATTCGTTCCGAGCGCGAAGACATCGTCTTGAGAAATTGAAACTGAAATCATTCAACCTTCTGATTCCAGCACCCTGTTCAGTAGCATCCTGCATTGTCAACCATGCTAACAAAGCAAAAATATAACCTTAACCCTTTGACTCCCTCACCCTATCCATCAGCTTCCTGCATGTTCATGATGATGATAATGGTGATGATGATACTCGTATTTATGAGGCGCTAAATCTTAACCCTTTGATTCCCGCACTCTGTCCGCCAGCACCCTGCATCGTCAACCAAACTAGCAAAGCAAAAACTTAACCCTTTGATTCCCTCACCCTATCCACCAGCTTCCTGCAGGAAGCTGGTGGATAGGGTGTGGAAGTCAAAGGGTCAAGTTTTTGCAGTTGGTGAAGAGAGTGCAGAAGTCAAAGGGTTAATGCAAAAATTGAGTCAAAGTGAATACTCTCATCATTCACTCGTTTATTCGCTCACAGTGGAAGAAAAGAAAAAAAAAGTGTACGGTACAAAGCATACACACACATAGTGGGAGGGATAGGACATCAAAGGGTTAAGTTTTTGCAGTTGATGGATAGGGTGCGGGAGTCAAAGAGTTAACGGGTTCCTGAAGACATGGCAGCGATGTCGCCTGTATCATATAGAATGACAGAAGACATTAAGTCCCAAGGTAACCGGCGATATCGCAGGGGGGGGGGGGGGGGGCAGAGGAGGGGGTAAGCCACATTCAACGCCAAATTTGTGTGTCCTGATCATGTAGACGACGAACGAAAAAAAAAGAAAAAGAAAAATGAAAAACATCCAGTTTACTGATGCGTCAATGAGGGTGTTGCTCACACTTTCTGACGAACACCGCAGATGCCTGTATCTCTCAGACCTGGCTGACTCCCTATCACTGGAATAATCTTGATTACATGTAAATGACATGTGTATCGTATCTGCGTGTCTTATTTAAAAAAAAGGAACATATATATATATAAAGTAAGTAAATAAATAAGTGAAAGTCTCAATCACAACACAACTAGCTGTTTTTATATAAACTCGTCGCATATGACAGAAAGCCCCCCCCCCTAACCCCCCTCAATCAATGCACACAAAGCCTCAGCTGTCTATCAAGTTGGTGAAGACAATATTTTCTTGATTCATTCGGTTTGTAAACAAGGTAACTGATGACTGGGTCCGAAAGGGGTCCTGCAATGTATGGAAGCCCCCATTTTGCTTGATGAAATGAATGTCGAGTGGCGTCGGGAGCTTGGGAGGTGATTTTCCGGAGAGTGGCGAGGCATTGGTGCTCTGGGTCCCATCCACACCCTCGTGGTGTTTCTTGTTGACAACATCATCATCATCATCATTATCAGGTGCCTTGCCGCATGGCGTTGGCGATTATGGACTTCCATCTGTCTCTATCACTTGCTGCCTCAAACATCTCTTCCACCCTCTTTGTCCCCCAGCCACTCTGCAAGTCCGCCTAGTATCTTCTCCCTGGGTCTACCCGGTGCTCTCTTTCCCTCCAGGTGTTCCAATTCCCCTTTCCTCATAAAATGGCCTATAAATGTTGCCTGTCTTTTCCTAATCTTCCTTATGAGTGATCTACTTGTGTCTGCCTCCATCAAGACTGTCTCGTTTCTTTTCTTTGCTGTCCACGTTGATAACATACTGCCTGCAAACCGCCAAATTAGCATCCAAATTAAACAGATAAAGATGCTGATGACAGTCGTATCGTGCTCGGCCACATATGCGTGGAAAGAAGGTAGTAAAAACGGTAGCACAAAACAGAGTGAGTGAGGGGTGGGGGTGGGGGTGGAGGGATCGGGGTGGAGGAAAAAGGGTTAACCCTTTGACACACGCACTCTATTCACAACTGCAGAAACTTAACCCTTTGACTCCCTCACCCTATCCGCCAATATCCCACATCGTCAGCCATGACAGCAAAAGCAGAAACTTCACCCTTTCAGTCCATCAGGGTAAGGGAGTGAAAGGGTTAAAGTTTTTACAGCTGGTGGATCGGGTGAGGGAATCAAAGGGTTAAGGTTTTGCTTTGATGGCAAGGTTGACAATGGACAGGATGCTGGTGGAGAGAGTGCGGGGATCGAAGGGGTTAAAACCGGGCAGACATGTCCGCCAATGTCCTGTAGGGATGAAGTCATCGACGTTGTTTGATTGCTCGGTCCCATCTGTCCACTTGTGGAAAGGAATGTAATATATAGCACCAGTGATCCATCAGCCGCCAACCATCGGAACCCTATACATTATGGGAGTACCCGAAGGAGACCCGAATAAAGCGTCGGTATCTCACAATACCACTAAAAAAATTTGAAAGGTTTCTTTGAGCATTTTTTTTTTCGCTAATCCTCGTATACTCTGAGAGTGGTAGGACTTTAAAACCTACAGAACAGAACAGAACAGAACAGAACAGAACAGGACAGGACAGGACAGGACAGGACAGGACAGGACAGGACAGGACAAAAGAGAACAGAACAGGACAGAACAGGACAGAACAGGACAGGACAGAACAGGACAGGACAGAAGAGAACAGAAGAGAACAGAACAGGACAGGACAGAACAGGACAGGACAGGACAAAACAGAACAGGACAGGAGAGAACAGAACAGAACAGAACAGGACAGGACAGGACAGGACAGGACAGAACAGAACAGGACAGAAGAGAACAGAAAAGAACAGAACAGGACAGGACAGGACAGAACAGGACAGGACAGAACAGGACAGAACAGGACAGAAGAGAACAGAAAAGAACAGAACAGGACAGGACAGGACAGAACAGGACAGAACAGGACAGGACAGGACAGAACAGAACAGGACAGGACAGAACAGAACAGAACAGGACAGGACAGAACAGGACAGGACAGGACAGAAAAGAACAGAACAGGACAGAACAGGACAGAACAGGACAGAACAGGACAGGACAGGACAGAACAGAACAGGACAGGACAGGACAGAACAGGACAGAACAGGACAGAACAGAACAGGACAGGACAGAACAGGACAGAACAGAACAGGACAGGACAGGACAGGACAGGACAGAACAGGACAGGACAGAACAGGACAGGACAGGACAGAACAGGACAGAACAGGACAGGACAGAACAGGACAGAACAGGACAGAACAGGACAGAACAGGACAGAACAGAAAGGACAGAACAGAACAGAACAGGACAGGACAGGACAGGACAGAACAGAGACAGGACAGACAGAACAGACAGACAGACAGACAGGACAGAACAGGACAGAACAGGACAGGACAGGACAGAACAGAACAGGACAGAACAGGACAGAACAGGACAGAACAGGACAGGACAGAACAGGACAGAGCAGAGCAGAACAGGACAGAACAGGACAGACAGACAGAACAGACAGGACAGAACAGAACAGCGACAGCAACAGGACAGACAGGACAGAACAGAACAGAACAGGACAGAACAGAACAGGACAGAACAGAAACAGAACAGGAAGACAGGACAGAGACAGAACAGGACAGGACAGAGACAGGACAGAACAGAACAGGACAGGACAGAACAGAACAGGACAGGACAGAACAGGACAGAACAGACAGAACAGGACAGGACAGAACAGGACAGAACAGAACAGACAGGACAGGACAGGACAGGACGAAGGGCAGACAGAACAGGACAGAACAGAACAGAACAGGACAGAACAGGACAGACAGAACAGGACAGGACAGGACAGGACAGGACAGAACAGGACAAACAGAACAGGACAGAACAGAACAGGACAGGAGAACAGGACAGGACAGGACAGGACGGACAGGACAGGACGGAGACAGAAGAACGAAGGCAGACAGGACAGACAGGACAGAACAGAACAGACAAAACAGAACAGACACAGCTCAATGTCCCCTACTCGTGTCTGTCCGCCACGTCACTGGTTGGTTGGTTGGTTGGTTGGTTGGTTGGTTGGTTGGTTGGTTGGTTGGTTGGTTGGTTGTTCGTTCGTTCGTTATTGGTTGGTTGCTTGGTTGGTTGGTTCGCGTTGGTTGGTTGGTTGGTTCGGTTGGTTGGCTGGTTGGTTGGCTGATTGGTTGGTCGGTTGGTTGGTGGTTGGTTGGCTGGATGGCTGGTTGGTTGGTTGGTTGGTTTGGCTGTTTGGTTGGTTGGCTGGTTGGATGGCTGGTTGGTTGGTTGGTTGGCTGGGCTGTTGGTTGGTTGGTTGTTTTGGTTGGGTGGTTGGTTGGTTGGTTGGTTGGTTGGCTGGTTGGTTGGTTGGCTGGTTGGTCGGTTGGCTGGCTGGCTGCCTGGCTGGCTGGCTGGCTGGTTGGTTGGTTGGTTGGTTGGTTGGTTGGTAGAACCATGGACTGACTCGAGGTCTGTTTTTTTTAAATCTAAACCAAAGTGACTCGAATGCCTGTGTTCAAGCGAATAGGAACGAGAAAAACACACGCGCGCGCGCGCACGCGCGCTCGCATACACATGCACACATTATCGTCTAAAAGCACTTATGTGAAAAGACGTTAAAAGAAATATCGAACTAACGAACAGAGACAGACAGACAGACAGACAGAGACAGAGAGAGACAGACAGAGACAGAGAGAAAGAGACACAGAGAGAGAAGAAAGCCAAGAGACTCGAACACCTACAAATCCGTAGTTACTACTCTCTTTGTAGAAAGGTTGAGGTAGGCGTGGTGGTAGCGGTGGAAATGCTGGGAAGGTAAGAGACATCTAGGGGGTAGATGCACCAGGGGGGTAGACACAGATCCACCCCCCAAATGAGACATTGATGAAGGGGAGAGAGAGAGGTCATCAAACACTTGTGAACGCAACAGGTTCATTTCTTTTAGATACATTCTTGACCACACTGACGCTAGTTTTCGTTTCCGAACAGGTCGTCAACTGGCCCCAACTCCCTTTGTCGGGGGACGTAGGTCGGAGGCAGATTTGTGGTCTGAGACAAATGGGATGCGTTTATGGCGGGCGTAGTGAAGAGCTCGTTACCGTTGTCGTGTACTTCAAGTCTATGGCCCCTGCAAGATACTGGCTTGACCATCGAGTGACTATATAGACATAGATAACAGGATAGATCGGTAAACCGAGGATTTTTCTCTGGTCTTTTGATATCGTCAGCATCCATTGACAAATCAAGGAATTTCTGGCCTTTGACATCATCAGAGATGATTGAATAATCAAGGAATTTCTTACTTTTGATGCCCTCAACATTGATTGAGAACTAATACAAAAAAATTCTGACCTTTGACATTATCAGAATTGATTTTAAAATTTTTTAGGAATTTCTTACTTTTGATGTCCTTAGCATTGATTGATAAACAAACAAACAAAAAATTCTGACCTTTGACATCACCAGAACTGATTGAATAATCAAGGAATTTCATATCTTTGATACCCCTAGCATTGATTGATAAATTAAAAAAATTTGACCTTTGACATCATCTGAACTGATTAAATGATCAAGAAATTTCTGACGCTTGCTATCGTTAGCATTGATTGATGAATAAATTTTAAAAAATTGACCGTTGACATTATCAGCATCGATTGACAAATGAAGGACTTTCTGACTTTTGATATCCTTTTTATTGACTGATAAACCAAGGAATGTTTTGCGTCCGATGTCCCAAGCACTGATTGACAAATCAAAGAATTTCTGACCTTCGATATTGCCAGCATCGATATCTACTTCTTTTGCCTGATTAACATCTGCGTATCTCCAAATAACACTAAGACAAATTGCTTGTTGCTGGGTAAATGATATCATATCTATGTGCGACAGTTTGTTCATAGATGGTAATACTGACCAAGATTACTTTTTTTTAAAAATATATCTAGTCTGTGTCGTTTTCTGTTTCAATCTGGAGCGCATTTGTTGCTGTTGTTGTTACTGTTTTGTTGATCATCGCATTTAGGGAGATGGGATGCTTTGTGCTCCACCCCTTCCCCACCCCTGCCTCTTATGTTCATATTAGTCTGTCACTGTAATCACAGGAAGTGTGAGACGGCCAGTTGCATGTCATTGGAATCAAAGAATGTGTGAGAGAGCCAGTTGCATGTCATTGGAATCACAGAATGTGTGAGAGAGCCAGTTGTATGTCATTGGAAGCACAGGAGGTGAGTGAGAGAGCCAGTTGCATGTCATTGAAATCACAGGTGAGAGAGAGCCAGTTGCATGTCATTGGAATCACAGAATGTGTGAGACAGCCAGTTGCATGTCACTGTAATCACTGAAGGTGTGTGATAGCCAGTTGCATGTCATTGGAATCACAGAATGTGTGAGAGAGCCAGTTCCATGTCACTGTAATCACAGGATGTGTGAGAGAGCCAGTTGCATGTCATTGGAATCACAGGAGGTGTGAGACAGCCAGTTGTATGTCATTGGAATCACAGAATGTGTGAGAGAGCCAGTTGTATGTCATTGGAATCACAGAATGTGTGAGAGAGCCAGTTGCATGTCATTGGAATCACAGGAGGTGAGTGAGAGAGCCAGTTGCATGTCATTGAAATCACAGGTGAGAGAGAGCCAGTTGCATGTCATTGGAATCACAGAATGTGTGAGACAGCCAGTTGCATGTCATGTAATCACTGAAGGTGTGTGACAGCCAGTTGCATGTCATTGGAATCACAGAATGTGTGAGAGAGCCAGTTGTATGTCATTGGAATCACAGAATGTGTGAGACAGCCAGTTGTATGTCATTGGAATCACAGAATGTGTGAGACAGCCAGTTGCATGTCATTGGAATCACAGAAGGTGTGAGACAGCCAGTTGCATGTCATTGGAATCACAGAATGTGTGAGACAGTCAGTTGCATGTCATTGGAATCACAGAATGTGTGAGACAGCCAGTTGCATGTCATTGGAATCACAGAATGTGTGAGACAGCCAGTTGTATGTCATTGGAATCACAGAATGTGTGAGAGAGCCAGTTGTATGTCATTGGAATCACAGAATGTGTGAGACAGCCAGTTGCATGTCACTGCAATCACTGAAGGTGTGTGACAGCCAGTTGCATGTCATTGGAATCACAGAATGTGTGAGACAGCCAGTTGCATGTCATTGGAATCACAGAATGTGTGAGAGAGCCAGTTGTATGTCATTGGAATCACAGAATGTGTGAGAGAGCCAGTTGCATGTCATTGGAATCACAGAATGTGTGAGACA
>CM060311.1:74831878-74836878 GCA_030674185.1 Monoplex corrugatus | reverse complement strand
AACATATTAAAAACGGGGCTAAATGACCTAAAAATTGCAACTGTTCTGAGCTGTTAAAATATGATTGTGCCCTGAGTGCACTGTTGTGGCCAACATAATCTATAGTGAACAACGCCTTCCCCGCCTGGTGGTGTCAATGCCATAGTCAATGAGGTTGGCCTTCAGGATGTCCTCGTATCGCTTTAGTGGTCGTTCCGTATCACGGCGTCCTTAGCTACAGCTGTTCGTGAACAGAGAATGATAGTAAAGGTGTTAAATGTCCAGTTGATTTATAAGTACGTCGCTTGTCCCTTAGACTCCAGCACCCTATCCACCAACAGCAAAAATGTATCCATTTGACTCCCTCAACTTATCCCTGAGGGAAGCTGGTGGATAGGGTGAGGGAGTCAAAGAGTTAAGTTTTTGCTTTGCTAGTATGGTTGACAATGCAGAATGCTGGTTGACAGGGTGCGGGAGTCAAAGGGTTAAATGCACGGGCTCTTCAATGAAAGAGACTGGTGACACAGTTTGACCTTCCCCCCTCCCCCCCCCCCTTTTTTTTCTTCTTTCTTCCTTCTTTCTTTCTGTCTGTCTGTCTTTCTTTTCTTTTTTTCTTTTTTCTTTTTTTTTCTTTTTTTTTTTTTTTGTTCTTCTTCTTCTTCTTTTTTCTTCTTTACTACTTTTTGTTATTCTTCTTGTTCTTGTTGTTGTTGTTGTTTTTTCTTCTTCTTCTTCTTTACTACTTTTTCTTATTCTTCTTGTTCTTTCTTTTGTTGTTCTTGTTCTTCTTTACTACTTTTTCTACTTCTTCTTACTTCTTCTTCTTCTTCTTTCTATTTTTCTTTTTTCTTCTTCTTCTTCTTCTTCTTCTTTACTACTTTCTTTTCTTCTTCTCTTCTTCTTCTTCTTTACTACTTTTTCTTATTCTTCTTCTTCTTCTTTTCTTTTCTTTTTCTTTTCTTCTTCTTCTTCTTCTTCTTCTTTACTACTTTTTTTCTTCTTCTTCTTCTTCTTCTTCTTTACTACTTTTTCTTCTTCTTCTTGTTCTTGTTTTGTTGTTCTTCTTCTTCTTCTTCTTCTTTCTACTTTTCTTATTCTTCTTCTTCTTCTTTCTCTTTTTCTTTCTTCTTCTTCTTTTTCTTCTTTTCTTCTTTTCTTCTTTTCTTCTTGTTCTTTCTTCTTCTTCTTCTTCTTCTTCTTTTTCTTCTTCTTCTTCTTCTTCTTCTTTCTTTCTTTTCTTCTTTTCTTCTTTCTTTTTTCTATCTTTTTCTTCTTTCTTCTTCTTCTTCTTCTTCTTTTTCTACTTTTTTTCTTCTTTTCTCTTCTTTCTTCTTCTTTTCTTCTTTTTCCCTTCTTTCTTTCTTTTCTTCTTTTTCTTCTTCTTCTTCTTCTTCTTTCTTCTTCTTCTTTTCTTCTTTCTTCTTCTTCTTTTCTTCTTCTTCTTCTTCTTCTTCTTCTTCTTCTTCTTCTTCTTCTTCTTCTTCTTTTCTTCTTCTTCTCTTCTTCTTCTTCTTCTTCTTCTTCTTCTTCTTCTTCTTCTTCTTCTTCTTCTTCTTCTTTCTTCTTCTTCTTCTTCTTCTTCTTCTTCTTTTCTTCTTCTTCTTTCTTCTTCTTCTTCTTCTTTTCTTTCTTCTTCTTCTTTTCTTCTTCTTCTTTCTTCTTTTTCTCTTCTTCTTCTTCTTCTTCTTCTCTTCTTTTTCTTTTCTTTTTTCTTTTCTTCTTTTCTTCTTTCTTCTTCTTTTCTTCTTCTCTTCTTTTCTTCTTCTTCTTCTTTACTTCTTTTTCTTCTTTTCTTCTTATTCCTTCTTCAGCTTCTTAGTCTATGCTTCTTCATCCAACGGACTTTTCCTGTAAAAATCCAAGTTTAAGACCAGAAGGACGCCATAGACGGGCGACCATGCCAGCGATATGGAAGTAAAGTTAGGGAGTGAAACAGTCTGAGGGGTGCTGTGTGCCTCTGGTGGAAGAGGACAGAAAACCATCAGTCACCACAGCTGTGTGCAGTCGCCGGCAAGTTTTCCCTTTTTTGTGGCTGTGGATACTGGTAGGGGTAGGGGGGGGGGGGGGCTATCCGAAAGGTCATCATTGCCATAAGCATGAATAGAAAGACAGGCAACTGACTTTGTCGGACTCTGTGATATGATCTCCATGGAACCAAAGAGTATAGTTCCTACGGTAATGTACTCTTTGATGGAACTCCTGAGAATTTAGAGCTAGCGTTGCTGTGTCGTTTGGCTAGTTTCAGTTCATGTTTGTGGCAACTTTTATGTTTACGGTAAATGCAATATCATTTGCATAGTAACAGTCCTTACCTTGTCTCAGCTTTATTCAACAGCAGTCTCACTGCGAACACCAAAATGTAGGTGTACAGAGCATGTGTGTTGAGCACACTTCTCTACTCAAGTGAAGCCTGGACCACATACGCCAGCCAAGAAAAGAGGCTCAACATTTTCCACCTCCGCTGCTTGCGACGCATCCTTGGCATCCGATGGCAAGACAAGGTGACCAACACAGAGGTCCTCCGTCGTGCGGGCCTACAGACCATTTTTGCCCTCCTAAGCCAACGCCGATTACGCTGGCTTGGACATGTGCGTCGAATGGAGGATGGACGCATACCAAAAGACGTTCTCAACGGCGAACTGGCAAACCGGAAGCGAACTCCAGGACGCCCACAGCTACGCTTTGTAGACGCATGCAAAAGGGAACTTAGAAGCTCAGGGATTGACCCAGGCTCTTAGGAGACTCTGGCGGAAGACAGGGCAGCGTGGAGGACAGCTGTTCAGCAAGGCTTTGTGAATGCGGAGAGGAGGAGAGCAGAAAGCGCAGATGAGAAAAGGGCTCTTCGCAAGCAACGTTCCAGAAACCAGACAACAGCGATTCGATTTGTATGTGGCAGATGTGACAGAGATTGCCACTCAAGAATCGGCCTGCACAGCCACAGCAGAAAGTGCACATCATGACCACAACGCCTCCTGGTGCAGACTATCATCTCCTGAGATGTAAAGAGGCCGACGACATTCTCAGCGTTATTCCGACAAGCAAGTAAGAATAAAGTTGGGACTATCATCGACCATAAGTTTGCTGAATTGTCAATCTATGTATCAATATCTATGTTAACAAAGAAGTAAGAATAAAACTGGGACTATCATTGGCCATATGTTTGCTGGATTGCCAATCTACGTATCAACATGTATGTTAACAAACAAGCAGAGATAAAGCTGGGACTATCAGGGGCCATAAGTTTGCCGATTTGCCAATCTAGTATAAATACCTCTGCTAGCAAACAAGTAGAATACTAGCTGGGACTGTCATATGCTGTAAGTTTGCTGAGTTGCCAATCTCTGTATTAATGTCTATGTTGTTACTTACCGCGGTGATGATGCTGGTGCTGCTATTTTTGTGTGGTATAGTCAGTTTTCGTGTCTGTCCTCTTCCTACAACTTGTGCTTTTTTTTTTTTTTTTTCTTTTTTTTTTTGAGACTGCAACATTTTAACGAGGTTCTGGTCGATAGATATAATGCAATCGTGTTTACTCAATAAACAGGACCTTTACACCAAATTCTGAGCGGAAAAAAAATAACCCATAAACATCTGAGGAAACCTTGCTGAGACATTTGCTCACAGACACAGATGTATTACATACGCAACCCTCTATACAAAAAAAAAGTCTTCTAAAGTGAATGACCGTGGTGGTTTCAGAGTCAGCATTATAAGGACAGTACCCCTCTCTTCTGCCTTGCTGATTTACCTTCCCCATCCATAAACATGAAGCAGCTACCCACACATTTACAACTGGTTGTGCTGAGAATGGCAGAATGGTTCAGACGTTCGCCTGCCAATAACTGAACTCGAGGTTCCAGGGTTCGCTCCCTGTTGAGGCCTCGACTTTTCTCCTCAGTTTGACCGGAAAATCGAACTGAATGTCTAATCCTTTGGATGGGGACGAAAAACGAGTCGGACCCGTGTGCTTTCTGGCTGTGCACGCTAAAGATCCCACGGCAATTGAAAATGGTGAAGAGCAGGTCGGTGCCCGGCTGCTTTAGTATAAAACATTGGAGAGATAGGTTGATTTCCTAGGTCCCACCCCTTGAAGACTACTTAGCCTTCTTGCCTTTCTGAAGTCTTGGTAAAAAAAAGTGATTATAAATATTAATTTGAAGCGAGGGAGAGAGTATGGGCGCCGCCCTCGTGGTGCTGGCCCCGGGAAAAGTTGAGGTCTCTGCCATCTCACTCACCTACGACCCCAGAGTTATGGAACTGTCTAGGTAGGACCTCAGGACCTAGCCAGCTCATGGGTTTATGTGCAGGCTTAAGACTTGTTTCGTGATCATTCTGGATCATCAACATCACATGGCACCTGTGACGTTAGTGCATATGGAATTGATTCCGAACTCGGAGATGTCATCTTGAGAAATTGAAACTGAATCTCACAGCTGGGTTCAGTAGAAAGGAATGCACGAACTTAGTCAACCATCTATTTGACAACCACGGGCTTGTTTTTCTTTTTGTGTTGTGTGTGTGTGTGTGTGTGTGTGTGTGTGTGTGTGTGTGTGTGTGTGTGTGTGTGTGTGTGTGTGTGTGTGTGTGTGTGTGTGTGTGTGTGTGTGTGTTTTGATAGAACCACGGATTCAAGAGCTGATAACTTGAGTTCAATCCCAGCAACAACAACAACATGAACAACAACAACAAGATCATATACAACAACATAAACATCAACATCAACAACAACAACAAAAGACCCGTTTGCAACCCATCTTAGTATTTCCATCATTCTGGTGGTGCCATCTTAGTGTTTCACAGGTCATTCACCCTTCGTCCTCTCCATTTCAAAAACTTAAGGATCATATAGGATATTGCTGGCAGATTTGGGTGGAACGCATATGGAACTGTGCGAGTGCGATAAATCCCTGTTGAACAAACTCCAAATTCCACTTTGACAACCACGCTCGACCCTTGTTTAAACTATGCTTTCATGGCTTAATGCAGAATCGTTACGCTTTTATCATAAATTGTTCTCGTGC
>CM060311.1:74816878-74829378 GCA_030674185.1 Monoplex corrugatus | reverse complement strand
GAACAATGCGTGTGCGTATGAACAATGTGTATGAGTATAAACAATGTGTATGAGTATGAACAATGTGTATGAGTATGTACAATGTGTGTGAGTATGTACAATGTGTGTGAGTATGTACAATGTGTATGAGTATGAACAATGTGTATGAGTATGAACACTGTGTATAAGTATGAACAATGTGTGTAAGTATGAACATTGCAGTACCGGAGACAACATTGTAACACATAGCCTTGTATCTAATACACTGCTGAAAAGGAAGCCAGTGGAGCGTACAAATCAAAGTGATGAATGAGTACATAATATAATGGACTCACTCGCTTGGAAACAAGGGAGTGGGGTTCACAGCAGCAGCAGCAACAGTAGCAACAACAACAAAACAACATCAGAAAAGAAAATGTTTTTTGTTTTCCATAATGAAATTATACTCTAGATACTGGTCAAACGTTGAACAAGTGGACATTCAAGGTGTAGGGACTACTTAGTTTGAATATGAATATCCTTTTGTTAATATCGTAATAAGGTATATGGTGCCTAAGTACATGTAAAGAAGGCTGTTAGTATGGTTGAGCCTCTGTCTGTCTGTCTGTATGTCTGTGTGTCTGTCTGTCTGTCTGTATCTATCGCTGTGTCTCTTGCTTCTTCCATCTCTCTCTCTCTATCTCTCTGTCTCTGTCTCTCTCTGTCTCTGTCTGTCCGTCTGTCTGTCTGTCTCTGTCTCTCTCTGTCTCTTTGTCTCTCTGTCTGTCTCTCTCTCTCTCTCTCTCTCTCTCTTCTCTAACTCCCTCCCTCCTTCCCATCTCTGTCTCTTCTCTCTCTCTCTTCTTCTTCTTCTTCTTCCCTCCCTGTTTCTTTCTATCTCTGTCTCTCTCTCTCTGTCTCTCTCTCTCTCTCTCTCTCTCTCTCTCTCCATCTCTCTCCCTCACTGTCTCTGTCTCTCATTCACTCTCCGTCCTTTCTTCTCTCTGTCTCTCTCCCTCTTTCTGTCTTCCCCTTCCCTTCTTTTTTTTTTTATCTCTCCCTCCCCTCTGTCAACTTCTTCCTCCCTCTCCTTCCCCCTCTCTATCCCTCCTTCTCTGTCCCCCGCTTCCTCTTCTGTCCTTTCTTCTTTCTCTCCTTGTCTCTCCTTCATTTCATTTTTCTCTCTCTCTCCCTCCTCTCTCTTTCTCTTGTTCTCTCTATCTGCCGTCTGTCATGTCTGATGTCCTGTTTTGTTTTTATGTTTGCCTATCTCTCTTCTCTCTGTCTCTCTCTCTCTCCTCTCTCTCTCTCTCTCTCTCTCTGTCCTCTGTCTCTCTCTCTCTTTCTCTCTCTCTCTTCTCTCTCTCCCTCTCTCTCTCTCTTTCTCTCTCTGTCTTCTTCTCTCTCCTCTTCCTCTCTCTCTTCTCTCTCTCTCCTTCTCTCTCTCTCTCTTCTCTCTTCTTCTCTCTCTCTCTTCTCTCTCTCTCTCTCTCTCTCTCTCTCTCTCTTCTCCTCTCTCTCTCTCTCTTCTCTCTCTCTCTCTCTCTTCTCTCTTCCTCTTCTACTTCTCTCTCTCTCTCATCTCTCTCATCTCATCTCTCTCTCTCCTCATCATTCTCCTCTGTCTCTTCCGTGAATTCGCTAAAACTTTCAAGTACCATTGCCATTCAGTTTACGTTCGCAATAATGATTACCTCCTGGGAGTGTTTCTTTTGTAGTTTCAGACAGATGTTGGTAGTTAACATCAATCATTCCTTCACAAGTGGACAGGCATTAAACAAACAAACAAACAAAAAAAGGAAAAAAGAAAAATAAGAAAGAAATAAACAGACATGAACGTGAAGGAAATGAGTCTTTGTAGATGCCGTTCCTCGGCTGTTGAGGATGGCTGAGGGTCAACTGGTGTACGATACGCAATTATCGTTTTATAGGCTCTGCTGTAAGTGGTTTGTATCAATTGCTGGGCTACTTTCTTCCAGTTCATACGTTAAGTTGGTTGGTCATTGCCTTGATAACTACCGAGTCCTTTTTCACGACTGTACATTTCCAGTAAAAGATAACTTTAGAGAGAAATACCAGTCGCCGTGGCGTAGCGGTTAGTGAAACAGACTACCAACTGAAAGGCTGTGGGTTCGAATCCCCATACAGTCACCGTGGTGTGGTGGTTAATGCAATGGACTACCGACTGGAAAGTTGTGGGTTCCAATCCCCTTCAATCCCTTCAAAAATTGTTGTGGGATTTTTCGGCTCCAACCGGCTCCTTACCCAGAGCTGAGCATACTATGGGCTCACTGGGAAGATTTGGGACCACAGGGTCGAATCTCATCCTTGTTATGGAAGCATCATTGAGAGTGTTGTTCAAATTGTCTGACCAACACCGCAGGTTTTGTTGACGCCAAGACATATTATGATAGCAAGCGTAGAGTACATCATTGTCACTTAATCTCAGTCCTAGATGGAACTCCATAGCATCATTATGATCATCATCGTCGTTATCATCTGCTCTGCTGGTTAGGTGCCAAAGCCTGGGTCTCTGCAATCGGTTTCTCTGTCCATTCCGCGATGTTGTCAGTCCGTGTGTGTGTATGTGTGTGCGTGTGTGTGTGTGTGTGTGTGTGTGTGTGTGTGTGTGTGTGTGTGTGTGTGTGTGTGTGTGTGTGTGTGTGTGTGTGTGTGTGTGTGTATACGTATGTTTATGTGAGTGTGTGTGTGTGAGTGTATTTGTGTGTGTGAGTATGTGTGTGTTTGTGTGTGTGTGAGTGGTGGTGGTCTTTCATTTAATGTCTATTCACTAAAGTGATTTTTAGACAACAACAACAAATAAACAAATAAAAAGTGAGAATACATGAGGAGTGAAGAGGATACTTGGAAATGGTTAAATCATCAGGAAAAAGAAAGAAACCAGAAAATAACTGTGCCGAAGACGAGAAGGAAAAATTAATTGTGTGTGTGAGTATGTGTGTGTTTGTGTATGTTTATGTACGTAAGTGTGTGTATACGTGTGTGTGTATGTGGGTATGTGTGTACGTGTGTGTGTATGTGAGTGTGTGTGTGTACGTGTGTGTGTATGTGGGTGTGTGTGTATGTATGTATGTGTGTGTGTGTGTGTGTGTGTGTGTGTGTGTTTCTGTGTCTGTGTGTCTGTATGTATGTGTGTCTTCTTCCCGATTCCCTCTCTCAACAGTTCCCTTGAGGGGTGACTTAGCAAGACCACTGGATTTTGTTACATATCTACACAAATACAGTTACATTACAATGCTAGCCCTGATATGGCTGTAGTAGTCGGCTGGGCTATAAGCAATATGAATTGAACTGAACATGACAATGCAAGTTCTAATTTTTTTTCCTCGTAGGACTCAGCCTGCAAGCACTACTACTCAAACGACCATTCGACAAATAAATGAATAAATGATTTTTTTTTAAAAAGGATGAATGAATGAATGAATGAATGAATGAATGAGAGAGTGAATGAACAAATGAACGAATGAATAAATGAATAAATGAATGAACGAGCGAACGAACCCAACGAAAGAGCGAACGAACGAACGAATGAACGAGCGAACGAACAAACGAACGAAGGGATGAATAAATGAATGAATGAACGAACGAACAAACAAACCCAACGAACGAACGAGCGAACAAACAAACAGATGAATGAATGAATGAACGAACGAACGAACGAACGAACGAACGAACGAACGAGCGGACGAACAAACGAATGAACAAATGAATGAATAAATGAATGAATGAATAAGCAATACACTTAGTATACGGCATCAAAGCGCACTTCAAATTCTTTATTAAGCTTTTCCAGCAAAGTTTTACCCTCATTATAAATTATAACCCGCGGACGAAAATTTCCAACCTGATAGATGTCAGAAGTTTATCAGCACAGACTAAACAGGCACACACGCAAACAGAAGCCATAAAACGGAAGGGAAAAACATATACATGTCAAGATAGCTCACATCCCGACGAGGCCGGTGGTCCCAACATGGCTGCCGGAAGCAGGTTGTGCCCCTGCGCGCGGCAGGGCTGACAATCTCATCGCTTCCGTCAACATTCTGGAATCCTGGACGCTAGCGCTCGCTGGCGGAGAAAGACACACTGGCTCTCCTTTCGTTGACAGGATTGTCGAGAAAAAGTTTTTGGTATTATTATTATAATTATTATCATTATTATTATTGTTATTATTATTATTTTTATTATCATTATCATTATTATTGTTGTTGTTGTTGTTATTGTTATTGTTGTTGCTGTTGCTGTTATTGTCGCTTAGTATCATTATTATTATTATTAATATCATTATTATTATTATTACTGTTGTTAGATTGAGGCAGCCGAGATGTGGTTTCCCAGAAGAATGTTGAGAGTTCCATGGACAGCAAAGAAAACAAAATGAGACAGTCTTGATGGAGGCAGACACAAGTAGATCACTCAAAAGGAAGATTAGGAAAAGACAAGCAACATTTATAGGTCATTTTATGAGGAAGGGGGATTTGGAGCACCTGGTCACAACGGGAAAGCTGGAGGGAAAGAGAGCACCAGGTAGACCCAGGGAGAAAATGCTGGACGGACTTGCAGAGTGGCTGGGGATGAGGAGGGTGGGGGAGATGCTAGGGGCAACGTGAGATAGAGATGGCTGGAAGTCCATGGTCGCCAACGCCATGCGGCAGGGCACCTGATGATGATGATGATGATGATAATAATGATGATGATGATGATGATTATTATTATTACCATCATTATTGTTGTTGTTGTTATCATTATATTATTATTATTATTATTATTATTATTATTATTATTATCATTATTATCATTATTATTATTATTATTATTGTTGTTGTTATTATTATTATTATTACTATGGTTGTTGTTGTGGTGGTGGTGGTGGTTGTTGTAGTCGTTGTTGTTGTTGTTGTCGTTATTATTATTGTTATTGTTATTATTGTTATTATTATTATTATTACTGTTGTTGTTGTTGCTGTTGTTGTTGCTGTTGTTGTTGTTATGGCTGTTGTTGTTTCTGCTGACGCTGTTTTTGTTGTGACTGTTGTTGTTGTTATTGTTGTTGTTGTCGTTATTGTTGTTGTTGTTGTTGTTGTTGTTGCCGTTATCGTAATAGTCATAATTGCTGTTATTCTCAAAATTTTAAAAGAAAAATCATGTGTTTTAATTCTTGTTTTGTCTTTTTAATGTTGATGGTTATCGATCTCCATGTTTACTTGTTTATAAATTGATTTATCCTTAAATCTATTTATTATTGTACATTCGTTCATTCTCTTCTTTACATATATTCATTCATTCATTCAGAAATTATATATTCATTCATTCATTCAGTTAGCAATAAACGATACATTACATGCGCTTTAAGTTTATCTATGTATGTATGAATATGTAAATGTATTCGTATTAGTGGTGATGGTGGTTTTGGTAGGTTTTGGCTGTTGTTTCTGCAGCCGAAGTTGTCGCCATCGTGTTGTTGTCATTAAGTTCGTCATGTTGATGTACGATGCTCTGTATCAATAATGGCAATATTCGATCCACTGAGAAATGGAGTTGTCTTCTTGCGAAAGGATTTAACGGTACTGTGGTTCTTTTTTTTTCTGTTCTGTTTTTCCTGTATTTCCATTCCCTACCCCCGCTCTCTGTCTGTCTGTCTGTCTCTCTCTCTCTCTCTGTCTCTCTCCTGTCTCTCTCTGTCTCTTTCTTTCTCTCTCCTCTCTCTTTCTCTGTCTCTCTCCTCTGTCTCTCTCTCCCTCCTCTCTTTCTTTCTCTCTCTTTCACTTTCCCTCTCTCTGTCTCTGTCTCTCTGTGTTGTTCTCTGTGTTGGTCTCTGTGGCTGTCTGTCTGGCTGTCTGTCTGTCTGTCTGTCTGTCTCTCTGTCTATCTGTCTGTCTATTTCTCTCTCTCTCTCTCTCTCTCTCACCCCTCTCTTTCTTTCTCTCTCTTTCATTTTCCCTCTCTCAGTCTCTGTCTGTGTTGGTCTCTGTGGCTGTCTGTCTGTCTGTTTGTCTCTCTCTCTTTCTCTCTCTCTCTGACTCTGTCTCTCTGTCTGTCTGTTTGTCTCTCTCTATTTCTCTTCTTTTCTCTGTCTCTCTCTGTCTGTACGTATGTCTGTCTGTCTCTCTTTCTCTCTCTCTCCCCTTCTCTGTCTCTCTTTCTATCTCTCTGTCTACCTGTCTGTCTTTGCCTTTGTCTGTCTGTCTGTCCGTCTGTCTGTCTGTCTGCCTCTGTCTCTCTTTCTCTTTCTCTCTCCCCTCTCTTTCTCTCTCTCTGTCTCCTCTCGCTCTCTCTCTCTCTCTCTCCTCTCTCTCTCTCTCTCTCTCTCCTCTCTCTCTCTCTCTCTCTCTCTCTCTCTCTCTCTCCATCTCCAACCGTAGTCATTTCTCTGTGTGTCTCTATGGCTTTATGTTTTTCTCTCTGTTTCATTACCATGCCCCCCCTCCCTCGCTCTCTCCCTCACACACACACCGCATACACACTAACACACACAGATACATACATACATACATACATACATACGTTCATACATACATACATACATGCATACATACATACATACATACATACATACATACATATATATATATATATATATATATATATATATATATATATATACATACATACATACATACATACATATATATATATATTATATATATACATATATACATACAAATTCACATGCGCACACACACATACACACAAACACACACACACACACAAACATACACACAAACACACACACACACACACACACACAACACACACACACTCACACACCACACACATACACACACACATACACACACACACACACACACGAGCACTCTCACTCACATACACATACATACATACATACATACATACATACATACATGCATACATACATACATATGTACACACATGCACACACTCTCACTCGGCATTCACACACACACACACACACACCACACACACACACACACACACACACACACACACACACACATACACACACGCGCACGCATGCACGCGCGCGCACAAACACATGCATACACATAGATACATACACACACACGCAAGCACGGTCGCGCGCGCACACACACACACACACACACACACACACACACACACACACACACACATACACATACATACACACACAAACAAAGAAACTGACATACGCACATGCACGTACGCACGCATACATACGAATACACACATATGCACACACATACACATACACACATATATACACACACATACACACACACATACACACACAGACACACACACACTCACACACACACATATACACACTCACACACACAGACACTCACACACTCACACACACACACATACACAAACACACTCACAAACACACGCACATACACACACGCACCACACACACACACACTACACACACACACACACACACACACACACTCACACACACACACACACACATAAACACATATTAATATCACTTTAGTGAATAGACATTAAATCAAAGACCACCACCACCACACACACCTACACACACACACCTACACACATATATACACACACATACACACACATACACGCACACATACAAACACATACACACACACACATACACACACACACTCACACACATACACACACCACACACACACACACACCTACACACACACACACACACACCTACGCACACACACACATACACACACATACACACACATACACACACATACACACACGCACATACACACACGCCACACACACACACATACATACATACACACACACACACACACACACACACACACACACATACACACACACACACACACCCTTATCAAGCAAAACCATGCAACTCCACCCCGGATTCTGTCAAAGCATATCTACCAACAGGCGAGAACCTGATCTAAAAATATGAGAAGCCTTTGGTTTACAAAAAAAAAAAAAAAAAGAAAAAAGAAAAAAAAAGAAAGACAGAGAGGGAAAGAGGCAAAGGGAGAGATAGAGAGCAAGAGGGAGAGAGGCAAAGGAGAGATAGAGAGCAAGAGAGAGGGAGAAAGGAGAGAGAGAGAGGAGAGCAAGAGAGAAAGAGAAAGAGGGAAGGAGGAAGAGAGGGGCAGGGAGAAGGAAGAGAGCAGAGAGAGAGCAAGGAGAGAGAAAAAGAGGGAGGAGTAGGGAGAGAGCGAGAGAAGAGGGAGAGAGCAAAGGAGAGGGGGAGAGAGCAAAGGGGAGAGAGAAGAAAGAGGGAGGGAGTAGGGGGGAGAGCAAAAGAGAGAGAGGGGAGAGAGCAAAGAGAGAGGGGGAGAGAGCAAAGAGAGAGAGAGAAGAGGGAGGGAGTAGGGGGCGAGAGCAAAAGAGAGAGAGGGGGAGAGAGCAAGAGAGAGAGAGAGAAAGAGGCAGGGAGAGGGAGAGAGAGCAAGAGAGAGAGAGAAAGAGGGAGGGAGTAGGGGGCGAGAGCAAAAGAGAGAGAGAGGGAGGAGAGAGCAAGAGAGAGAGAGAGAAAAGGCAGGGAGAGGGGGAGAGAGCAAGAGAAGAGAGAAAGAGGCAGGAGAGGGAGAGAGAGCAAGGAGAGAGGAGGAGAGAGCAAGAGAGAGAGAGAAAGAGGCAGGGAGAGGGGGAGAGAGCAAGAGAGAGGAGAAAGAGGCAGGGAGAGGGGAGAGAGCAAGAGAGAAAGAGGGAGGGAGTATGGGGAGAGAGCAAGAGAGAGAGGGGAGAGAGCAAGAGAGAGGGGGGGAGAGAGCAAGGGAGAGAGAGAAAGAGGCAGGGAGTAGGGAGAGAGAGCAAGAGAGAGAGAGAAAGAACAAGAGAGAGAGAGCAAGAGAGAGAGAGAGCAAGAGAGAGAGAGCAAGAGAGAGAGAGAGCAAGAGAGAGAGAGAGCAAGAGAGAGAGAGAGCAAGAGAGAGAGAGCAAGAGAGAGAGAGAGAGCAGAGAGAGAGAGAGCAAGAAGAGAGAGAGAGAAAGAGGCAGGGAGAGGGGTAGAGAGCAAAAGAGGAGAGAGAACAAGAGAGAGAGAGAGCAAGAGAGAGAGAGCAAGAGAGAGAGAGAGAGAAAGAGGCAGGAAGAGGGGAGAGAGCAAGAGAGAGAGAGGGGAGACAGAGAGAAAGAGAGAGGGAGGGAGAGGGGAAAGAGAGCAAGAGAGAGATAGAAAGAGAAAGAGGGAGGGAGAGGGGAGGAGAGAGCAAGAGAGAGAGAGAAAGCGGAAGGGAGAGGGGGGAGGGAGAGAGAGAGCAAGAGAGAGGGGGGGGCAGAGAGGCAAGAGAGGGAGAGAAAAGAGACAAAAAGAGAGAGGGAGAGAAAGAGAGAGAGAGAGAGAGAAGAGAGAAAGAGAGAGAGAGAGAGAAACAGAGAGATAGAAACAGAGAAAGAAAGAGAGAGAGAAAAGAAACAGAGAGCAAGAGAGAAAGAGAAAGAGACAAAAAGAGAGAGGGAGAGAAAGAGAGAGAGAGAGAAGAGAGAAAGAGAGGAGAGAGAAACAGAGAGAGAGAGAGAAACAGATACAAAAAGAGTGAGAGAGAGAGAGAGAGAGAGAGAGAGAGAGAGAGAGAGAGAGAGAGAGAGACAGACACACATACAGACACCCAGATAGAAATTTTACTCTGAGACAAAAGGTGGGTCGGTCTGTCTGTGAAGAGTATGCGTCAACAAGGATTTTCCTGCTGTTTGTTAATGGATTTTTCATATATCAAGTTTTCTTTTGAAATGCAATTTATACGTTTCTCTCGTCGAGTGGCTTGATATGGATAGGCTGGGTACATGTTTTGGACCAGTTCATCCTAAAACGTGAAATTTCATCTACAGATATTTCAGCTCTTTGAGGACAGGATTTTCACTTGTGAGTCAAAAGTGTGTCGCTGTCAGTAAAATAAATTCCCGTAATTTTCGTAACGACCTATCAAATGTTAATATCACAACTACACCACACAGATAATAAGTGGCGCTGTGCTACGGCTACATGGTTTTTCCCTGAGAGAGCCGGCAACCCGATCTCCACATGGTCTCGCCTTGTCTCACCTGTCGGCGTCACCGGGTTCAGCGTTGGCCGCTGAACTCTTTGACACCACCACTCCCCTCCAAGTGGCTGTCTTGACTTTTGTGGACAACTTCTTAAGTATTTAGGCCACTGATGTTGGTTATGTTCTCGATGTATGAGACTGGAGGGAGGTCTGCCTTTCTTTCTTTTTGCCTATGTTTTTCCTTGAAAAATGGTTGTCATGAGGTCAGTGTTCTTGCTACGCAACATATGGCCAATGTATTTTAATCTTCTCTTGTTGATTTTCTGCTAGTAATTTTCTGGTGGTATCAAGTTCTTCCAGGACAATTTTATCAGTTCTTCTATCTGTCCATTTGACACGTAGTAGTCTCCTATAAAACTACATCTCTGCTGCCTCAATTCTTCTGCAATCAGCTTTTCTGACAGTCCAGGGTTCGCAGCCATAAATCATGATTGGCCAGATCATATATTTTGACAGTTTAATTTTCAGGTCATGTTTTGCATCGCCATTCCAATTCTTACTTTGATGTCTTTAGAGCAGGTTCCATCATCAGTTTTTGCAGAACTATCGCGGGAAGGATATTTGGGTTGTGTCATCTATAACAGGTAGATGAATTGGGGATGTATATAACAAAGTGTTTCTCTACTTAGGAGTCACACACACAACAAGGAAGGAGAGTGACGAGAAGAAATGCACTTACCACACTAGACATGATTCTCATCAGCAGTCCACACAAAAATTAATAACTACAACGTATTTATTTAATCAATCAACTTCAGCATAAACGTGATTCACCAATCCTATTATCCTGGGTCCTAATATTCCTAAAATCCTAGATGCACTACGAATCATCAGAACTTACATATCGCTAAAATGCTGAACGCTTCCTTATGTCCTACTCTATTCTCTCTCTCTTTGCTTCATGGAAAATAAAATACTACCTATTCCTATCCCTACCCTGACGAAAGTATAAAATGAGACGTGGGTTACATACCTCTAAGATAGGTTGGAAGCTGAAATGTCTCTCGCTCACTGACTCAATGGCTGACTCAAGATTCACTCTGTTCTCTCAAGGTTCTCTGCCTCTAGTGATTGACTTACTGGCTTTTATACAGTGCGTTTCTATTGTTTTGTCTCACCTGTCTTTCATTGGACATCGAAATTTGAATAACTAAGCAATCTTTGGCACCTGTCTTTCATTAGACATCGAAATTTGAATATCTAAGCAATCTTTGGCCTAGTGGCCTGGTTGTTATTCAACTTTCTGGACTTTTCGCTTGGACGTTGGTATTTGCTGAAAGCTTTTGTATACTAGATAACCTACCCTCTATAGTTGGATAAGAACAATGTGAGCGTTAGATCCTGTTCGGTGGAAAATGTTGAGCAACCAGTTTAATCATGGATGGCGTGATCTTCATTACGCAAACCTTACGTAACGATATGGCTTGACTCTTCTTCCCCCTTAGAGGTCGGTGGAAAATGTTGAGTAACCAGTTTAATCATGGATGGCGTGATCTTCATTACGCAAACCTTACTTACCGTGTAACGATAGGGTCTGAGGGGCCCCTGTGATAATATGTCCCCTCCCCCGCAAAAAAATGTCCTCATTTTTTTTTTGTAATAGTATAGGGGGAATGGGAACGTGAGGAAATAAGGTACAATCAACACATATTCTCGCACATGATTGACAGGTGATATAGGATGGTTTGGGAATAAGTAATTTTATCAAAGAATTTATGGGAAATGGGATGAATCTGAACACCCATGTGCATGTTGAGACAGCACTGTAGCAGCCAAAATGGCAGGTCAGTTCCAGGAGGATCTCGTTCACCAGCTGTTGTAGGCAAAGTTCGGTTTACACAGTCAAGACCCTCACACGTGTACATATGTCGTATTTGCACTCGAGAAACACCATGCACACATCGTTCATGTCCATATGACGTATGCAGAAGGACGTCCAAAGAAACGTGAATGAGGGAGGTGAACTGGTTTTTCAGCAAGCAGTCAGGCTGAAGACAAAGAAGAAACGCAGACTGCCTGTTGATCGAAGACGTGAAGTGGCGATACCTGTGGCAAAGACCATGTCCAGAGTCATGCCATCACACTCTGTGTCACCCTCTATAACAGCAATGTTAATATGTATGTGCGTCGATGTGTCTCGTATGCAAGTGTGACTGAATCAGTGAATACCACAATGAAGATGACATGGGTGAAAGGAGTCCATGGAGTCGGATGAAGGATGGCTTCAGTTTTTGAGCTGAGATGACTGGAGCAGAGACCCGCTGCAAGACACTGGGATGATGAGCAGAAGTAGTTGCGTAGAATCATCCCAATAAGGAAGACCAGTAGCTTATTAGAAATGTGTTCTGATTCATGGGAATTTGAGGGAATGGGATGGGAAAACATAGCGTTCAAATAAAGCAATCGCTTGTCATCCAGGTCAAGAATAAGTTGACTTGGCAATGTATAGGGAAAAGAACACAATTACAATATAACTGAAGATTTCTGTAATAGCATACAAAGTCATACTATGTCGTACTATGAAATAAGGATATGTAA
>CM060311.1:74791878-74794378 GCA_030674185.1 Monoplex corrugatus | reverse complement strand
GTCATTGTGTCCATGTGTCATGGTGTCCATATGTCCAAGTGTCATTTTGTCCATGTGTCATTGTGTCCATGTGTCATTGTGTCCACGTGTCATTGTGTCCATGTGTCATTGTGTCCATGTGTCATGGTGTCCATGTGTCATTGTGTCCACGTGTCATTGTGTCCATGTGTCATTGTGTCCACGTGTCATGGTGTCCATGTGTCATTGTGTCCACGTGTCATTGTGTCCACTACTGAGTGTTACTCGGACATTAAGAACTGGATGACATACAACAAACTTCAGCTTAATGACGACAAGACAGAAGCTATCCTCATTGGCACCCGTCAGAAACTTTCTCAGCTGCCTCCTCTTTCTCTCCCATTATGTAACACATCAGTCCCAATTTCTGATTCAGCTAAAAACCTTGGTGTCTGCATTGACTCTATCCTCTCCATGAACAACTTTGTTTCTCAAACTGCCAGATCTTGCTACTATCACCTCCATCGTATAAGCCTGATCAGGAAGTATCTCTCTGTGGAAACAACTGCAAAACTCGTTCTCTCCTTCATAATGTCTCGCATTGACTATTGCAATTCACTCCTGTCTGGTCTTCCTGCCTCCACCATTCACATCCTACAGCGCATTCAAAACAATGCTGCACGCCTTGTACTCAAAAAGAAAAAAGCTGACCACATATCTCCTTTCCTGGCACAACTTCACTGGCTCCCTGTACCAAAGCGCATACAGTATAAACTAGACACCATGTGCTACAAAAGCCTCAATAACGCAGCCCCCGATTACCTGTCAAGCCTACTTGAGATCTATGTTCCCTCACGTACCCTCCGCTCTGCCTCCGATCCTCTGACTTTTCGCTTTCCACGCACTAAGCTCAATACCTATGGTCCACGAGCCTTCTCTGTTTCTGGTCCACTTTCCTGGAACAAACTTCCTCTCTCAGTCCGTCAGCAACCTACTTTTGTCTCCTTCAAGTCCGCTCTCAAAACTCACCTTTTCTCCTCTGCATAAAATCCTGACCTCACTCAATCCCCTCTGCAGCCTGTCTCCACTCGGAGGGGAATCACATTGTAATATATAATTGTATATAATATGCTCTCTATAATTTTCCATTGCTTTTATTCTTTCTCCTCATTTATAGCCGTGTGCGTGTGCGTGTGTGTGTGTGTGTGTGTGTGTGTGCGTGTGTGTGTGTGTGTGTGTGTGTGTGTGTATGTGTGTGCGCGCGTGCGTGCGTGCGTGCGTGCGTGTGTGTGCGTGCGTGTGTGTGTGTCTGTTTCAGCGCTTAGATTTCATTTTATCAAGATTTTGCGCTATATAAATAAAATATTGTATTGTATTGTATTGTATTGTATTGTATTGTATTGTATTGTGTCCATGTGTCCATGTGTCATTGTGTCCATGTGTCATTGTGTCCATGTATCATGGTGTCCATGTGTCATTGTGTCATTGTGTCCACGTGTCATTGTGTCCATGTGTCATTGTGTCCATGTGTCATCGTGTCCATGTGTCATTGTGTCCATGTGTCATTGTGTCATTCTGTCAATGTGTCATGGTGTCCACGTGTCATTGTGCCCATGTGTCATTGTGTCCATGTCTCATTGTGTCCATATGTCATTGTCCATGTGTCATTGTGTCCATGTCTCATTGTGTCATTGTGTTCACGTGTCATTGTGTCCATGTGTCCATATGTCATTGTGTCCATGTGTCATTGTGTCCATGTCTCATTGTGTCCATGTGTCATTAAGTCAAGTGTCATTGTGTCCATGTGTCATTGTGTCCATGTGACATTGTGTCCATGTGCCATTGTGTCCATGTGTCATTGTGTCCATGTGCCATTGTGTCCATGTGTCATTGTGTCCATGTGTCATTGTGTCCATGTGTCATTGTGTCCATGTGTCATTGTGTCCATGTGTCATTGTGTCCATGTGTCATTGTGTCCATGTGTCATTGTGTCCATGTGCCATTGTGTCCATGTGTCATTGTGTCCATGTGACATTGTGTCCATGTGCCATTGTGTCCATGTGTCATTGTGTCCATGTGTCATGTGTCCATGTGCCATTGTGTCCATGTGTCATTGTGTCCATGTGACATTGTGTCCATGTGTCATTGTGTCCATGTGCCATTGTGTCCATGTGTCATTGTGTCCATGTGACATTGTGTCCATGTGCCATTGTGTCCATGTGACATTGTGTCCATGTGTCATTGTGTCCATGTGCCATTGTGTCCATGTGTCATGGTGTCCCTGTGTCATGGTGTCCATGTGTCATTGTGTCCATGTGTCATTATGTCCATGTGTCATTGTGTCCATGTGTCATTGTGTCCACGTGTCATTGTGTCCATGTGTCCATGTGTCATTGTGTCCATGTGTCATTGTGTCCATGTGTCATTGTGTCCATGTGTCCACGTGTCATTGTGTCCATGTGTCCATGTGTCATTGTGTCCATGTGTCCACGTGTCATTGTGTCCATGTGTCATTGTGTCCATGTGTCATTGTGTCCATGTG